>OY755216.1:23731783-24097336 GCA_963576765.1 Draba incana
CTCTTCTCAAAACTCCAAAACTGTTTAGAGACAATCTGTCATCTGTCTATCTCACGGCTAATCCAGCTTTTCACAAGAGAACCAAACACTTTGAGCTAGCCTACCACTATGTAAGGGAAAGAGTAGCTTTGGGAGTTCTTTTAGTAAGTCATATACCTTCTCATCAACAACTTGCAGATATATTCACCAAGCCTCTTCCAGTTGCTTCCTTCACGGCTTTCAGGTCCAAGAAGGAGAATGAAGAGATAAGATCTTCACCAACGGCTCTATTGTCTTCAAAGAGAGAAAACGACAAGAAAAGTGTAACAGAGAAGATGGAGGTGAAGGAGAAGCCAGCTCACTGTACAACCGGTCAAAGAGGATCGACCAATAGGTTTACAATCTTGGGTTCTTTGGGTAAGAGTGAATTAGATGATTGACAGGTGTATGGAGATTAGTTAAGGCTAGAGGTTAAACCTAGATTGAGATTTATGTATAAATAGTCTCTTAAGCTCAGAATGTAAAATAAGCTGAAATGAAACAATAAGAAATTATTCAGATTCAAATAGGCATTTGCCATTATCTTTGTTTTCCTACACTATCTCCTACTCGAAATTGAAACCTAATCCTGATCTGCCATGCTAAACTTGAAGATTACTTAATTGCTTTCCGTTTCGTATATTGTTATGTGAAACCTTGCTCGAAATTCTGTCTTTCATCTGGATTAGATTGCGGATTAAATCAACTTCTGTTTACTGTTTCGTAATTGGTTATATGTTTTTTTTTTGTAATGTGAAACCTCGCAGATGCTAGCACAACCGTCTTCTGGAACGTTGAGGATTTTTTTGATACTTATAAATCTCCTTTTAATGTGCATTTCCAAGGGATCCATTTTGGAGACTTCATAGAATGTTAATTGACTTGGATATGTGGACACTTTCCAATTCTTCCATTGAGAAGCTAACAAACTTGACCAAGGACATCTCGAATGGAATTGATTTCGTCCATCTTCTTGATATGTTGTCTGGTTGTTAGCAGTGCCTCAGGAATGGGAGGGGTATTAGAAGCAAGACATCGGCTATGAATATATGTGAACTATAGAACAAACCACTACATGAAGCAGATGGTTTGAGTATAAGTATGAAGGAACAAAACGATGCAGTTGTGAGAAGAGAGCATAAAGAGAAGATGGGACTGGATGAGACTAAGCCCACGAAGGAGAATGAAAAGATAATATCTTCACCAACGGCTCTATTGTCTTCAAAGAGAGAAAACGACAAGAAAAGTGTAACAGAGAAGATGGAGGTGAAGGAGAAGCCATCTCACTGTACAACCGGTCAAAGAGGATCGACCAATAGGTTTGCAGTCTTGGGTTCTTTGGGTAAGAGTGAATTAGATGATTGACAGGTGTATGGAGATTAGTTAAGGCTAGAGGTTAAACCTAGATTGAGATTTATGTATAAATAGTCTCTTAAGCTCAGAATGTAAAATAAGCTGAAATGAAACAATAAGAAATTATTCAGATTCAAATAGGCATTTGCCATTATCTTTGTTTTCCTACACTATCTCCTACTCGAAATTGAAACCTAATCCTGATCTGCCATGCTAAACTTGAAGATTACTTAATTGCTTTCCGTTTCGTATATTGTTATGTGAAACCTTGCTCGAAATTCTGTCTTTCATCTGGATTAGATTGCGGATTAAATCAACTTCTGTTTACCGTTTCGTAATTGGTTATATGTTTTTTTTTTTTTTTGTAATGTGAAACCTCGCAGATGCTAGCACAACCGTCTTCTGGAACGTTGAGGATTTTTTGATACTTATAATTAAATCTCCTTTTAATGTGCATTTCCAGGGGATCCATTTTGGAGACTTCATAGGATGTTAATTGACTTGGATATGTGGACACTTTCCAATTCTTCCATTGAGAAGCTAACAAACTTGACCAAAACATCTCGAATGGAATTGATTTCGTCCATCTTCTTGATATGTTGTCTGGTTGTTAGCAGTGCCTCAGGAATGGAAACCAAAATAAATGCCACTTCCTAAAGTAAACAAGGCTTGGTTTTGGGAAAGCCTAATATGTGGAGGAAAACCTATGGACGTAAGCCCTGATCTATTCTCTCAGTGTCAAGTATCAGTTCCCAATTATTTTCTTTTGTGATTTCTGTCCAAAGGCTTTGGTTTTGTGTATGAAAACGTTATCTTAGTCAAATGATTTGCAGTTTTATTAATTGACCTGTCGTTTGAATTCTTAATTATGTAAGAGCACACCTGTTGTTATTTCCTAATATTTTTATATCACATTAACGTCACCACACTTTCTGAGAGGAGAAATTGTATAAGCTCTTACAATGAGAAATGAGAAATTAGCAAAATTGACCAACAATCCTCACTACTTAAACATCGTGGAATAATTCTTGATTCTAACGTTGCGGTTTGGAAGAAGAAACACTTGATAATCTTTTTTTCAAGTGTGACTATGCTCAAGCAATATGGCAATGTTCTCATGTCTTGAACACAATTGTGTTAGACTTATGCTCTTCATTCGAATCAAACATACAAGATCACCATCTGATGCAACGCATATACAAGATTCGAGGACAAATCTTTTCTTGGCCGACGAGATCTGATGCAACGAGATATTTGGAATATTTCCAAATATCCTTATTTCTATTTTTATTATTTAGATTTATATTTGATGTTTATCTTTTGGAACATTCTAGGATATTCTAAGGAATATTAGGGTTTTATGTTTTATTATAAATAGCCTTCTATGGCCTCATATTGTATTTAGTTTATTGATATTGATTAATCGAAAGATTTAAAGAGGTTTTAATAACCAGAGTATTCACAAATCAAGAGCTTTCTGCGAAAGTCCTTAGAGGAGGACTATCAAACCCTAGTTTCTGGGTATTCTCAGAATGAACGGATCTAGTTCTATCCCTTGAAGCTTCCGCCTACATCACCATCACAACAACAATCTACCGGATATAAAGAGACAAATCCCTTTGTGGATTTTATTGAGGATATGAAAGAGTAGAAATGTTCTTTTGTATCAAGAACAGAATGGTAATTGCGAAGAAGATGTTCTTAATGCGGAAAGAGATGCAAAGGAATGGATTGATGGATGTGGACCAATGAAGACTACATCAAGGGCTACAATCACTATGAGACCAACTCCAATCAACCAATGGAAGCGCCCAAAGGAGAATTTTCTCAAATGTAATTATGATTGCAGATTTAAGATGAATGGTGAACCTTCCGGCATGGCGTGGATAATACGTGATTCTCAAGGAGTACATTGAAGCAGGTCACATCATGGGGCAAGTATTTAGTACAGCTCTTGAGGCCGAATTTCAAGCTCTTATAATGGCTAGCATTCATGCTTGGAGGAGGATACCGAAAGGTGATCTTTGAAGGTGACAACAAAAATAGTTCAAGATTTATTCAATGGAGTTCAAAGCAATTTTAGTCTTCATAATTGGATAAATGATATCCGATTTTAGCAAGCTAAATTGGAAGAAACAGAGGTTCAATGGGTTTCCAGTCAAAGTAACCAAGTGGCAGATCGATTGACGAAGGAATCTTTTTTCTTTTGTATGATTTTGTTCCTCGTTTTCTTGATAACCTATTATATTGTGATCACAATAATATTTCAAATTTTTTTAGTCGAGTCCGTGAAGAATGAGCCATGCGTATCGGCCCATATAAACCAATCATGCATCAATATTACATATATATACCCTAGAAAACCTAAAAAATCTAACCTAGTTTTTCTTTCGTTCTTTCTCTAAGATTCTCCTTCTCTCCATCTTGGTCCAAACCATGTCCTTTGGATATTATCGTAAGGACTTTCATGGCTGTAAGATCTATCTCCTACTCGAAATTGTTTGTCTTAATTATCTGGATTATATTTCATCTGATCGTTCTCATTGTGTATTTTTTTTGTTTCCGTTTCGTAACTGACTGTACTCGCAGATGCTCACACTTCCGTGTTCTGGAATTTGGATGATTTCCCTCTCCCTGCTGATTACGATGAGGTTCTCCTTAGTAGGAGAATCAGATCAGCTATTCGGAGATACGATTCTCTTCACAATGTGAGAATCCATGCTTATGGTGAGACGCCGTTTTCTGAACTACATGTAGGTTATTCATATCGTGGACGCCAAGTCACTTACTATCCAAATAAAGGTGAATTCCTTTACTTAAAACAATATATTTTATCTATTACGTACTACTTGCGTCTGTAGTCTAGATCTCTATGTTTCTAATATGCGTTTCCAGAGGACAAGCGTGCGAGCCAAACGAGGATGTTATTGGAGATGATTCAGTTGATACACATCAATAAAATCCAAAAACTTTATAAAAGGCTAAGTTTTATGATAATTTCAAAAGGCTTCCCACAAGTGTTGGTCCCTTACCTTGAAGATTTGAAAATTTTCGATGGAGTTGAAATTTACATAGCTGTGCCTGATGGCTGCGTGCTAGAAGATGAAGCGCTACTTAATACTGCATCTTTAGTATGGGAGTGGAATACCCTAATTGCTGGAGGTTTCGCTAAGGTGTAGAAACTGATTTTGCTATATTTCTTTCTGAATAACTTAACTTTGTGAGAATTGTTATTCATAATAATGTGTTTCCCTGCAGATGGCGTTCCCCTATGATCCCAATTTATTCACATTGGCCGAGGACCAAGAGCGTGGTAATTTGTCACGCTCATGAAAATACTTTTTCGATTTGGTTTTAACTGATACGAACCAACAAAAGTACCTACTTCTCTTGTAAGGGGAAAAGGAGTTGACTTTACATGTGATTCACTTCCGTTTCTGTTTTGTCTTGCAGATACATCTGCTTCTGCCGCTATTGAAGCTGTTGGTTTGATAAGCAAAGCACGTCTTAAACATAATCTGGACAGTGTGTATACTGAGTACTCATCTCAGTATCTCGTGGACTTTGCTTGTCCCAGGAAGAAGAATAAGAAGAAGAAGGGAGGAAAGACTGCCTTAAGTTTGCCTTGGAAAAATTTGTATCGAATAAAATATATACTTCGTCTTTGTTGTGTTAAAACTTTGGCACTGTGAAAGACTGCCTTAAGTTTGCCTTGGAAAAAGGGGTACCGAAAGCAGAAGATTGGCCACACCCACACTTGGGATCTCTGTCATCATCGTATAAACCCTTTCTTGTTTGTATGGAAGGAATAGAATTTAAAGATTTATTTTAGGTGGAAACTGAGTCTGGTGGAGGTGTTTCTGTGTACAAGGAATCACGAAATGATAAGGTGGAAACTGGTTTTGGTGGAGGTGGTTGTGTGATCAAGCTCGGAGGAGGAATTGAATTCGGAGGAACTGAATACCAAATTGGTAAACATTCAGTTAATGTGGAAACTGGTTCTGGTGGAGGTGTTTCTGTGTAAAAGGTCCGCGGAAAAATATTACTACAAACTAATGTAGATTTATCTAAGGTGGAAACTAAAATTCGAGTTAATAAGTCTTCTATCTATGGTTTTGAAGAATTACGAATTGATGGAGATTTAGCTAAATGGTAACACTAATAAAATAGGATCTTTTTTTGATTTTAAACAATAAAGTGTCCTAAAACTAATATTATTTAATTACAAAAAGAAGTTTAGACACTTTTATTAGTGTCACCATTGAACATGCCTTAAGGGGCGGATCTAGAAGAAAAGTAAGTATAGGGCACTTATATTTAAATATTAAATATAATTTGATTAGTTAAAATATATTACATTTATTATTTGTATTTTAAGTCTTATTTAAAAAAATATTAAATTGAACCAAGCTAAATGGTAAAAAAGATGGCAAAATATTGATTTTTAATGGTAATTAACATAACATTGTACATTGCACATAAGAATTTCATCTTTATAAAAAAACATTTCATTTCTTATTGTATGTAAAATATTTGAAAAATAGGATCCTTACTCCAAATCAACTACGTGAGGAAACAATAGTTTTTAATTTAGGAGAAAAAAAATAAAAAAGGAAGAATTATTATTATTATTTTTTTTGTCGTCCAAAGGCTTACTATTAAGAAAGCCCAAAAGGCTAACAATTGTACATGAGACACAATCAGATAAAGCTACACGAACAGATTATCAAATATGAAGAACACGTGTAGGTTAAACAAAGAAGCTGTGCTACGTGACAAGCATGCTATGAACTCCACTTCCGGTTGATTTTTATCATTGAAAAATCATTTCCGGCGTCTCACCATCGTGAAGCTTCAAATGTCGTCATGTACCATTGATGACCTGAAATCTCTTTAAAGGAAAATCCTAGCTTGTCCATTTAGGATCTTCTTACCGCCATGACTTCTCACCGCCTACGATCGCTTCAATAGGCCAATGACCCACCAATGCCTTCTCATAAGGCTTCTAATTGGAGGAATTTTGGGGAGAAACAAACTCCCGACCTTGAAGGAGTAGATCCATATGAAGGGGGAAGAGAAGCTAAATAGACACCACCCGGATTTGGTTTCACAAAACCACAACAAAGTCATGGTAATAGAAACTGGAGCCTGTAAAAGAGAAGAAAACCAAAACTGGTCTAGCCGGAACAACGATCCGTTTAACGGAAAAACAACATCCGATCAAAGATCGGAAGAGACATAACACTGAATCAATATAAAACAAAGAAACATAACATAAACATAATATACATAAAAGAGGTCACGACGCCGGCACTAAAGCCGGTCGCGGGGCAAACGCTCACTTTTTTGCTTTTTTTTCTCTAGAGAGATGATAGAGAGAATTTAAGAGAGAGAAAAAGAGTTAAAGGAAGAATTATTTATGGAACAAGTGAATCAACTAATAGATACAGGAAGAGAGAATAAAACTAGATTTGTTAAGCTTATTAGAAAAAAGGGTAAGTCGTTTTGGAGAATTCGAACCCAGGTTTATTAAAAAGCAAACAACATGTGCAACCAATTCTGCTGAATCTCACAAATATGTTAAGCTTACAAATGACATTTTATAAAAGAGTATAGGGCAAGTGCCCCACATTCTAAAACGTGGATCCGCCACTGGTGGAAACTGATTCTGGTGGAGGTGCTTATACGTGCGAGCTCGCAAAAGGAAATCAATTACGAATTGATGGAGATTTAACGAGGGTGGAAACTGATTCTGGTGGACGTGATTCTGTGCAGAGGCTCCCAAGAGGAAAACATTTACGAATTGTTGGAGATTCGACTAAGGTGGAAACTGATTCTGGTAGAGGTGTTTCTGAGTACAAGCTTGTGTGAATTTAAAATAATAACTATGTTTTATGTCAAAGGGCGTTCCATCTTTTATTTGTCTTCCAACTCTGTTTGGAGCATGATTAAACAGAAAAACTCATTTAAATAAATTTTAACTAGAAAATTACCCGCGTTATACGCGGGATAAAATGATTATCGAATAAAATCAATAGTTTTAGTTAAAAAAAAAGATTATGAAGAATAATTATACATAACTTTATATATTTGAATTTTGCAATTATTTTGCATACAAATGTATTCCATCCGTGAAATAATTAAACCAACAAATTTCATTAATAATTATATTTTTACTTGTACGAAGGTGCATTTATGAAAAATTAAAAACATCTATTTGTCAAACAAAACAACACATATAAAAACATATTTTTACATGCTCATATATTTCAAACGATAATTAATAGTTTTATTTTATTTTAAATCATTTTTAAGGTATATATGTTAAATTTTTGTTGACATTTAATTCTATGATTTAAACCTATAATTCCGAAATATTTTAATTTTGGCAAGTTGAAAATTTCAAAATATTTTAATTTTGGCAAGTTTTGGAAGATTCAATGTGTTTGGCAATTAGAGTTATAGTAATCAAAATAAGTATATTTGTAATTAAATGTGTTTGGTAATGAGTATAAGAGAATGAAATAAATAAATAAAAATAAAGAAGAGAAAAATTGTGGTGATGACACCTAAGCAAAGTGCTCCCAAAATGCTTCTCAAATAATATATAGGATGAGCTTAATTACGTATTACCGGTTCTAAATTTGAGATCTATAGATCCTATAAATATGAGTGATGTGGCTTTCTTTCTGGTCTCTCTCTTTCTCACGTTTCTCTCGCTCTCTCTCGCCAAAATAAAATGAGGAAATTTGAAAAAATAACCCTTTTGTGTTTTTAAATTTGAAAAACACACCTTTATTTTTAGTTTTTGAAAAATACACCTTTTGAACAATAATTTATATACAAAAATAGATAATAATATTAGATATTTTTAGTCTCCATTTTATCATAAAAAAAAATCCATTATCTAAGAAGTCAATGCTATGAACAAATATGTAAATAGTTTTAGTTGAACCTAGAAGCTGTGACCAAGTTACTTTTTGTGGTTAAAACAAAGAGATTGTGCAAAGAAGAAACATAAACGATTCAATTATACTAATCCAATAAAAGACGATTGGTTTGGAAATTATTTCCAATTATTAATCATGGTCTTATGTTATCAAATTTTTTTTATCATGAATGTTGTTTTCTCTTTTCTTCCTAAATTGTCAATCAATTTTTCCCAATCCAGATTTTCACCATCGTATTTACTGTAATTTATATACGTTGTATTTTTTTATCATCATCGTATCCGGTGTAATGTTCACTCTTTATTGTTGTATATATATATTTTTATAAGTTTTTGTATTGTTATCAATGTTCTATAATTTTCACATAGGAAAAGAAGAAAGTGTATTTTTCAAATTTTAAAACTTAATTAGGGTATTTTTCAAAATCTCCCAAATAAAATCGTGACTTTGGTTCAACAAATCTCAAATCTCTTTGCCATGCTTTCTCTGATCGTCATAATTTTATAGAGCAATGTTGAGGATTATCTCCGATTAACACAATCAGAACTTCTCCGATTCAACTCTCAATCTTTGATTCTCTCTCAATCTCTCAATCGCAAATTAAGAACAATAAGAAACGAATTGAAACAGAATGAGAACACGATTTTTGGTTACCCAAAGCTTCGCCACCGATGCGGTGTAAAACTACTGCTCTGGAGCTGGCTCAGACCTGCAATCCACTATGATTATGAACAAGCTCTCAAGCCCAGAGAAGCTTAGAGGAAGAAGACGATCTTATCCGATCTAACAACACGTAACAACTTAATAATCCAATCTCTTTATAGACAAGAGAGATTGAACCAGCTATTAACTGGAAACTCTAATAATACAATCTGGTCCCACAAACCGGAATTCACTCAAATTGTACCGAGTCCTTTTAGATCATGTAGAGTTTCTTCTATACTCTAGAAGTTTTCAAATTTCTAGAATCCATTGTTATTGATTTATGGATTATGACAATTATAATGAAATCCATTGTTATTGATTTGATGAGTTCTAAATTCCATTGAAAATTCATTGTTATTCAAAAAGCTTAGTTTTTAGTGATTTTATAAATCTACTAGAATTTGCTCGCGCTGCGCGCGAGTAGTTATTTTACAGTTTTATTACATTTATAGACAAATAGTTTGGTAAATAATTAATTCTTTTAAAACTATAAATACTAATTGGCTTGAAATGAATTAGTTTTTCCTCTTATTTAAACTGCGTGAACATAAAAATATGAAGTGATTCTTATCCATTTTTGAATATTGATGATCTCTATTTGAAAATGTATATGTTTTTTAAAAATTTTGTTTGATTACTATGACTTTTGATTTGTAACGTTGATAATATGAAACTATTGGTTGAATAGAAAACTTAATTATTTAAAATTTAAAATACAAAATACTTGTTAGGTTGAAAAATGCATCGGTTTTGTCACATATTGACTTTAAAATTCTTCTTATATTGTTTCCAAGATATTAACTACACTTACATCACATGATGTATATTATACTATTTACTTAATAATTTAGCAAGTTTTTTTTCTCCTCATGTTATAATTATATTTAAATTATATTTTTAAAATAAAATCATAAAACACAATAATCTTTCAAGTTTTTAAGCATATATTTTTTTTATAAATATTTATAATTTATTTCTTAGAAAATAGTTTCTCTTGAAAAAGAGAACCAAAAAAAATATAAATTGTTTGTCAATTCCTTTCAATAGCATAATTGTTTTATCATTTTTTTCGTTTTCTTTATATTCTTCTTATGAGTTTTTCGATTTTTCATCTTTAACAAAATGATTTTTTTTTTATATATAGTAAAAGTTCGGTTCATAACTCATAATATACGAATTTTTTGGTTCTTGACACATACTTTTACTTTGGTAAAAAGTTAGTTAATGTAAAAGAAATTATTTCTTGACATATAATTTTACTTTGGTGATGTAATTTAGTTAGTGTAAAAAAAATTATTCGGCTCATTTAATATTGTCATTAGGTTTCGTGATAACAAATGTGAGTGTATGGTTTTCATCAAATTATTAATAATCTCCATTTTCTTAAGCTTTCTCTTAATTTTTTCCACTTGACTTTTATCAAACAAATATGAGTGTATAACTTATAATGAGGTTTAAAGAGTTTCCTTTTTTCTTTTATTTTCATCATTTTTGTAACCCTTTTCAATGTTTATAAATAAATTTATTCAATGTTGTGTTGTGAATAGATAAAAGACAACATTAAACTTGTTTCTAATGATTCACTCTCTGGTTTTACATATGATTTTGAATACCGTCTATAGGTCTAAAATTCAACTAAATAATTTAACTTGTTGACTTTTGAGCTTATGTCATTTTTTTTTCACACCACATAAATCTAAGAAGTGCATATATGCTTGTTTGAAAATATTTGATCTACATATATTTAGCATTAAATAAATCAGTGAGGATAAAAAATATGAATTGGTTGTCAATTCCTTTCAATAGCATAATTGTTTATCATTTTTTCGTTTTCTTTATATTCTTCTTATGTGTTTTATCCATTTTTCACCTTTAACAGATTGAATATATATATATATTATGATTACTTTTTTTTCTTCATTTTTATCTTTATCATATGTGGATTTTTTTTCATTTATATTTCTTCTTGGGAAATTAGCAAATATAACCCCAAAAAAAATTATAATTAAAATTGTAACCAAATACCCTAAATCTAATGGCCATTAATTTGCCACATTAGTCACTTTTAGTTAGTTATTTAGTTTTAATTTTTTTCTTTGTTATTCTACAAATTAACCCTTTCTTCTTTGAGTAATATAGATAAAAATGACTTTTCAACTTCCACTATTAATAGTAGATAGAGAAATATATATTTATATTTATCTTTAAAAAGACCACATCTTATATGAATTTAATTGTTAAATATATTATTGATTATGAAACCAAAACTAATTAAACATTGACATGTGGATAATGATGTGGATGCATGAGAAGAGAGAAAAGCTAACTTTATATATATAGATTAGAATCTATTGTTATTGGTTGATGGATTTGTTCTAATTTTACTCGTTAAAGGAGATTTTGAGAATACCTCATAAAACCATTGAATTCTTAGAATTCTAATAACTATACTTTCTAAATACACAAAACTCTCTACAAACTTCACATATCTTTGGATTCCCCCCCCCGGTCTTTTAACACAAAAGACTTTGACCAGAGCTAAAACACTTCAACATACTCCACCTTGTTTTAGACTCTGCAAACACAGTCAATCTTCCATTATCATCATAATCATATCTTGTGGATTCCTCTGAGTCTTACATCACCAGCACTCAAGCCGTAAGGCTTTTCAGTTCTTGAGAACCTTAAGTAAACTCAACGCATCATTGAATTTACTAATTGACACTACTTTTGTCAATATATCAGCCGGATTTCGACTTGTGTGTATCTTCAAGACTTCAACTTCTTTATCTTCTATGATATCTCTGACGAATTTATATTTTGTTGCCATGTGTTTCGTTCTCTCATGAAACACATTATTTTTTGCCAAGTACAAAGTACTTTGAGAATCACACCAAACACTAGCATTTTCTTGTTTATATCCCAAATCTTCAAGTAACCCTTTTAGCCATATTGCTTCCTTCACAGCCTCGGTAAGTGCAATATATTCTGCCACAATAGTAGATAATGCTACAACTCGTTGCAAACTTGATCTCCAGCTAACAATATTACCTCCCACTGTGAACACATAACCTGAGATACATCTCCTTCTATCCAAGTCAGCTGCAAAATCTTAATCACAATACCCAAGTACCTTCATATTCCCAGACTTTGTAAACATCAGCTTCATATCTATAGAACCTTTGATATATCTCAATAACCACTTAACAACTTTCCAATGTATCTGTCCTGGATCACTCATGAATCGACTAACCATACCAATTCCATAAGCTAAATACGGTCTAGATCCTACCATAGCATACATAACACTACCTACAACATAAGCATAAGATGTTACCTCTAAATCCACACATTCACTTTCCTCCTTAACCTTTGACAGCTTGAAATGTGCACCAATAGGAGTTATAAATCCTTTAGAATCTTCCATATTGAAACTCCTTAAGACCTTTTTGAGATAATCTGACTGGGATACGTATAAAATCTCCTTTTCTCTGTCACGAACAATATCCATTCCTAAGATCCGTCTTGCTGGACATAAATCTTTCATTTCAAAAGCCAAACTCAACTGTATCTTCAGCTTTTTCACCTCTAACATACTCTCAGCTGCAATCAACATGTCATCCACATATAATAGCAAATATATTTACTCACCCTTGTTAACCTCCTTAGTATATACACAGAAGTTATGTTCACCCTTGTAAGACCTTGTAGCTTCATCACTCGATTAAATTTCTTGTTCCACTGCCTTGTGGATTGTTTTAATCCGTATAAGGACTTCTTTAGTAAACAAACATAATCTAGATGCTCCTTATCTTCAAAACCTTATAGCTGAGACATATACATGTTCTCTTCCAAATCACCATGTAAGAACACATTTTTAACGTCCATGTGCTCAATTTCCATATTCATATTAACTACCACTGATAAAAGAGTCCGAATTGATACATGTTTTTCCACATGAGCAAAGACTTCCTAATAATCAATCCCTTCTTTCTCTGTAAATCCTCTAGCCACAAGTCTAGCTTTATATCTAGGTGGCTCTGCAATCTCCATTCCAGGTTTTATCTTGAACAACCAGCTACAACCAATGATTTGTCTATCCTTCGGAATTGGAACCAGAATCCATGTTTTATTCTCATCCAAAGAATCTTTCTCTTCTACACAAGCAATTGTCCATAGATCCTATCTGCACTCTCCATTGCTTCAACATAACTTTGGGGCTCATCCACTTCAATAACACTAGATGTGCGGCAAGAGCAAAAGCCATAACCCCTTCCTCTGTATGCACATCTTCCATCAATAGTGCAAATGCATAACTACTCTCATCAACATACCTACTATGCTTCTTGATTAATCTTCTAGGCCTATCATTCACAGCTTGAAACCTGGACAGATTTTGCTTACTTATTATAGACTTCAAACCAAGTTGATCTTCTTCTTCTTGACCATCTTCACTAGACTCTATAATAACTCCACCTTGAGATGGACTTCCTGGTTCAATACCACCTTCTATGACTGATCCATCTTTAGAAGAATTTCCTTCAGACTCAATGTTATCCTTTTCAGCTCCACCTTGAGGAGTAATTGATCTGTTCCTAAGTGAACCAATAATAATACAATCTGATTCCACAAACCGGAATTCACTCAAATTGTACAGAGTCCTTTTAGATCATATAGAGTCTCTTCTACACTTAGTCTTTAACACAAAAGACTTTGACTAGAGCTAAAACACTTAAATAAAGAAATTGGGTATCTTTTGCACCGTGATTTGATCAAATCAAAATTAGGGAATTGATTTTTCAGTCTTAAATATGTGTTTTTTTAGCTTGAATTGGCTTCAATTTGGGATCATTCTATGTAGAAATCTGTATTCTAGATTAGTCCTTTCACATATTCAATTTTTGGGGATTAGGTTTGGAAATGGAAAATCCCCGAATTGAATTTCTAGGTTTGTTCTTTCCTCCTCTAATGGATATATTTTGCTTGAAAGAGAGAGAGAGCTGTGTCGATTTGACTTGGAATGGAGTAACCAAGTGGTTAGTTTTTGTGTTGTGACTCTTGTTTATTTTCTCTGCCAAATCCAATTTTCGTTTTGATTATGTTTAATTCACTTTGTTTCTTGTGTGTTCTATGTATATGGACATACTTTTCAAGGTTTCTGGATGGTATATCACTGGTGATGCTTGAAGCCACAAACAATTGGTTCAACAACATCGTAATGGCGAAAATTGTTTGGAGGTTTGCTTTCTTGTGTGATCTTCATGTCCTGAGCCGTCTCCAGTTTCTTCCCGCTGGATTAACCTTTATGCTTCAGCTTTTGGTAAGTATATGAAGATAACATTCATATTACCCCATCATCTTACTTATGTATAATAATGCTCTTAGTATCCTAATGATCTGCAGTTTTGCTAGCATAATTACATATCTGTCCCAAAACATAAAAATGTTGGGCCATTTCCTTATTGAATTTTTTCAAGTTGGGTTGTATAAGTTGGGTTGCCATATTTATTTTTTTAAAAAGAATATAGGAGTACTGTTCTGCTATTATTTGGTGTTATATGACCATTTCCTTATAACTACTGATAATCCTCTCTAATCCCATGGTGCTAAAAAATGGGGAAAGTGTATTTTTAACACCAAAATAAAAATAGTTTTTCGAGGGGGTTAAATGTTTTTTCCTTAACAACATAAAGTGAAACTCCTTATACCCTTTGACCAAAAATTCAAATAAAAAGAGAGGGAAATGGTATTTTAGACGCGATAAATGAGTCTTGTATACTTTGCTTGAGTCCTTCATAAGAAAACTCGGACCACTTATTCTTTTCCAGAGTAGCGATACCCCGTAACGAGCCATTTTCTTACTTGCTCCCAGACCCTTTATCTTGGGATAGCGGGTTTTGTTACCAAAGATGTATTACGCCCGAGTTTTTTCTTTCAAGGGATTTGGCCCATTGTAGAGCCAGTCTCAAGCATGCATGGGTTTTTGTAGAGTCATGCTCTAGTCTGTGCGGAAATCGTTGCATAGGCATCTCCACCTAAAGAGTTGACAACTCCACAATACCACGTGGCTATAGATGATTCGCTTGTTTTTTTTAAAAATATTTTATCCCCAACATTATTGATACCTTTAGTGGATTTTTACCAATAATTTAAAATTAATTATGTTTGCGTATGTTTATGCATTTATTTTTGGACAATTCTCATAGATACCACTTTTTAAGTTTTCTTTCCAACCGTACAATCAATTTTTAAAAGTTTCAAAAATACCATTTTTTTCAAATGTTCCAAAAATACCACGTTTTAAATGGTCAAAATTAAACCCTAAACCTACACCTTACCCCCTAAAACTATACCTTTTTTTTGATGAGAAGACCGAGGGAAACCCCTCGATTTATTAAAAAATTCAAAAGACTACAAAAGAACACGTCGTGTTCGAGTCCGCCCTTGAGCATCCTCTTGCAACAACGCAGCAACATCAACATGAACCAAAGACAAAGCATGAAAACCTAACTGTAAAGAAAAGCATAGTTAGGTAATCCGTCGGCAAGATAATTAGCCTCCCTATGCACATGAACCACTCAGACTATCCAGTCTTTCGATAAGAAGCCATAGCACAAACGTACTAGGAATGACAGAGGATACGAGTCGCATATCCCTGTTGTAAGAAAACCAACCACCACCTTAGAATCCACTTCAATGATCAACCGTCGAACCTGCTTCTCCCAAGCTATGTAGTGTTCATAATACACTCCCCAAAACTTCGCTAAAGGTGCCGAGCATCTCCCTAAATTCACCGCAAAACCACCACACCATTCCCCATTCTCATTCCATATTACACCACCAGCCGTAGCAAGTCCTGGGTTACCACGAGAAGCCCTGTCTATATTCAATTTAATCCAATCTATAGGCGGAGGCTCCCAACCAATCTCTCTATCAACCCTACCTTTCGTCCCCTTCAACTTACTTTCTTTTGAAAAGGCCTTTATGATATCCTTCGACTACTCCTTAAGAAATTATATACGGTCTTTCCAAAGTCTTGTCTCGGCAAACATATTACTACAACGCCATTTCCAGGCCCACCAAACCGCTCTAGAGAACAAAGTAGCCCATGCTCCATCACTCACAATAACTCCTTCTCTAGGCTGCGTAAATAACCATTCAAGAACTATTTGGGAAAAGAACACTGGATGCTTATTCACCGGCACCAACCATGTCCATATTCCCATCATAGGCGGCAGTCATGCAGCACGTGAGTTATCGACTCGACCCCTTCTTTACATACCTGACATACCTCCGTATCTCCCATATGCCGTCAAAATCTCTCATCATTTGTCATTATAGCTTGATTACTCACCAGCCAAAGAAACACACGGGTTCTCTTCGGTATTTGCACATTTCATACACGTTGAAACAACCCAGAAATATCCTGGCCCGGTCTTTCACCCGTGTTAGCAACGAATAATTAACCCAAAACCAAAAATTTAAATTCTAAACCCTTTAAAAATTTATTTTTATGTTAGTAGTACTAGATGATTCCCCGCGTAATACGCGGATTAAATAATTTTTATTTTTTTTAAAATTTTACTAAATAGAAAATGTTGCACTATGGTTTAATGTTGTTAAGATGTTCAATCTTTTATTTCGTTTCGATTTAAATATTGTGAATTTTTAGGATTTTGAATAATAGATCTAAAGTATAATCAAAATACAAGGTATATGATTGTATTAATTAAAACACATAGTTTTTTTTTTTTTTTATCATTTAGAATCTAAAGAAACATACAAAAATCATTAAAAACCCTAATAAAATTCCTTACTTTAACTAAATTTTAAGAATTTATGAGGAATGTGGAAATTTCTTCTAGTAAATTATCCGTTGGATTATCCCGCATTTTATATTCTAAAATGATAAGTAATAAGTGAATCATATAAAATCACTATATTTTTAATTGGAAAAGTTATAATTCGTAAATTATGTCTATAAAATATAAGGGTAAGTAGTTATTAATATCTTTTTCTTACATAAATCGCTATTTATGACGGGGATAAGTATAGTTTTCTGCTTCTAATAAAAATCCAAATCATTTTTAAGAAGCTATAAAAACAAAAATATAAAGATTTGGTGACGATACTTAATTCACCAATAAAAACAAAAATCATTTATCAATAAAATATGGAAAATAATGACTGGTTGTTGATAATTTAAGTTAAAAATGTAGATTGTTATATTACTTACGAAAATAAGAATTTTTTTTTATATCTTAATTTTTCAAAGAAAGACAAAATTGATTTCTGTAAGGGTGATTGCCATATCTAAAAATATTAACTTGTAATTTAAGCTAATTAATGAGTTGCGTGAGTATTATCACAAATACTCAGTGAGGCAGTCATCTCATCTACCGGTTACATAATAAGGATAAAAGATGCCAAATACTACGGAATTATTCAACAGTCCACAAGTTCAATTTACCATAACAATAACACAATCAACCAAAATTATACACACATAAATCAGTGTCGATTGACACAGCACCACAGTGTCGATCGACATACCAAACACATTTCCAGAATCATCAACAGGGTGTCGATCGACACTTCTACTAGGTGTCGATCAACACTCATCTCATAAACCTAAATCGAGCCAAATCCTCCATGGCTCGATTCCGTTCCATCGAGCGATCATTCACAACACAAAACAACACGATTTATACTCAAATCATATAAAAATCACAGGAAAAGCCATTAATAAAATCAATTCCATCACAACCATCAATCAATAACCTAACATCAATCATCCATAACCACGACTACGCACTCACCTTAGCCTAGAACGATTGAACACAAGGCTACTAGAAAATCAGAGCCTCCTACTCAACCCAAACCTACTGATTCTCCTTCTCTATCACCTATAACTTACCATTAGAGCTTTCTCCTAAAACGAATTAGGATTTTCTGAAAAACAGAACCGACCCGCTGACTTCAAATCAACGCTGAAGACATACCTTACCTCTAAATAATGATCGAGAATATGATTCGGAATCTAGACACGAAGAGCTTTCGAATGATATATAAATTGTTGCCTAATTCTCTCTAGAACTCCGGCAAAACGGCCTCGAAGTGGTATGATCACATACCCGATTCTGCACAGACCTCTCTCACGAAAAACAAAGATATCTCTTAGCATACAAAACTCATTGACAAAAAGATTTACCTCACGGCTAGCTAAGAGAAAGGATAAATTACCCATAAAATTTCACGATGATCAGAACTGATTTGATCATCCGATCCTCTTCTCCAATACAAGGCATCAAAACTGCCTTAAATTCCCAATCATCAACACCCAAGAATACAAGAACCACCTCTTCCTCTCACATCTCCAAAACTCTCTAAAAATCACCAAAACGCAAAGAAATAGAGGCTACTTGCTTTTTATAACACGAGCCTAGGGTTTCCTCAATCCCCAAACCGCTTAAAACCGCAATTAAAATTGAACCAAAACTGGTTCAGAACATTGGTGTCGATCGACACCCCTTACCAAAATCACTATTTTGGTTTGCGGATGTTACAATTCTCCCCCAACACTCTGGATTTGTCCTCGAATCCTGCATAAAACGACTATCAAAGACAAAAAATCCTGGCCTAACTGGCAAATACCACTCGAGATCATCCCACTCGATCTCCAAAACAAATGCCCTTTAAAGACCATCACACTGACCCAACTCGGTCAAAATAATCCGAGATCAACTCTCCCGATCTCCGAGGTCTACATCCAGTCTCATGCTTACTTACGTTTTCAGACATGAATCACTCTTAACTCATTCCACATCTTGACACTCGCAGGACGCCTCCTGGGAGCTATCAGATCCACACCCTGATACTTGCAGTACGCATCCTGGGAGCTATCAGGTAGTATACCGCTCGTACTCTCAGGACGCATCCCTCGAGCCAGCGATATCTGGGGAGCTAATCATCCCCGAAAGTGAATGAGCTATTCGAGACCGCATCCCCTAGAGTAATCAATTCTTAACGTCTCCCTAAGCACTTATTGATTAGATCTACCTCGCATGGTCAAAAGCACGATATTCCTAATCCAAAATATCAATAATAATAAGAACTACTCAACTTATTAAGCACAAGAAATAAATAAGGAAAAACTCCATCTTATAAATTTCCAAAACGTAAAATCGTTACACATAAATGAGAATACAGAAACCAAACGACAAAAAAGCCCCACGCTGAAATAACCAAACTGGAACCACAAAGAAACTAAAGCTCGAACTACGACATGCTTGTCGAACCACTTCCTGAGCTTCAACTTCATCCTTGTCTCAGATTCCCAAATCTCCTTTTTCCAAAACAACATAAACCCGCAAAATTCTCAACAATAGAAACTTCTTCCGACGCAACACCCATTACTAGAAAACAAGGCATCTACGACTACCAGATTCATCGCAAATCAGTCACAAAACACGTATTTGCGACGAATCTGGATAGTCGCAAATAGTTCATCGCAAATTTATGGCGTCGCAAAAGCGTGGTAAATTAGCGACTGATTTGGCACTGACAAAGTTCGTTGGCAATTTGGGACTTGAATGAGACTAAAGCCATGCGAGACAAATTACCTACTAACTTGCGACTCTTGTGGTTCGTCGGTAAACTGCGTCTACTTTGTGACTACTGTGCAGTTGGTAATTGGTGACGATTTTATGACAACCGCGTAGCCGTAAATAAGCGAATGATTAGTGTCGTTTGTGGAGTAACTAATTGGTAACTCTTTTGTGTCTATGTTGTAGTCATAAATTTGTGACTGATTTGTGTCACCACTTCAGTCATTAATTTGTGACTCTTATGTGTCTACATTTGTAGACATAAATTAGCTACGATTAGTGACTGATTATCAGTCTTACAAATCATATGGAGTGGCAACTTAGTCATTATTTTATGACTGATTACCCACTGATTTGTGTCACCTTTACTTTTATTTTTAACTATTGGTCAGGTTTTGGTATTTGTGTTCTTTGGTTTGTTTGGAATATGAAAATAAAAAAAACCTAAAGGTCTGAAATTGAAAGCATATTATACATAACAAGTATTGCTTGACAAAAGAAATTTTATAGTACAAAAAGACATGGAAACACAAAAGAAGTCATGTAGATGACAAGTTTGTTACATGGAGGTGTCTAAGATGGGGTGTTACCTAGGGCAGGAGGTGCAGTGTCTTCTGCGGTTGGTACGATGGTCGGTGAAGCATTGGAGACAGGCGCTGGTTCTTTTTTCTTCAGGAAGTCGTCCATCTTCTTCTCGAGTTCACTGATCCGGGTTTGACTGGCCTTTAGATCCTCATCACGTCGCAAATTCTCCGCATCTTGTTCTGCAATCCTCTGGTTAGCTTTCTTAAGCTCTTCCTGCACCTCTACCAAGGTTGGTACATCAGTTTCTTCATAGGTGATCTTCCTCTTCCCCTTCTGAAGAGACTCATGTGAAAGCTGACCCACCCCAAAAGGGGCTCCTTTGGGATCAAACTCAGTACACTGCATGAGCAAAAACCAACCATTACCAACTCAGAGACAATGATTATGACACAAAAACAATCAAAGAAGAGCAAGACCAAAACTAAATGTCAAGGGACTGAATATGAAACTGAAACTCAAACAAAAGGAGAAAGAATAGTATACCTTAAGAAAGATGTTATTTTTTTTCTTCAATGGAGAGGGTCTGCTGAGAAAAGTTGTCTGAAACTTCTGGAAGGTCACCATCAACGTCCTCTAAAGCCTCTTTCAGAGACTTCTCGTAAGCCTCTGCAACCTCCTTAGCTTTTAGATCAATAAAACTCCCATATGGGTTTGTATGGGTCTTGAGAAAGACTTCAGCCCATGAGACAGGTCGTTCAAGTTCATCTTCCTGTAACAGAAGATAAGACTGATTAGTAGATGCATTTTGCATGATTAAGAAATGATAAAATGAAAGAAGGAAACAATTTACCATATCTTGTTGAATGGTCAAATAAGAATGTTGGCCTCCTCTGTGCTTGTGAGGTCCACGCCCATTAAGATCAAATTTACGAGAGGTGGATGGAATTAAGCTCCTATCCTGAGCAGTTGGAGTGGCCCAGTAAGCACACATTTGTGCCCAAAGCTTCTCCCCTATCCAGATTGGCCCCTTTCTCGGTTTACGGCTACTAACTTGACTGACAATTCCTCGCACCTATTTTTCGCAATCCTTATGAAGTGAGACCTCACAATGGCAGTGTTTCCTAAATCCCAATTGTACACGCTCTACAAAGGAAAATAAGCCGGCTTAATGTTTATACGAATAAGTACATAAAGAACTGATAATGGAAAGTGATTGAATGAAGCTACATTACCGCAAATGATCTGAAATATCTCCCTTGTTTATCAATAGGCGTGACGGTCTAGCTGTACCAAGGACTGTCAAATTTAGACAAAAAATATTAGAGATTTCACGGGTGAGAAAGCCTCTGTCCTGAGTAAGCCTAGTCAAGAAATAATAAGAGTAGTTAAATATGAGCCTTCTAGTTATACTAAGTGATAGTAATGCTAATTTGAAACCGAAACAAGCTAAAATCAGTAATAAACTATATCAGGCAACTCAACTATTCAAATACCAGACTAATACTACTCCAATTCACAAACACAATTAGCTATGCACAAGACAGAAACAAAAATCACAAGTCAAAGACATGAAACAATTACAATAACAATTTCCTCGGTAGGATTGGTTTTGGGCTGAGAAATAGTAGGCCTTGACGCCCATGGTGAGCCTGAATGTTATCCAGCATTTGCTGGCAGTCTTTGCCTTCGCCATTGCCATTAACCATTGCATCCAGATCATCAACACCATCAGCATGGAGTTGTTCAACATCAATATCATCAGGTTCTTCATCATCTCCTTCTTCTCCATCATCTTCAGGTTCATGTCCGTCACGGAGATTCGGAATGTAAACCTGAAACTGTTGTGGTTAAAGATTTATGTTTAGACTGGGCCGCGGTTGCGAGTTAGTAGCACGGTTGGATGATGCTGGATATTGCAGTGGAAGGACCTGAGCTTGAGAGTTGGTTCGAGAGACATTTGATTGGTGAGTCCCTTGAGAAGGAGGCGACATGTTCTTTCCGCCGGTTGGATTGGAATCAATGGATGAAGTAGATCGGTGGCTTGAGTTCTTTCTGCCGTTTCGTTTGTTAACCAGACTACCGGTTGAGGGACCTGAGGTTGAAGGATCTGTTGCAGTGGCCTTCCCACGATTGTCTTGAGAAAGCTTCTGCTTCTTCCCTGGAGTAAGAACAAATCCATCACCACCATCACCATCGGTTGAGGATCTGACACCTTTTCCTCTTGTAGATCCTCCTCTAGTAAGAACTCCTTGGCCTTTTCCTTTTGTAGATCCTCCTCTAGTAAGAACTCTTTTCGATCCAGCCATCAATTATAGAGAGATGAAGAGATTTAGGGTTTCTGGGTTCTAGGTAGATGAAGAGGATTAAGGTTTCTGGTTTCAGGTAGATGAAGAATTTGAGGGTTTCTGGATTGCGGGTAGATGAAGAGATTTAAGGTTTCGAGTGAATGAGAGAGTGGGGTTTCTGGGTTTCGAGTGGGAGAGAGCTAGAGAGAGTTTGGGGCTTCGATTGTGTTTGTTTCTTGGTTAGAAGAAGAACAAAAACCCATAATTAGGGATTGAAGAAGAGGAACATGATTTAGGTTTCGGAATTTGAGTGAGAGAGATAAATTTAGGGTTTGGGGTACTAGGTAAACGAAAGCAATAGAGAGATTGACATAAAAACAGAAGGAGATTTGTTTATTTGCAGAGAAAATCAATAAATTAGGGTTTAGGGTTCGATCGCATGAGGCGAGAGAGAGAGCCGAGAGAAATTAGGTTAGTGAAAATGACTTTTGGATCTCTAATCCGAGTGTTATTATCAGTAGGAGTGGGAAAGTAGTCGTAAATGTGGGATTAAAAGCCCAAATGTTTTAATAATCAGGCCCAGATATTCGTCACAATTTAGATACACATTCGTCACTAATTTGTCTCTATTTTGCGACGCATTAGTTGTAGTCAAAAATTAAATCCCTAAATCCTTCACAAAGAAACCCCAAACAATGATCCTCTAGGCTTCATATAAACCCTTTAACCTATATGAATGCATATATCCAAAAAAAATTCTACCAAAGGTTATTTTGTTAAATCATCAAATATATCAATCATGTGATTAAAAGTATAAGTGTTTATAAGTGTTAACGTTAAGTATTGAAAATTTTATTGTTTTGATAATTTGTTATTGAATTTGATAAATTTAGCATTTACACATACTTATACTATGGCAATGTGTTTACTAAACTCTAAATACAAGTATGACCCATATACACTTAGATTTTCATTTAACAAAGTATATAAATGGTAGGCGGAGTGGCAAAAGAGTCACAAATCAGTCACATTAGGAATGTCCGTGGCAAATGTGTGGTAAAATGGTAGGTAAATTGTGACTGCTCCATAGGTTTTCGGAAATCCAAAATCCAAACCCTATAGTGTGACAAATCAGTCACAAAATAAATTTTAAAAAGTTGTAGGATCGTGTATTTGAACCCATGATCTCTACGTCTATCTCCAAAGGTTGTAACCGTTATGCAATAGTAATTTGTTCGTGCTAATTGAGACTGAGATTTATTTAACTACGGTTTGTTAGTTTGTTAAAAAGAAATATGTGATTTACCCCGGATTCGAACACCAATTCTGAGAGTAAGTGAGATGAGTGATTAACCAGTATGCCAATGTAATTTAATTGGTATGTTTCATATAAACTTTTATTTCTTAGGCATCTCAATGTTTTTTAAAAAATCTAACGAAGGGTTTTGTTGTACATATTTTACGCACTTACACAAATTACACAAGCTACTTAACACATATATAACACTAACCATTTAAATAGATTTCAACATTAATTTCACACAATTACAAACAAATAAAAGATTCGACAAACTTAAAAACATTATTCTTCGTAATGATCTTGGTCCTCTTCAGAGTCTGATAAATTACAGTGGAACTCATAGGATCTTTGTCTTCAATATCGTAAGAAATGCCTTCCACATTTTGCGTCTCATCAATTAAACAATCGACATTGATTTCTTCTACCGCAGACATGGTTGTCTCGTCAATTGTTTTTTGCAAAATGACCATCTTTTCCTCCATGTAATTCCCTTGAATATGCTTCCTCGGATTGACTTTCAAAATGGATAGCCATACTTTCTGAGGACGTTTTGGATTTGGATATGGAAGATAAACAACCTGATCAGCTTGAGACCCTATTTTGAAATAAGTTTGTGATTAGTCCAAAAGATGGGAAATAATTTAAAAGTAATTTAAAATTTGTACCTAATATGAATGGTTCGTAATTTGGATATTTTCTAGATCAGAGCACGTCGACAACGCCTGTCTCACTAACTCGTGTCCCTTTGCCCGACGTGGGGTCATACCTTCAAACCTAAAGTCCCAGCATGTTTGAGCTCGATAATATTCTCTACTGTCCCATAGAAATCACCTTCATTCGATGCATCAAAATAGTTTTATCCTCGAACACATACCCCATAATTCATTGTTTTCTTTCGTGCTCCGTGCTCACGCATGTGAAACAAATACCCTCTCGTAAAATACATAGGCCATGTCCTTGCTTTATTTTCAGAACCTTCAATTATATCGTACACCCACATTGGAAAATTCTGCTCATGTTTCACTGCATTGACCTGCACATGTATAATGGTGTGATTATATGTTGCGTAATAACAATTTACTAATTTATATTTGGAATACTTACATATTGGACAACCCAACTATGAAACTCATTATCCCTTTTCGCTGTGACCTCTTCATCAGACAAGTATGGATGCTCATCTCGAATTTGTGCCTCAATGACACTGTTTTCCCAACACACCAATAAGAATCGAATTAATCACAATATGTGACTTGAGAAATCACGTATCAATCACAATGACTTTATAATTTACCAATTAATTAGTATTACTTTTCAAGCGGTCGGAAATACTCATAATTACGCAAAACATATTGGTGTCCGATTTTATAATCCAAATCCGATAACCAAATTTCAGTACATTTGCCACTTGGGTAAATATCTCGGGCACCGATACATTGTATAAGGGTGGCTCACCTTCCTAGTGTCTAGTAGCCCTACAAAATTTATCAAATATTCTTATGAACTTAAAAGGATTACACCATACCAAAAGTATATGTATGGATCGAATTTGTTACCTTCTTCTAGTAGCTGTAGAAATTTATGCCGGAAAGTAGTGTTCTGTGAAATTAGATACCTCGTCGTTCCTGTATGACATAAAAATTGATGCAGCTGGACGATATTTTTCTTCGCCTTCCCTTTTAAACGTTTAAAGTACCTTTCAAACGGATACATCCACCTATACTGCACAGGACCCCCAAACTCAGCTTTATATGGTAGGTGGAAAGGTAGGTGCTCCATGACATTAAAGAAATTAGGTGAAATTTTTTCCAAATTGCAGAGAAGCATGACAATATTCTCCTTCAAAACATAGAGCCGGCTTTGATGTAACGTTCTACTGCTTAGATCACGGAAAAAGCTCCAATCTCTACAAAAAAACAGTTAATAAGTCAATAATCCTGATCAGCTTTGGGATGTGAAATAAGATAATTGTTATGTATATATACCTGATAATGTTTGGTGAACGTTACATGAGAGAAGTTTTGCGAATATGAACGGAAGCAACCGCTCCATAAAAACATGGCAGTCATGACTTTTCATTCCAACAAAATTGTGAGCTTTGATGTCTGCACAAGTTGCTAAATCGCCTGCATATCCATCTGGAAACTTCACTTCATTTATTGCCCACATGAATAATGCATCAATTGCTTTTGTAGTCAATCTCCAAATAGGGAATGGAGCATTCCTATGCTCATCAAGATGCAAATCAGGCCGATTACAAACTGTCTCCATATCTATCCTTCACATCACTGTGTCTCTCGATCTTTCTAATACATTCATCACAGTATATATGATGTTATCGAAAAAATTCTTCTCGATATGCATCACATCAAGGCAGTGTCGTAGAGTTAGATCACTCCAATATGGAAGCTCCAAGAAAATATTTTCTTTGTGCCAGTGATGCCAATCTCCATAACCGCGAGGTTTTCTCTCATGCCTATTTCCATGACATACCGATGTTTTAGGTGTTCCGGCATATTTAATATTCTGGTGTACTTGAGCACCCGTCATCGATTCTGGTGGATACTCGTTCACAGCGTTCTTTCCCTTCCGGAAGTTAACTTTGTTTCCCGTAATGGATGATCGTGTGGTAAAAATCTCCTATGACAGGCAAACAAACACGTCTTCCTATCGGCTTGTAAGTAGAAAGCTTTTATATCATCCTTACAAATAGGACATGCTAATTTTTCTTGTGTGGTCCATCCTCACAACATACCATACGCCGAAAAATCACTTATCGTCCACAAAAAACAGCTTTCAAGTTAAAGTTTTCCTTCAAGGACACATCATACGCCTCAACTCCGTTTTTCCATAAGTCCTTTAGCTCCTCGATCAGTGGTTGGAGGAAAACATCAAGACTCGCTCGTGGATGCTTAGATACATAATTCAATACCGTCAGAAACAAATACTCACTACTCATGCACATCTCTGGAGGTAGGTTGTAGGGGGTTAGGATCACATGCCACAATGAATGATTTTTTGACATACCAAAAGGATTGAACCTGTCTGTACATAATCCCAAGTACACGTTTCGGGTTTCCGCTGCAAAATCTAGATAGATTTGATTGAAAATTTTCCACTCTGCTGCATCAGATAGATGAGACATAACTCCGGCTTCTGACGCGTGCTCATCATGCCATCTCATTGCTGCTGCAGTCTTATCTGATTGATACAATCTCTTTAGCCTGTCTCTAATGGGTAGATACCACATTTCACTGATTGGAACTCTCTTCCTCCCCTAAGTGCTAGGCTTATATCTATCTTTTCCACAAAACTTGCAGTTCTCCAACGCCTTGTCTTCCGTCCAATAAAGCATACAATTTTCTTCACAAACATCATATGTTTCGACATGCAACCCAAGCTTTCGCATCAAATTTTATGTCTCGTAGTATGAACTGGTTGCTTGATTAGGTTGAGGTATAATCTCCGAAATAAATCTTGTCCACGAATCCATGCAATTTTCCCCCAAATTGTGGTCTGCCTTGATGTTCATTTTCCGAGCTGCTACTGATAACCGTGAGTGACCACCATGACAACCTTCGTACCGTGGCATATTAGCAGCCTCTAACATCGCGTAGAAGTGTTTCACCTTGTCGGTAGGTTCATCATGAACTTGTTCATCATGTACATAATCATTTCCAATTTGATCATGTTCATGCTGATACTCTTTCAACGGGACAGAACCTTGAAATTCATCATTTACCATTCCGGCATACACATTTTCGCTATCGTAAGTCAATGCGTCCATTGAATCGATGCATCTATTATCTAAAATTCACATAGTGGGTGATCAGCCCATAAATATCTCTTTGTATATACTTCTAGAAATAAACATATTCCAGTTTATTTGTCTTACTGGTGAATGCCACATTATCATATTGCTTTCTGAGCAATCAACATATGATAAATGACTAGAAAGAATCTTCTGTTTTTTTACGAAATATCCACACACTTTTATAAATTTCTGCATCATCTATTAAACCAGGATGACTAATCCGGTTTAAATTCTCAGTAAACATCTGATTTATTTTTCATTCTCAGTAAACTTCTGATTTACTTTTCATTCTCAGTAAACTTTTGGTTTACTTTACATTCTCGGTAAACTTCTGGTTTATTTTTCAATCTCAGTAAACTTCTGGTTTATTTTTCATTCTCAGTAAACTTCTGGTTTACGAATCTTTGAGTAGTACAATCTAGTACAAAATAGGTAGATTCTCTTAAATACTTTCAACCTTGGGAAAAACTTGTGATTTGGGGATATTCAACAATTCCTTCACTTTTCATATAAAATCTCATAGATTTATTTTTATGAAGGAGTAAGCAAACTCAATTTTAGTGTAAACATAATCTTCTGGATGTTTCACTTATAGTATATAGGATCCTTTAACACTTCCTCTCGAGATGATAACACTGTAGATTTATCAATCTCGAACTGAATCTCATTTTCAGAATCAATAACATATCCTACTCGGATCATGTATTTTACTTTTGAGACTTAAGATAATGAAATGTATCAAGTATTCTTATAGACAATGATATTTATGTGCTCTTCTGGAGCATTCATATATATGCTTAATACTATGTATTTTACTCGCAAAGTTTATTGCATTTTCTATTTGTTCACTTCTGGTGAAAATATGAGTTCTTGATAGAAACTCTTCAATCGCGATCTTGAGAACATTCATCCACTTTCACTTATGCTTTCGACAAATATTATCTATGTGGTCCTTTTCTTTCTTAAAATATGATGTCACATTTGCTTCAAGGAATGAGGTATAACCAATAAAACATATTTATTTATAGACTTAATCTTAGATGTACACACTCATAATGATCTCTAAATAACATCTTGTTCTCATCATACTTTTCTTTTAAATTACCTTAGAGAACTTGTGGATCTTTAAGAGTCAAGTAGTAAACATAATCTTCAATATATGTTATTTGTCTATGTGAGATTCTTTACTCTTCTACCTCGAGATGGTGAAACTTTAGGTTCATCCATCTCGTATTAAATTCCATTCCATAATTAAAACATATCCCAACTTGGATCATCTATATCATTTACTTTAAGACTTGGAGGATATATCTCACAATGCGTTCCCATGTATATGCTCTTCGGGAGCCTTTAATGAGCTTTATACTCTTGATATTGTATTCAAAATAGATACTTCCATTCTCATATGAGAGAAAATTCTCTTTCTTGCCATCTTTCTTTTCTCACTTCTAGTAAGAATTAAGTTCTTGAAAGAAACACATTGACCTCGATTTGGATCACTAAAACCACTTTCTTGGGTTTAGTGTTATTGTGATCTATTATTTTCCACATTCACTTCAGGGAATGGACATAATCAACATAAATTTTATAAATAAGGCAATATAAAGCCTCTTTCATCAAGGAAATTCATATCTGCTCAATCGATAAAATTGCCATGCTTTTACTAAAGCGATGAACATGCAATCGTAATAATGTGATCATTAATTCATAAACATGATCCACTGCAGCAACGGATTTGTTATATTTTAAATATAACAATTCGATGACCTTTCTAATGATGCAACACAAATTACGATCATAGATAATAATTATGATTCATCTTTATAAATCATGCGAAAACAGATTAAGCAATACTGAATCCATTATAGATCAACTACCACAAATATATAGCACCGAAAATATCATGCCGTAATTATTTCATGAATATAATCAAGTCAATGCTTAGTCAACTTTTATGGAATTTAAATAGTTTTGATTAGAAAACTTATCTCCATGAAAGAGGTAGGAGAGAGAGAGAGGATTGGAAATCATGATAAACGCCGTTGGCTAGAAGCGAGTTAATAAACCGTAAAACACCAAAGAGATCAATTCATGGTGAATTCACATTGTCCATCTCTGCACATGTGAATAAGAATGATCAAGACCAGTGAAATGACTCATCAAATAAAACTTAAAACACACAGTTTATTAAACCGAATAATAAATCATTAAGTAAGTCACTATAAGTCCACCAAATCAAAGCAATAAGTCTAGCAATAAAATTCAATGATTAAACATGTCTCGATTTCTTATAAAACATGTCTCGATAATTGTGAATCAATAAAACAATAATTATCAATTAGCCATAAAACATGAGAGTGATCGATTGATAAGAGAGAAACTTAGCCCTGTCGATTATGAAGACGGTGAGATTGAAAACGTTGGATTATAAGAGAGACGGCGTCAGAAAAAGGAGGTAGTGTCGGCTAATGATTTTGGTTAGGGTTTTAGATTTTTCTGAATGGTTAGGGTTTCGTGCTCAGACGACTAGGGTTTCGTGCTGATAACGTGTTGTAATATGAGAAAAGAGAATGAGAATTGAGTGATGATTTATTTCAATGAGAACAAGAGTATATATAGTGGTACAATAACTTGGAGAAGAATAAAAGCTTGGAGAGAAAGCGACTTGGTGAACAAGGCCATAATCATATATGGACATTCACAATTAATGGGATTTATAACACTTCCCCTTGAATGTCCATTATCTAAAACTACTCCTAATACGCAAGTGATGCTGCCTCATTAAAAACCTTACCAGGAAAACCCAATGGGAAAAACCATGGTTAAGGAAAAAAGAGTGCAGCGCGTATTTACTTCCCCTGATGATTATATGACTTGAGGTCTTTGAGATAACGCATCCAAATGATGAACTCGTTTCTTCAAAGTAGCAATTGGAAGTGTCTTGAGAAATAAGTCTGCCAAAGTTTCGCTTGAACGAATATGTAGAACATGTATATCGTCATTCTTCTGCAACATAAAGATCTTTTAGATTATCCATCTTGATCATTCTCTATGTTTTTCTTAATATCATTAAAGTAAGATATTCATTATAGAGATTGATAGACTTTCATATATCACTCTAATGATAACATTCCTCTTTAAGTGTCTATCATTTGCGTGTTCTTTGATGTCTCGTTAAAAACCTTTCATAGAAAAACTCTATGGGATAAAAACTATGATAAGGGAAAAAGAGTACATCCACGCCCATCATTATCTTTCTCCCTCTCAGAAGCATCTTCTTCAGGAGATGACTTCTGATCATATGCTATTTTTTCGAATGATCATAAGCATAGCCTTAACAAACAAATTTGTATGGGATTTATAACAAAAATGAGATTTTGTTGAGGGATTTTATTTTTCTTGAATCATCGTTTTATACTACATCATGTGGAAGAGAACATGGAAATTTATAGGCAAAAGAGGAAACAGATACTCATAAATGATAATTAACTCCATTTTAATATCAAATTAGAATTGGTTCCAAATTTATGTGTTTTTGGTTAGTGGTAAATTAATTGCATCAGTAATTTTGTTAGTCAACTATCTTAATTGTCATTAAATTAGTAATGTTTTATAAACATTGTGGAGACCAAATAAGTTTAGTTATGATTAAAATTAAAAGCAAAAAAAGAAGCAAATACACAAAAATGATAATTAACTACATTTTAATGTGAAATTAGAATTGAAAATTTACAGGAAAAAGATGAAACAAGATGAAACGGATACCATAAATGATAATTAACTCTATTTTAATCTGAAATTAGAATTGATTCCAAATTTATGTGTTTTTGATTAGTGATAATTTAGTTGCATCAATAATTTTGTTAGTCAACTATCTTAATTGTCATTGAATTAGTAGTATTTTATCAATTTAGTGGAGACCAAATAAGTTTAGTTGTGATTAAAAACAAAAAAAAAGTACACATGGCGTCTTTTCGGAGAGAGTTTGGCTTTTGTAAACTTTAAAATATTATAAATATATCACAGTAAATGAGAATATCGATCATAAATTTTCATTTGCAAAGCATCACGCAGATTGACAATATAAACGGTCGATTAAAATAAATCAACGGCCAATATCTCTTCTCATTATCCGCATGGATTGATATCTACACCGTTAGATATCAAAAAATCTGAGGGCTCAAGATTAAAGTATCTACTTTGTATTACAACCTATATATATATTTTTTTAATCTCTATAAATGTACATCACAGTAAATGAGAATATCGATCATAAATTTTCATTTGCAAGCATCACGCGGATTGACAATATAAACAGTCGATTAAAATAAATCAACGGCCAATATCTCTTCTCATTATTCGCATATCAAAAATCTGAGGGCTCAAGATTAAAATATCCACTTTGTATTAAAACCTAAAAAAAACGATTTTTTATAGAGTCTTCCCTAAACTATTATGTTTCCCACTTTGTCTCACCACCAAAGTTCTCCCTCTAAATGTTATGATATACCATCCACTTGCTCCGTCGGCCTCGAGTCCATCTTTTCTATCTCTTTCTCATTTTCTGACTTTTCTGTCTTTGCTCTCCATGAATTCCCCATTGCTTTTATTTTCTGAATTTAACGTCCGATAACCGTCAGAAAAAACAACGCAATTGTGTATTTCTGGTTTTTACATGTTTATTAATTGTTCAAAAGCTTGTGTCCCTAGTAGTCGTTCATAGTGATTAATAATTTCTACAACAGTGTGAGTAAAATCAAAATTAATCTGATATACAACAATAACACTAGAGCGCATTTCAGCTTTTGAAGTAATTAACATCACAATTAATAAAAATACCGCTTTGGTTTAGGAATGGCGGCACTCCTAAGGTTCCTGGTCAATTCGATCTTTTCACTTAGAGTTTTGATCCTTTTTCATCTGTTGAGCACAACCTTTCTCGTTGTTTGGTTTCGTTTGATTCAATATATCTTCACGCTCCTTGTCACCGTCCTTACTGCTTGGTGCAGTCCACATAACGATCCCTGCTGCTGTTGTACCCTAGATCTTTGGTTTTCTCCATATTTCTTGTCTATCACGCCGTCTCATCTCAGATCCCTTATAAATCAAGGGCTTCGCCTCCTCTTTCCTCGCATCATCTCTTCCCCTGCCATGGCTCATCGATACTCCCGAGAAGAAAAAGGTAAAGGACTCCCTAGTCACAATAGATGGACCAAAGAACCTCCTACCAGACTCTCACAAGTAGACAACTCTGACCTCATCGAGGAAAACCGGCTCACCTTAATAGGAAGAGTTACAAATCCTGAGATCCAACGTCCTCGAGCGGTGATAAACTTCATGCCCCAACTTTGGGGTCTCTGAGAGAGAATAGAAGGGAGAGAATTCGGGCGAGAGCGTTTCAGCTTTAAGTTCTATTCGAAGGACGATCTCCAAGCGGTCTTGCGAAGAGCTCCTTTCCACTTTAAGCGATGGATATTAGTCATCAAACGATGGGAACCAGTGGTATATGACTCTTTCCCTAATTTCATTCCCTTCTGGATCAAAATTCATGATCTTCCTCTCCACTATTGGAAGCCGAATATACTGGAAGTTATTGGAAAAAAACTAGGATGCTTCCAAAAGAGTAACTCAGAGGAAGGCAGTGTTCTTGTTGAAGTCAATTCTCTGAAACGTCTTATCATGAAAGAAATCTTTACTTTCCCCCAAGGAGAGGAAGCTACCCTGGAATTTGAATACCTCAAGCTTGAGAAACATTGCTTTCTCTGTTTTTCCCTTATCCATGAGCAAGATGACTGCCGTATATCTGAAGCTAAGTCCTCTAGTCATCAGAGCCACATGGGAATTAGTCAACAAATCACTCTTTCCCGACTCTAGGTGGATAAGAGGCATCAAGACTTCCGTAGACATGAAAGGAGGGACCTCCCTCATTCCTGTAAGGTTTCATCTCCCAAAAGATACAGGAGTAGATCCCCTGTTAGGACCTTCTCTCAAGGAGATCTTCCTCCTACTATCGATCTCCCCCTAAGAACCAGGAGCATCACTCTTTTAGTAGAGAGAGAGAGGATAACAGGAGACAATATTCTCATAAGGAGGAAGCAAGGCATCCAACTCCTCGGCCACCAGGAGGGCATCTTCCTCGATTTAATGAGAACCTTTTAAATAGACAGAGACCAGAGGATACTCATCACTTCTAGGCAAATGACTCACATGACATAGATAGTCACTCTATCCCTTATACATATGAGGGTTCCTCTTCTCATAGAGCTCATTCCCCAAGGCTGAGGACTAGCAGAGAGGCTTTGAGAACATCAACTCCAAGTCAACAATGTATTCATGATCTTTTTGCTGGATCAAGTAATGCAAAGGCCAAATGCCCAACTCTAGAGAGAATTGAGTCAGCCCAACAAAGAGAAGAGAATAAATCAATTAAGACTTACCTCTCCTTCTCCCCGGATTCCCAAAACAGAGTACTTAAATCGGGAATACTAGTGCACTCTAATGATGATGATGTCCTCCCCAGCGATGGTCGAGACCTTGTATCATCATCACATACTCTTACGGATTCTAAAATACATAATGAGCCATCGGTTCGAAGCATAAGACAACAAGTCAGAGCTGAGCTCTTATCTGAAGCTACAATCCAAGACCTTCCCTTTCTGGTAGGGACAACATCCTAAATTATCTCACGCATTGGGCCTCAGGCTCCAGAGAGGAAACTTGGCATTAAAAAAAGGGATTAAATAAGAAACCAACATCAAAGCCTGGAATCAAACGGAAGGGACCCCCTCTGCCTACGCCTGGTATTAGTGCCAGAAAACGTACCTCTGCCCGTAAGCTGACCTCACCAAAGAAGAAGATCAATGCAGCCTCTTCTTCTCGTACCTCCCTGCCTCTTAGTTTACCTCTTAATGATGAATCTTTAGTTATTGCATCATCTTCAAAATCTGCTAAGTCTTGTAAATCCTCTAAGGTGCTACTACCTTCCTCTTGTAAGGGTTCAATGGTTTTCCAGAAACCATCTAGTTGTTATCAATGATTACAACCAGCTGGAACTCTTAAGAGTTTAGAATCACCCTTACAGTTTGACGCCTAAGAGAATTGAGATTTAAACTCTTCCTGGACATAACGTTTTTAATGGAGACTAAAAATCAAGATGAATACGTTTCTCAAGTCTAACGACATCTTGGTATGGTAACTGTTTTATGGTCCCTCCAGTGGGACTAAGTGGCGGCTTAGCTTTGTTTTGAAAACAGGACGTAGTCATGCAAATTCTATCTTCCTCACCAAATTACATAGATACTCACATTAAATTCCAAGGCCACTATGTTTTTGTTACCTTTTTCTACGAGTCCTCCTCTAAAGTGAATAGAGAAGAAGTATGGAGACAACTATCCATCTTAGGAGCTAGTAGAGATTTAACATGGTTATTATTGGGTGATTTCAATGAAATCTTTGACCAATCGGAAAAAAGAGGACGACCCCCATGGCCAGAAGAATCCTTTGTTAACTTCAAAAGCTTTGTATCCCAAAATGGACTTTGGAATGTCAAAAATACCAGTAACTTTCTCTCTTGGAGAGGAATGAGACAAGACTATCTTGTACATGCAAGATTAGATAGGTCAATGTCAAACAACGCCTGTATTGAGATGTTTCCTTTGGGTCGCTCAAAGTATTTACGCTTTGGAGGATCGGATCATAGACTGATCATAACTTATTTTGATGACAGCCGTATCAAGCGTAAAGGAATGTTCCGAATTGATAATAGATTGAGAGATAAACCGGAAATCTTTGATCACATTTCCAGAGTTTGGGATGAAGCTGGACATATTTCTCTAGATTTTAAAATCAGTAGCTGCCGTAGAGAACTCATCAAATGGGCTAAGGAACAATGCTAAGCTGATAGGTGACACTCAATTGGTTCTTAATGCCGCATTATCTTTTGCGGTTCCGATTCATTCTCTCATAGGACATCTTACTTCTACCTTAGAATCTGCGTATAAGGAACAAGAAAAGTTTTGGAGGCAACATAGTCGAATTTTATGGCTACAAAGCGGAGACCGCAATACGAGATTTTTTCATGCAGCCACCAGAGATCGTTGTACGTGTAACAGGTTCACTGCCCTTAAAGATAAAGATGGTATCACTCTGTTTAAGGAAGCATAATTTGGCCAAATAATTTCTGAATATTTTCAGACCATCTTTACGTCGCAATCTTCATGAGATTATAACATTGTTGATGAGGCCCTTGATCCTTTGATCACCTCTGATTGGAACCAGACTCTAATTCGCATCCCAAAAGATGAGGAGATTCGCAAGGCAGCCTTTGCTATCCATTCCAGGAAAGCTCCCGGTCCCGACGGTTTTTCGGCAAGTTTTTTTCCAATCCTATTGGTTAATAGTGGGTCCAGAACTTGTAGATGAAATCCGCAAATTTTTTTATCTCTGGCTCCTTTCCGAATCACTATAGTGACACTCATGTGCGTCTAATTCCAAAGATCCTATCTCCGAAGAAAGTGGCGGACAATAGACCGATCACTCTTTACAACGTCTTTTATAAGATCGTGGCTAAGATCCTCACATCATGTTTACAACCAATCCTCCCGCACCTAATCTCCGACAATCAATCAAAATTCGTGCCAGGCCAAGCTATCTCAGATAATGTGCTCATAACGCATGGGATATTACAATACATGCGGTTATCAAAGGCTAAGATCCGATGGGCTATGGCGGTTAAAACGGACATGAGTAAAACATATGACCGTATCGAGTGGGATTTTCTACGATTGGTCCTCATTAAATTAGGCTTCCATGCGATATGGATAAGTTGGATAATGGAAAGTGTCACGACCATCTCATACTCGTTTCTAATTAATGGTACTCCCCAGGATAAAGTTTGGCCTTCTCGAGGATTACGTCAAAGTGATCCCCTATTTCCGTATCTCTTTATCCTCTGCACCAAAGTCCTATCCGGTCTCTGTCAGAGAGCTCAGAATAACGGTAGCTTACCTGGGATTAAAGTGGCGCGCAATAGCCCGGCCATTAACCATTTATTATTTGCGGATGATACTATGTTCTTCTGCAAATCCGATGGGTATAGTTGCGATGTTCTCTGAGGTATTCTAGCTGCGTATGAAAAAGCTTTCGGTCAAACTAACTTCTCTAAATCTTCAATCACCTTTGCATCAAAGGCCCCATACTCCAGGAAGTGAGACGCGAGACGCAAACTGAAAATTTGCAATGAAGGTGGCACCGGAAAGTATCTCGGGTTACCGAAACATTTTGGACAACGCAAGCGAGACATTTTCGCGTCCATTTTGGATATGATAAGACAGAAATCCCATAGTTGGTCTACTTGATTTCTTTCTACTGCGGGTAAACAAGTTATGCTCAAATCCGTGCTCTCGGCGATGCCGTCTTACGCGATGTCGTACTTTAAACTTCCCATTTCTCTATGCAAAAAAATCCAATCTATCTTAACTCGCTTCTGGTGGGATTCTAAAGCGGATGTGCGCAAGATAAGCTGGGTCGCTTAGAAAAAACTCACGAGAACAAAGAAAGCAGGAGGACTTGGCTTTCGAGATATCATAACATTCAATGACTCATTACTAGCGAAATTCACCTGGCGACTGTTAAAGACCCCATCCTCTCTGGCTGCCCGTGTGATTTTAGGTAAGTATTGTCACACAACCCCTCTGCTTCAGGTCAGCCCCCAATCCAATTCATCCCATGGTTGGAGAGGGATCCTTGCGGGGTGCGATGTTCTAAAATATGGACTAGGTTGGCTTGTTGGTTCTGGTGAAGATATTAACATTTGGAGGGACCCCTGGCTCTCGACAGTGGCTCCTTTGAGACCTTACAGACCACCAATTAGAGCGAATCAACACCTCACCGTTGCAGAGCTCATTTCCCCTATTTCTAAATCCTGGAACTATTAGAGCATTGGAAGACACATTCCTCAGTATGATGACCATATAACCAGTTGTTAATATCCCGCAAACACACCAATTTTTAATCGCTGCACCAGTCGTTCAACTCGCTCAGAAATGCTTGAAACTGCAACTATCCGCTTCCGCAAGCTTCTGTAACCGCAACCGCTGCGGCTGCACCAGTCAGACTCTTAGATACAATTAATGTTATCCGCTACAATTTTTAATAGTTATGAGAATATATATTTGTAGATACAATTACTGTTATTCGCTACGATTTTTGAAGAAATTGTTGTAATTATATATCCCGACCTTTAACTATAAAAGATTTCTAGATACGATTTGTTTGCAATACGTGGGGTATGGGAAAATTAATTTTTGGACAGTAATATATTTGGCAGTCTTTTTGTCATTAAATTTTAAAAAGAAGAAGATATGATAATCAAATAAAAATTAACTTCTTATCAACAAAAAATCCCGCACTGGGTGCAAATAAATTTGAACAATTATTAAAAAATGAAAGACCAAATTTCTATAATATTAAAAATTTGAAGAATAATTTAAAAACAACTAAAACAAATGAATTCCATTGTTATTAAGAAACAAATACCTTAGAAAAAAAAACAGAAAAAGTTCAAAGAGGACAGCTGGATCAAAGATAAAAATGACTTCTCTATCAAGGTTTCTAAATCTTCACTCGGACAGACTTTAAATTCTTCAAATCCACAACACCAAGACCGGGAGGAAACACCTCATTTAACTTTGATCAAGTCACCACACAATCATCAAATAATCCAAATCCGTTATCAACACAAGCAGCATCACTTTCTTTCATTCCTTCCACAACATCACTGGAGCATGATTTCTTTTTCGTTGAAGACTCAGAAGCAGCTTCACTTCCACCATTTCGATCACGCTTGGAAGAAGGAGTGACCATAATTTCGGACAAAGATTCAGAAGCATCTTCACTATAGGAGTGGTTTAAAGGAATCTACAATATGAACATCATAATTACCTTATAATGTATTCTCTATATGAATGTATTAATAAGAATATATTACAACTACAACTACCTGGTTATACCTGGTCAGCGGACTGAAATGGATTAGGATTCACATGATCATCAAATAAAGTCTCAGAATCAATCTTAATTAAATCTTCTCTTGCAAACTTTGGTAACTTTGAAAGTGTCATTCTTGGCCAAAGATTATCTTTCTTAACAAAAATGAGAACTGGAAAGTTTTTCCAATAATGTTTTTCAATGGACCGGGTGACTCTTCCGGATCTTCAATCTGTTAAGAGAATTAATTTATATTCTAAAAACAAAAAGGAAAAATAAAGGGAAAAAAAAATGAGAATCAAAATACCTCCTCATAGGGGTGGGCATAATTCCCGTCCCGTTCCGTCCCATCCCGGTCCGTCCCGTATCCGTTCCTGAATTCCCGTCGTATATATTTCCCGTATTCCCATATGGGACAAGTTTTCCATTCCCAATTGGGACCGGGACGGGACGGGACGGGACGGGAACGGAATATCCCAAAGCCCCGTTTGAAAATCCCGTTTGATATAACTATAAATATTAATTTATATATATGGGATAATATGAAATTATAAGGATAATATGAAATATGGTTTAATGTGGTTTAATATGGGATATGGGATATATGATTCAATTTGAAGATTATGGTTTTTATATGGTTTAATTAGGCCCGGTCCTGTAATAACACCAAAAACACCTACGCGTCGGGCCCCGCAAATTTTCAGATTTTTAAGGGTAATTTTTTTTTATACACTTTATATTTATTTTGCTAGTTTTTTCCTAATAAGTAACATAGTGGAAAAAAAATTAATTGTGATGGAACCCATATTATTAATATGTAACTAAATAAGTAAAATGTTAAAAATCAACTTAATAAATAGATTTTAATGGTTTATAGGACTTTAGAATTTTTTTTTTCATAATAACAAGAATTTTTGTAGTTTTTTAAAAACAATTGTGGTTTTTTATCTTCAAAAATTATGCTTTACATTTTTTAAGAACATGATTTTTATTTTTATTTCGTGTTGGGCCTTATAAATCTCAGGATCGGGCCTGGGTTTAATATGGGATATGACATATATGAAATTATGAAATTATAAGGATAATATGAAATATGGTTTAATATGGGATATATACATATATCTATTTTTAATGGGATAATATGAAATATGGTTTAATGTGGTTTAAGTTTGATTCAATTTGAAGATTATGGTTTTTATTTTATTTTAAATTTTTAACTTTTATGAAACACAATTGAATTTTCTTTAATTTAAACATGTTTTTTTTCATAAATTGAAAAAGCTTGTTGTATACATATTTACAATTTGAAGCATTGTTTAATCTAATTTTTGAGTCCAGTTATTTTATGAGATTTCCCGTACCGTTTCCGTCCCATCCCGTTTTATCCCGTTTCCGTCCCGAATTTGAAATGAGACATAAATAGGACGTATTTTTCTAGTCCCATAAGTCCCGTTCCCGTCCCGTTCCCATTAGATCACGTCTCATATTCCCGCTTGCCCACCTTCCTCATACTCTCTTCCAAGTAGATCATCGGCAGTAAGGTTGATGACAACCGAAAAAGCATTGCTATCAAATAACATACATTTTGTTTGTCTAGATGACTCCATGACAATGACATGGAGCTTATACCTTCATTAATAAATTAATAATAACAAATAAGATAAAGGAATTGAATAGAATAAGTGTTTGAAAAAAAAATAAAAAAAAAATAGAACAAGTGTAAAATATAAATATTAGTCGTATAATAATACCTTGCCACCACTGTTGTGACATTCGAATTAGAAAGATGTTTTTTTGCCAGCCTTCATATCTTTTGTCTTGTTCTTGAAGGCTCTTCTGTTACATTTTTTGCATGTAACATAAAACCAGGACTAATCAGTATCAATGGCTGCAATGGCACACATGATTTTACACTTCCCAACCTACATAATATTAAAAACATAGTTCATTTAAAAATAAAAACTTAAAAACAAAAAGTAAAAAAAGAAAAAAAAATACCTCATTACAGTTAAGAAGTTCACTGATTGAAACTATTGGGAACTGATCGAAATATTCTTCCTCCAAAACCGTGTCATTATTCCTCACTCGTTTTTCCAAAATTTTAAGAACCAAACCATCATTTGGCAAACTGAAATTAAAGACCACCGTAAGCACAAATATATATTAAAAAAAACATATTATATACATATTTTTTCGGGAAAACGGTCATTTTAATCACGACCTTTCCGGTTTGCGCCAATTAAATCCCAACCTGTTGTCTGAGTCAATTAAGTTATGAAAGTAGTGTTGACTGAGCCAATTAAGGTATGCAATTAGTCAACATTAACGACCGTTTGCTGCAACCGTTAGGTCTCAAAACGACGTCGTTTTGAGATTACAAAAAATAAAAGAAAGAGTCATTTTAATACCGAACTCTCCGTTTTGCGCCAATTAAATCCCGACCTCTGCTTAATGGGTCATATAATATACAAACTTATATTGACTCGGCCAAATTAGGCATACAATTAGTCAACTTCGGATATACAGACCCGAGAAGGATATATGGTCACTGGTTGGAGCGTATATGCTAAACCACAAGGATTCAAGCCATGAAACTACTTGGAAAATATTCTCAGCCCAATTAAGGAACATATCCAAAAAGAATCAGACCAATCGGTGTAACGCCCCAGTCCAGGATCTAGACCGGAACGGTACTGAGGAACACTCAAACGCCCGTTCCGAGGTTCAAGGAACAAATCCTAAATCCCTAGACCAAACATTAAAGCGTCCGTCCTTATCGAATACAACCCAAGACTTGCCAACCCGAGTCATACCCGATAGTTGGATCGTCCGGACAAGACTAAATATCATATGAAACCTCATTTATTTAAAACCGATCCTTTACTTATTTATACTTAGGCTTTAAAGCTGTTACAACATATATTTGCGCGCGGAAGTCGGATACTCCAAAACGTTCAAGTACATATTAAACGTTATACATTTACAAAAGCAAGGAAAAGCTACCACTGATTTCCTAATGTTCCGAGCGCCTCAAGGGTCTACTTACTACGGTTACCTGCAAAACAGATTGAGTCGTAAGCACTAGTTGCTCAGTGAGTCTAGGTTTCCCCTAAACGATTCAATCATATAATATCCCAACCAAACCCCAAAATAACAATCAACACACAACACACAATTGCAATGCATAATTAAACATGACCGGTTCATATGCATTTAACATTCTCTATTCTCTTAAGGCCTCACGCGCTGTCAATTCCCATCACGTGTTTCTTCACGCGTAACAAGGCATCATAAAGTTCATAACCACAAAGGCCTATGACTTACAATCCTTGAACAATTCCTATGGTCCTACATTTTCCAGTATGCGACCACAAGGAACTCTGCACCGATCGCTTATGCAGTACAACGGCCCTAGGCTGCAATCCCGTCTCTCCGTGTCTTCGTGAGCTTGACTAAATACTGGCCGGCAATTAGTCAAGCCACGGTATAAGAGAATGACATACCGCGCACTCATCAAGTTTTATATGTTTTACCCATAATCATTTATGCATATAAACTTGTATCTCGATTCATATAGATCTATTCTCAACCCTTAGTCATTCTCGTGACTTTATGGGCATACCGCGTACTTATTAAGTTTTATATCATTTAACCATGCATATAAACTTATAATCATCCGTTCATGGATTCATGTCCAACACTTAGCAAATCTACTAATGAACTACTTGAACCTCAATTTGCATAGCATAATTGATCAAGCAAACACTCAATATCATTCAATCACTTAGCTCAATCTTTACCATTTTCATTAGTTAAGATCCTTAGCATTTCTAGTGAATTCATAGAAAATAACCTCTACGACTATAAGCATCACAATAATCAATCACGTGTGTTCTACTCATCTAACACACGACACGCATCACTTAGACTCCCAATCAAACAATCAGCACCAACATCCAAGGAAAACACTTAACAAATTCCTAGAATCTTAGCATGAACCTCTACGCTTATAAGCATAACAACAAACAAGTAACGTGTGCTCTACTCATCTAGCACACAACAAACATCACCCAAGACTCACCTTTAAAGATGAAGTATGCGAGTCGGCTCAAGACTCTTCTCTCGGATTCGCCTTAGATTCAGTCTTGCTTTCTATACAAAACGAACCAAAGGTTTACTAAGGCAATACTTAGGGATTTCCAAGGAAACTTAAGGAATCAAGCTTAAGGAACTTTAACTAGATCGGATCAGTCGATACCAACCTTTCCCTGAAACTCCTAAGATCGCTAGAATGGACTCTCCGGCTTGGCAAAGGCACAGATCGGTTCTCGGATGGTTCCGATCGGTCCCTTCTCTCTATCGGGTTGCGGATCGATACTCGGCACGACTCTCGGATCACTATCGGGTCTTGGCACAAATCAGTACGGATCAATACGCCTATCGGATCGTGATCGGATCGTGGTACGAATCAATACGCCTATCGGATCGTGATCGGATCGCGGTACGGATCACTATCGGGTCTTGGCACAAATCAGTACGGATCAATACGCCTATCGGATCGTGGTACGAATCAATACGCCTATCGGATCGCGGTACGGATCACTATCGGGCGCGGTACTGATCTCGGTACGAATTGCTATCGGGTCGTGTACGTGATCGGTACGAATCAGTGGATCGTATGGATTCTCTCTTACGGTCCAAAGGAAACAAGGGGGTCTTCTATATATAGGAACGGCAAGCTAGCAAGCAAGGAGGTGAATCACACGGTCATGTGGAGCACATGCAACGAAAAACGTTTTCAGGCCGACACATGTCTATGACACAACACTTGAATGGGCGACACGTGGCAAAGAGGTTGGCAAGCCGACGCTACATGCTGCCGACATCCAGTCGACCTTGATCAATACGCCTATCGGATCGCGATCGGATCGCGGTACGGATCACTATCGGGCGCGGTACTGATCTCGGTAGGAATCGCTATCGGGTCGTGTACGTGATCGGTACGAATCAGTGGATCGTATGGATTCTCTCTTATGGTCCAAAGGAAACAAGGGGGTCTTCTATATATAGGAATGGCAAGCTAGCAAGCAAGGAGGTGAATCACACGGTCATGTGGAGCACATGCAACGAAAAACGTTTTCAGGCCGACACATGTCTATGACACAACACTTGAATGGGCGACACGTGGCAAAGAGGTTGGCAAGCCGACGCTACATGCTGCCGACATCCAGCCGACCTTGCCCAAGGTCGAACGGTGCCCGAATTGTGCGGCCTCGGCGCGTGACTTGGTGGGGACTTAATCCGACAGTTGTGCGGGTCCGTCCAAGGTTTTAAGGCAAAACACTAGTTTTTGACCGGCCGCCCCCCACTTGGACCGGCCGTCCTGCGGTTCTTGGTCCGACCTGGGCCTTGGCCGTGGTACGGGTCACTACAATCGGAGTTTATATGAAGGAGTTATCGAATTTACAAATCAGGTGATTTCTAGTTTACCCGATATTGACCCGAGAAGGATATATGGTCACTGATTGGAGCGTATATGATAAACCACAAGGATTCAAGCCATGAAACTACTTGGAACATATTCTCAGCTCAATTATGGAACATCTACAAAAAGAATCAGACCAATCGGAGTTTATATGAAGGAGTTATCGAATTTACAAATCAGGTGATTTCCAGTTTACCCGATACTGACCCGAGAAGGATATATGGTTACTGATTGGAGCGTATATGATAAACCACAAGGATTCAAGCCATGAAACTACTTGGAAAATATTCTCAGCTCAATTACAGAACATCTCCAAAAAGAATCAGACCAATCGGAGTTTATATGAAGGAGTTATCGAATTTACAAATTAGGTGATTTCCAGTTTACCCGATTTGGACATATGTGCACTCAACGGAAGCTTACGATCAGACCAGATGGAATTAATTTACAAATCAAACCATTGCGGAATCTTGGTTTAACAACGAAGGTTTTAGAATTGGATTCACGACTACACCAATTTTGGTTTAGGAGTTATTCAGATTCTAAAACAGAGGATGCTGGACTTGCCTTATTTGGAAGCTACCAAGTTTGGGAGATGGCAAATAAGGATATGGCGACCAGAAGAGATTCTTAGACATCTAAGGAGTTTAACTAATCACTTCTCTTGCACAAGCAACCACTGGATCAGATCCTATCTTCCTCAATCATACACCAAGACTTGCCATATTTGGACTTGTATACCTAATTTGGCAGAGTCAATATAAGTTTGTATATTATATGACCCATTAAGCAGTGGTCGGGATTTAATTAGCGCAAAACGGAGAGTTCGGTATTAAAATGACTCTTTCTTTTATTTTTTGTAATCTCAAAACGACATCGTTTTGAGACCTAACGGTTGCAGCAAACGGTCGTTAACGTTGACTAATTGCATACCTTAATTGGCTCAGTCAACACTACTTTCATAACTTAATTGACTCAGACAACAGGTTGGGATTTAATTGGCGCAAACCGGAAAGGTCGTGATTAAAATGACCGTTTTCCCATATTTTTTCTACCTCTCCTTAAATTAAGCAAGATCAGACAACTTTGGATTAACAGTTACTTGAGAAGCATCAACGACATTTGTGATTTGATGATCACCTATAAAGAAAAATAGTTAAATAGATTAAAACATGCGAGTAGAAAACGTTATGTAAATAATTTTACTGTACCTCGGAAAACATTAATCTTGACAAAACGTATAAGACATATAACAACACCGTCTTCCGAATCTTGACAACTAGCATACACTTGTTGTGCAAACTTTCCCCACAAGGTACATGGTAGACGATCATTGCTATAATCCACTCTTACAATATTAGTAGAATTGTGGATAGTTACAAACAATTAAAAAACTTCCCTCCAAAAAACAATACGAACCTGGAGTTACAGATCTCGAAGTCAAGTTTATTTGTTTCCTTGTTATTAACTTGCAATTAACATTGACAATTTGGCCCACAACATTTGTACTCACCATTAAAATGAATGTTAAAAATTATAATAACATAACAAATAAAACAAACAAAGGGCAATTTTCAAAAATACCACCAAAAAAAGTTTTTGTTCCAAAAATACCACCAATTTTCAAAAGTTCCAAAAATACTATTTTTTCTAAAAGTTCCAAAAATACCACAAAACTAAAATTAACTTTAAATATTCAAAACTAAAACCCTAAACCCCAAACCTAAACTCTACCCCTAAAACTATACCCTAATTGTACAATAGTTAACCCAAACAAAAAAATTTAAATTTCTAAGCTCTTGAAAATCAATTTTTGAGGTTGTGGTATTTTGGAAACTTTTGAAAATTAATGGTATTTTTGGAACTTTTAGTGGTATTTATGGAACTTTTGAAAAGTGGTGGTATTTTTGGAAAAAAAAAATTTCTTGGTGGTATTTTAAGAAATTTCTCATAAAGAAATAAGTTTAAACTTTAAACTAACCAACTAAAATGCTCGTATTAAGTGATCCGGACAAAATGGCCGAATATTCAACAAGATCAAGGAAAATGTTTTCTGATCGAACAGGACATTTTACAACCGAAGTTGAGTTCACGAAAGCCATCTTGTAACGATGGCTACATGCCCTATACTGACCAGAGGCCTGAGTGAGATTGAAATTTTCAATCTGCCTCCATTCACCAACGACCAAAGTTTTCTCAAACTTTGTGAGCAAAGGCTTCTTTATGGAAGCATAGATCTTCGAACCCTAGTTAAAGAAAAACTTGTGTTGGTCTTTTATAAAACAAATATAAATTACTTCCTAAAAGATACTAACATAAGGAAGACAAACCTTTTGATTAGCTAAGATCACCTCCAAGGATTCTCCAATTTTAGAATTAAATTGCTTCCACGTGTGAAGCACCTTAAGTTGTGAAACAACCATGTTTTTTTTTTCTAAACCTAACAATTCTACTGCGGAAATCAATAACTCATGTAACTCCAACAAGACAATCAAACTCAACAACCAATAATAAGTCCATAAATTCAGCAAACGATCAACTCCCGAATTTCAATGAAACAACTAGCATTTCTAGCAACCTAACATGTTCTACTAAAATGAAATAACAAATAAACATCCTAATCATCCTCTTTCAAATGCCATGATTTCGCAATCACATTTTCCATTTACCTGCAACACGTGGAAATAAGAGTTGCATGAGTATTATCACAAATACTCAGTGGAGCGGTCATCCCGTCTACCGGTTACATAATAAGAGAATTTAAAATGTCAATTACTACGCGATCAATCAACAAACACACAATATTCAATCCGAAATGCACAATTCATAACTTGGTGTCGATCGATACCACCGCAGGGTGTTGATCGACACCACTTGCAAAAAATACAACTCTCGTGAAAATAAAGGGGGTGTCGATCGACACTCCTCGCAGAAACCTAAATCGAGTCAAATTCTCTCACGACTAGATTCCGTTTCAACTTGCGAGAATTCACGACGATCATCACAACAAAAACATAAAAATCACAGAATCACGACCATAATCAATCACACAAATCGATAACCTAACATTTTAACTCCCATAACCACGATCACGCCCTCACCTCGAATACGAATTGAGAAATGGATTGGGGAACGAGACAGCGATGAATCACAAAATCAAACCCTCTAACCATGAGGACTCACTGACTCGAGGGATCCTCCACGAAAATACGAAGAACGGATGAATCCTACGCCTCCAAAACTCTCCGAAAACGTTTCCTATGGATTTCTTTGCAACAATCCACAAGAATACGAATTCCCTCACTCAATCTCTGTTTTCTCTGCCTAAACACGATGGCCACGAATAGAGAGAGCTTATATAGGTGAGCCCTAGGGTTCAATTCCTTAAACCAAGCCAAACCGTGATTAAAAACTTAATTAACCCGGTTCTGCAACATTGGTGCGATCGACACTCCCCATGGTGTCGATGGTGTCGATAGACACCCTCACCAAAATACTTCATTTTGGTTTCAGTATGTTACAAGTTGAATCTGCCAAGAGGCCTTGAAAGGCTTGACATCTCCTAGAAAACTGATGAACTACTGAGAAGCCGTTTCTATAATTAGAGGAATGCTTAAAACGAATGTGATGATGATGCTAAGGAACAATGACTACCGAGTATTTATATAGTAGACATTTAACCTAGACCACTTAGGTCGAAAATGAACACCAAGCGGGAAAATATTTTGAAAATTTTTAAAAAGATTGAGGTTAAGGAAATCTACGAAATTAGAAATTAGTAGAAATAAATTCGAAATATTGAAGAGATAGTGTAAAGATATTGGACACCGAGAAATAAGGTATGAATTTTAAAAGGAGAAATTATATATTTTTTTAAACATCTGAATTATCATATAGATATTGCAATCATCATTAGACTAATGATCTATTTGATATAATCTTATTATGATGATATTGAACATCATGTTGTCTTTGCGATTAGGATGAACAACTTCCAAGGGTCTACCCGCTAAAAGTTACCTGCAAAACAAATTTGAGTCTTGAGCACTAGTTGCCCAGTGAGTCTAGGCTCCCCTAGCAGTTCAATAATATATTCTCAACCCAAAACCCAAAATAACAATCAACAATCAACATTCAAATGCAAGCATAATTAAACATGAACAATTTATGACATGCATTAACATTTTCATTTCCACAAAGGCCTTACGCGTTGTCAAATCCCATCATGTGTATCCATCACATGTAACCAAAGCATCTTTCGGTCCATAACCACACATGCTATGACCTAGGATCCTTAAACAATTCCTGTGGCCGTACTAAAACGCTACCACATCGGGAATTCTGCATCGATCGCTATGCAGTACACGGCCCTAGGCTGCAATCCCGTCTCTCCGTGTCTTCGTGAACTTAAACCATTACTCCTTAGTAGTTGGTCAAGTCACCGATAAAGAGATTGACCAACCGCGCACATAACAAGTTTATATGATTTATGAATCTAACATGCATGCATATAACCTTGTAAACAATTCCATTTAGGTTCCTTCTTAACACTTAGCAATTTTTATGAATAGTTATATGAACCTCTATTACGTATAAATAAACAAGCAATGTGTGTTCCACTCATCTAACACACAAACAAATATTACCAAGACTCACCTTTACTTAATGAACGGTTTGGACTAGGATTCGAATTAGGATTTAGACTCAACCTTCCTTCTGGTAAAATGGACAGAACTACGGCTAGAAATTTGTCTATTCCCAAGCGACACGATCAAGACAACGGCTTGGATCACAAACGCGGAAAAGAACCCAATTTTCTAAAGCGATTTAAGTGAGGTTTTGGTGTGTGATTTCTATGGAAAAATGGGAGCTACTTAGGTCCTATATATAGGTTGTACTAAGCTGCTAGGCAGGTAGAGAGTCACCGTTGACTCGTCGCTCACGGTCGCGACACCTCGTGCTTACGAGATTTGTCGTGATTCTAATTTGTCGTGCTTCCGTTGACTCATCAGACATAGTCGCGACACCTCGTGCTTACGAGATTTGTCGTGCTTCTGATTTGTCGTGCTTCCGTTGACTCATCAGACATAGTCGCGACACCTCGTGCTTACGAGATTTGTCGTGCTTATGATTTATCCTCTCGCGGTACACGTTTCAGTACTTAACCATTTCTTCGATCCAAGCTAGTTTTCCTTCGAGCAACTTTAGTTTTCTTTGCTGGAACGCCCCTTTCTATGCCTTGTGTGCCCATTCCACTACGTTTGGCCTCTGGTCTCGGGCCTTTACTCAAGCGGTCGGCCGTAGGCCCTGTACGGGTCATTACACCATTTTTTTCAAATGTTCCAAAAATACCACAAAATTAAAATTAGTTTTAGATGATCAAAACTAAACTTTAAACCCTAAACCTACATCCTACCCCTAAAACTAGACCGTAATTGTACAATAGTTAACCCAAACAAAAAAATTTAAATTCTAGACCCCTTAAAAATCAATTTTTGTGCTTGTGGTATATTTGAAAAAAATGATATCTAAGGAACTTTTAAAAATTAGTGGTATCTAAGAAACAAAAACTTTCTTTGGTGGCATCCTAGAGAATTTCTCTTAATTTAATTACTATATATAAAGATTTGATATTAAATAAGTTTTATTCAAGGAAAGAAACAGTAAAATGCGGAACAGTAAAATCATTAATTACATTTGGAGTAATTTATTCTGGACAATTGGGCTATGAAAAGCTGGCGTAAATAACAAAATAGATCCATTAAATAGTTTATACAACATTACGATAATGCCATTAATGAAAGATGCGGGTCACGAACCGGATAGAAAATGATCTTGGGTAGAAAAGGAACCGCGAGTGTTTGACTTTTTTTTCTGGATCCAAATGTGTCGTTGACTGGCTAATGTTACCCTAAAAAAATTGAATGAATTTTCAAATAGTTTATACAATATTACGATAATGCCATTAATGAAAGATGTGGGTCACGAACCGGACATAAAATGATCTTGGGTAGAAAAGGATTCGCGAGTGTTTGACTTTTTTCTTGGATCTAAATGTTACCCTAAGAAAATTGAACGGATTTTTTCAAAGGATTTCATTTCTGTTCTATGGCAAATACTGTAAATAATCCACTTCTCTTTTAATATTATAGAGATATTTCTTTTTAATTTAGAGCGAACCGAAATCAAATGATACATAATTCTGGTTGAAACTGATAAGACTCCGAAACCGAAATGAACCCGAAATTCGAATTTAAGCAGCAAACCGATTTTTTTTTTTTTTTTTTGTTAAATCTCAAGTCACCTTTCCCCTTTTCTCTCTTCTCTTCGATTTTTATTTTGTTGGTGTTTTGTTCGTTTACGCGATTTCGCGAAGAAAGAAAAACTTTACGCTCCTGGATCGATACGAAGGCCGATTTCGATTACTCTCTCCGTTTGATTGTCTCCGTTGCTGTTCCTAGATCTGTGTTTTTGGATCGGGTAAAAACCCTAGAATTTTCAAGAGGGGGATTTGTGATCCATTTTGTCGCGAAATTAGGGTTTTTTTCAGGGTTGGATCTCAGATTATCGGATTTTCTGGGGTAAGGAAGTTTTTTTAGGATTATCGCGAGGAGGAGGAGTTGTGTATTGATGTTGTTCGAAGGAGAAGATGATAGAAGGCTATGCATGGGAGGGTCTGTGAAGGGAGGAGGAACAAAAGTCGTCGTCGGCACATGTTGATATCTTCCTCGCGTGTAATTGCGAGTGTGGAAGGTGGTGGTTCTTCTTGTTTGTCTCTTTCTTCATCTACCTCTTTCTCTAAGGTAATTCAATCATCGATTTTGGCTTCTTATTGATGGATTCGAAGGAAATGGGTATTTTTCTTTACCAATTTCTAGCTTGATTGAATAAAGGACTGATCAGGCGATTTAGGGCTCCTTAAATTTTGCACCTTTATACCCTGCTTGTGCTTGTATAGGTGTTTATGTCTTATACTTTGTGTTTGTGTTGGCTGTCAACTAGCAGGACGGACGCAAAATAAGCGTTGGTGACTGTGCTCTTTTTAAGCCACCACAGGATTGTCCACCGTTCATTGGGATAATTCGATTGATCATTGCTGAGAAAGAAGAGAAGTTGAATTTGGGTGTGAATTGGCTTTATCGACCCACAGAGCTAAAACTTGGCAAAGGCATCCTTCTAGAGGCTGAGCCGAACGAACTCTTTTATTCCTTTCACGAGGATAATATACCTGCTGCGTCCTTGCTGCATCCGTGTAAAGTTGCCTTCCTTCCAAGAGGCGTTGAACTGCCATCTGGTATCTCCTCGTTTGTGTGTCGACGAGTTTACGACGTTACAAACGAGCGCTTATGGTGGCTGACGGATCAAGACTTTATTGATGTGAGATATTATGCTTAACCAATTGCTGTCTTCTGATTGCATCTATTATGTGCACTGGTAACTAAGGATTTTTCCCCTTTTGCAGGATCGACAACTAGAAGTAGATAAGTTATTGTGTAAGACTCGTTCAGAAATGCATACAACATTACAGCAGGGTGGTCGTTCTCCCAAGTCAATGAATAGTCCAACAACATCACAAGCGAAAGATGGCACCCAGAACAATAACTCCTTTCTCTCTCAGGGTAAGGGAAGGAAAAGAGAGCGTATGGATCATGGTTCTGAGTCTGTTAAACGTGAGCGTTCTTCTCGAATAGATGACAGTGGTTCTGGTCCACTCAGAACAGAAAGTGGTTTGAAGTCTGAGATTTCAAAATTTACAGAGAAAGGTGGACTGGTGGATTCTGAAGGGGTTGAAAAATTGGTGCAGCTCATGCTGCCTGAGAGGAATGAGAAGAAAATAGACTTAGTAGGCCGAGCAATTCTTGCAGGAGTTGTAGCGGCAACAGACAAGTTTGATTGCCTCAGTCGTTTTGTCCAGCTCAGGGGATTACCTGTGTTTGATGAGTGGCTGCAGGAAGTTCATAAAGGGAAATTTGGGGATGTGGGCAGTCCCAAAGACAGTGATAGGCCAGTAGACGATTTCCTCTTAGTCTTACTTCGCGCTCTGGACAAGCTGCCTGTGAATCTTAATGCGCTTCAGACTTGCAACATTGGAAAGTCTGTTAATCATCTACGATCACATAAAAACTCAGAGATTGGGAAAAAAGCTAGGAGCTTGGTAGATACATGGAAGAAACGTGTTGAGGCAGAAATGGACGCGAAGTCTGGATCCAACCAAGGTGTAACTTGGCCTGGAAGACTTACTCATGGAGGCAGGCATTCAGGTGGATCCGCCGAAGCAAACAAGACATCATCATCACATCTTCATGCTTCTAAGTCTGTGTCGGTCAAAGTGCAGGTGGAAAACAACCAGAAGTGTGTAGCCACGTCCCCAGGCTCTACAAGATCAGCCCCATCACCTGGATCGGGTGGTACTGTTTTTAAAGACGGACATCAACGAAATGCTGGGGTTGGTGGTGTGTCTGAAGTCCTTGCTGCAGTAAAGGATGAGAAAAGTAGCAGCTCCAGTCAGTCCCACAATAATAGTCAGTCTTGCTCGAGCGAGCATGCTAAAACTGGCAATTTATCTGGAAAAGAGGATGCAAGGAGCTCAACTGCTGGTTCAACTGTGAAGAAGTGCTCAGGTGGCTCTTCAAGGCATCGGAAATTAAACAATGTGTTTCAAGGTTCAGCTTCGTCTCCGAGGGAAGCTGGGTTAAGTAGGAGCTTCTCATCACAAAAGAATATCTTTTCTGAGAAGATTTCCCAATCAAGTTTGACATCTGAAAAGACTGCCGAGGTTCCTTTGACTGAAGGTTGCAGTAATAAATTGATCGTTAAGCTGCCAAAACGGGGTCGCAGTCCTGCTCAAAGTGTGAGTGGAGGCTCTTTTGAGGACCCTACAGCGGTGAATAGCAGAGTTTCTTCACCTGTGCATGCGGTGAAGCAGGAACTGAGTGACCATAGTGTGAGAGAAAAGAGTCAGTCTTATCGAGCTAATGTGAGCTCTGTTTTGAATGCCGAGTCTTTGCAAAACAATGAAAGCAAAGATAATATCACAGGGTCGCTCGAGGCAGCTGGTTCGCCACTAGTTGTCGCTGGTGTTGAGGTTGGCAAGGCTTTTAAAGATTCTGTGAAAGCATCTGAGAATGTGAAAGGCATCTCTTCCTCATTAGAAAATGAGTTCAAATCTGGAGAGAGGCATGGTGGAACAGTCAGTTCGATGAATGCTTTGATAGAAAGTTGTGTCAGGTACTCTGAGACAACTGCTTCTTTGGCTGGCTCTGATGATGTTGGAATGAATCTTCTTGCTAGTGTAGCTGCTGATGAGATGTCTAAATCGCCTGTTGCATCACCCTCAGTATCTCAGCCTTCGAACTCCTTGGTGAATGAGAATTCTATTATAGGGAACAATACAAACCTAAATACTTCGAATGGTTTGCCTCGGGAGCAACAGCAAGCTACCCAGGAATTCACCACAGTCAGCAGTGAGCGAGGTGAGCAACATGCTAGCAGTAGTGGCATGCAGTTGAGAGAGTCAGAGGTCAAAAATGAAACCATAAATGGAGATCTTGATAACAACTCGAATTCAGACTCCGAAGATCTGCAGAGGTTGGTGGATCAGCGCCTAGAGAGCAATGACAGTTCAGATGATGCCGTTGCTTCGCCTGCTTTGCCCACAACCACTGGTAAGGAGAAGATTGTGGAAGATCGTGATATTGGGGAAGTAACTGAGAGAAAGGCTGATGTTACATCAGAGGCTGATTGCATCTCTGACTCAACTAAAAGAATAGCAACCTCGATTCTAACTGAATGCAGAGCCATTGACACAAGTCAAAAGGTAGACTCTACATTGGACGGTGTTGGTGACTGTAAGAAAGAAGAGAAACCACCAGCGGGATTAAGTTCTGAGCTAGTTAAAAAATATGATGATGTACCAGTTTCTTCTGGGTTTGCAAGGGGTATGGATGCAGTAAGCATTGATAGACTGGTAACTGAAAAGGTCAATAATATGGCAGTTAATCAGATAGACCAAAAGGACATAAAGAAGATTAAGCATTATTGTGATACTTCCGTCGCTGCCTCAGCTGGTTTGGACTCATGTGTAACTAAAGGTAAAATTGAGCCTGTAGAGGAGAATCTAGAAAATATTGAAGCGAAGGAACATTACTCAGGATCAATAGCTACTCCAGGAATATCACCTAAAGAGGAAAAGGCTCCTATGAAACCGAATGGGTCAAAAACCTGTGACGCAGATGGAGATGAAGCAGAGGAATGTACATCTGCTGCCAGAGAGGCTTCTTCTGTTTCAGCTGCAGCTTCAGCTGGCTCAGAGATGGATGCCAGAGTTGGATTTGATCTAAATGAAGGTTTTGATGGAGACGATGCAAAACATGGGGATTCAAATAACTTATCTGAATCGGTATTTTTGACACCTACTCCTCTTCAACCAGTTAATACCTTGTCTTTTCCGGCAGCTCCTGTATCTAGTGGACGTCCTGCATCAGTTACTGTTGCTGCTGCTGCAAAAGGTTCGTTTGTTCCACCTGAAGATCTGTTGAGAAATAAAGGAACTGTTGGGTGGAGAGGATCTGCTGCCACTAGTGCTTTCCGCCCAGCTGAGCCGAGAAAAGCCCAGGACGTTACACTGAGCATTAACAATGCCTCTACATCTGATGCTACTGCATCTGCTGGCAAACAGACGAGGACATTTCTGGATTTTGACTTGAATGTACCTGATGAGAGACTCCTTGAAGATTTGGCTTCTCAAAGATCTGGAAATGCCACAAATTGTGCATCTGGTGTTGGAAGTAGTTTTGACCAAGTACGATCTGGGGTCAGGGGTTCAGCGCTTGATCATTCTTCTGGGGACCTTGATCTTGATTTAAACAAACTTGATGATTCAACTGATATGAACAATTATACAATTGGCAGTAGTCATCGGCTAGACTCATCTTCTCAGCACGTAAAATTAGCATCTCCAGTTGGTCGTAGAGATTTTGATTTAAATGATGGACCTGTTGGTGATGATGCAGTCGTTGAGCCATCTATGGTTCTAAATCAAAATACACGAAGTGGCTTGCCATCACAACCATCTCTCTCTGGAATACGAGTGAACGGGGAAAACATGGCTAGTTTCTCATCTTGGTTTCCTGCTTTTTCAGCAGTGAGCATTCCTCCAATCATGCCTGAAAGAGGTGATCAGCCTTTTCCGATGATCGCTAATCGTGGACCGCAGAGAATGCTGGGCCCAACAACTGGTGTTTCCTCATTTACACCTGAGGGATACAGGGGTCCTGTTTTGTCATCTTCTCCAGCCATGCCGTTTCAATCCACAACGTTCCAGTATCCTGTGTTCCCTTTTGGAACGAACTACCCTATTACGTCAGCAAATATCTCCGGTGCTTCAACAACACCCATGGATTCTTCTTTAAATGGGAGAGCTTACTTCCCGGGAGTCAACTCTCAAATATTGGGTCCTGGAGTTACAGTTCCATCTAATTACCCGATGCCTTATATTGTTGGCCTCCCAAATGGTGATAGCAATGGCGGAGTTTTGGACAACAACGCGAAATGGTTTAGGTCAGGGCTTGACTTAAATTCTGGGCCTGGAGGTCATGAAACCGAGGGAAGAGAGGAATCAGCACTTTTGCCAAGGCAATCATCCTCATCTGTTTCCTTACCGTTGAAGGAGGATCAATCAAGAATGTATCAACTGGCAGGTGGTGTTCTCAAGAGGAAAGAACCGGAAGGAGGATGGGATGGGTATAGGCAGTCCTCATGGCAATAACAACAATGTCTCAGAATCTGAGTAGATCACATGAGCTTGTAAGCCCCCTAAATCTACACCTTAGTGTTTCATGAGTTCACTTTGTTTGTTCTTTCTCTTAACTCTGTTTCAATTGCTCTTTTTACTCTGCTAGTGACTTGGAGATAAGACTGATTGGCTTCATTGGCTGGCCTGCTTCGTCAAAGATGATGAATGGGTGAGTCAGCTTGCTGACGTCACAGTGGTCTTTCATCCTTTTTGTGAACACAAACCTGACCTCTTAGTTTCACCATCATGTAGATCTTTCAAACAACAGTCCCAGATTAACCGGCGTGGCCATTTTCTTACATAAGAGTCATCAACTAGGTTCTCAGCGTGAGACCCATCTCCTCTTTCCTCTGCCTCCGAGTTTTAAAAGGGTGAGACACTTTTTGGTCATTCTTCTAAACATGCATGTGTGTATTTTCTATACACCGGCACAAAAGACTATAGAGAAAGAACAAATGTTGGTGGCTTTTGAGTGTGTTCTAAATTATTGATCAGAAAAGTCTTTGGCATTGTGGCTTCAGATGTATGTGCTCTGCTTTAGGTGATGGGTTGTAATATAGACAAAAGATTAGTTACTAATTTTTTCTTCTTCTTTGTGTTTGTAGATTCATTACTTGTGGTAGTTCTGTTTGAAATTTCCCTGCTTCTTCCTTTGGTCTTTCTTTCATTTCATAATAACTTTTGGGATATAGACCAAATAAATTCAAACTTTGGAATAAGGATCCTACCATTTTAATGGAAGCAAGTGTTAAACATGTCTATAGTCTCAATGGGTCTTTGGCTTACAAAATGGCTAAACCAACCAAAACATGTCTATATCAGCACTGTTATGGCCACCAAAGATCCAATTCAGAAGGCCCATACTACAAGAAAAAGAAAGAAAGAATAAACGTTGTGGCCCAAGATTCTGCTAAATGTTCAATTCGAGAAACCTAAGTATCAAAGTTGAAGATTCTTCTATTCAGGTCGAGTCAATAAACCCTAGTATCGAAGTCCAGAAATCTCCTAAAAGCTCGATTCGATGAACCCTAAACCCTAGAATCTAGAATCAACTACGGATTCGTAAGAGGGGGAAGAAGCAAGCGTTACATGTGCCAAGTTCGTAGAGGAGAAATGCACAATGTTCAAGAGAGAATCAAAAATCTCACGAACTCTCTATGTCTCGTGGTTGCCAAACTGAGAAACGTTGAAGACGAAGTGAGAATGAATTGGGTAGATTGGGAGGATATAAGTAAGGCCGGTTATTTTCGGTTACCTTCGGTTTTCCCCCAACATTCGAACCAGTGATTGCGTACGTGTTGATATCGCATGCTAGATTTTAGCATCTGAATTAAGGCTTAATTTCCTAAATAATCATAAAAACAAATGAATTTGATACAATCAGTTGATTTTAAATCTAATATTTTTTTACATATTAGATAAGATTTTCTGAATAAATACAAAAACAAATTCGCACGTAAAACGCATGTATGAGATATTAGTTGGAAACATAGCCAAACGCATAATTTTGACAGTAATTATCAAACAAAACATAAGGAGATACTTACTTTAAATGGCAAGCCTTGTTTCCTTGAAAAATTTAGTTTTATCACAACTTCTCCATAAACATAGATTTTCTTCGGGAAAACGGTCATTTTAATCACGACCTTTCCGGTTTGCGCCAATTAAATCCCAACCTGTTGTCTGAGTCAATTAAGTTATGAAAGTAGTGTTGACTGAGCCAATTAAGGTATGCAATTAGTCAACGTTAACGACCGTTTGCTGCAACCGTTAGGTCTCAAAACGATGTCGTTTTGAGATTACAAAAAATAAAAGAAAGAGTCATTTTAATACCGAACTCTCCGTTTTGCGCTAATTAAATCCCGACCTCTGCTTAATGGGTCATATAATATACAAACTTATATTGACTCGGCCAAATTAGGTATACAAGTCCAAATATGGCAAGTCTTGGTGTATGATTGAGGAAGATAGGATCTGATCCAGTGGTTGCTTGTGCAAGAGAAGTGATTAGTTAAACTCCTTAGATGTCTAAGAATCTCTTCTGGTCGCCATATCCTTATTTGCCATCTCCCAAACTTGGTAGCTTCCAAATAAGGCAAGTCCAGCATCCTCTGTTTTAGAATCTGAATAACTCCTAAACCAAAATTGGTATAGTCGTGAATCCAATTCTAAAACCTTCGTTGTTAAACCAAGATTCCGCAATGGTTTGATTTGTAAATTAATTCCATCTGGTCTGATCGTAAGCTTCCGTTGAGTGCACATATGTCCAAATCGGGTAAACTGGAAATCACCTAATTTGTAAATTCGATAACTCCTTCATATAAACTCCGATTGGTCTGATTCTTTTTGGAGATGTTCTGTAATTGAGCTGAGAATATTTTCCAAGTAGTTTCATGGCTTGAATCCTTGTGGTTTATCATATACGCTCCAATCAGTAACCATATATCCTTCTCGGGTCAGTATCGGGTAAACTGGAAATCACCTGATTTGTAAATTCGATAACTCCTTCATATAAACTCCGATTGGTCTGATTCTTTTTGTAGATGTTCCATAATTGAGCTGAGAATATGTTCCAAGTAGTTTCATGGCTTGAATCCTTGTGGTTTATCATATACGCTCCAATCAGTGACCATATATCCTTCTCGGGTCAATATCGGGTAAACTAGAAATCACCTGATTTGTAAATTCGATAACTCCTTCATATAAACTCCGATTGTAGTGACCCGTACCACGGCCAAGGCCCAGGTCGGACCAAGAACCGCAGGACGGCCGGTCCAAGTGGGGGGCGGCCGGTCAAAAACTAGTGTTTTGCCTTAAAACCTTGGACGGACCCGCACAACTGTCGGATTAAGTCCCCACCAAGTCACGCACCGAGGCCGCACAATTCGGGCACCGTTCGACCTTGGGCAAGGTCGGCTGGATGTCGGCAGCATGTAGCGTCGGCTTGCCAACCTCTTTGCCACGTGTCGCCCATTCAAGTGTTGTGTCATAGACATGTGTCGGCCTGAAAACGTTTTTCGTTGCATGTGCTCCACATGACCGTGTGATTCACCTCCTTGCTTGCTAGCTTGCCGTTCCTATATATAGAAGACCCCCTTGTTTCCTTTGGACCGTAAGAGAGAATCCATACGATCCACTGATTCGTACCGATCACGTACACGACCCGATAGCGATTCGTACCGAGATCAGTACCGCGCCCGATAGTGATCCGTACCGCGATCCGATCGCGATCCGATAGGCGTATTGATTCGTACCACGATCCGATCACGATCCGATAGGCGTATTGATCCGTACTGATTTGTGCCAAGACCCGATAGTGATCCGTACCGCGATCCGATCACGATTCGATAGGCGTATTGATTCGTACCACGATCCGATCACGATCCGATAGGCGTATTGATCCGTACTGATTTGTGCCAAGACCCGATAGTGATCCGAGAGTCGTGCCGAGTATCGATCCGCAACCCGATAGAGAGAAGGGACCGATCGGAACCATCCGAGAACCGATCTGTGCCTTTGCCAAGCCGGAGAGTCCATTCTAGCGATCTTAGGAGTTTCAGGGAAAGGTTGGTATCGACTGATCCGATCTAGTTAAAGTTCCTTAAGCTTGATTCCTTAAGTTTCCTTGGAAATCCCTAAGTATTGCCTTAGTAAACCTTTGGTTCGTTTTGTATAGAAAGCAAGACTGAATCTAAGGCGAATCCGAGAGAAGAGTCTTGAGCCGACTCGCATACTTCATCTTTAAAGGTGAGTCTTGGGTGATGTTTGTCGTGTGCTAGATGAGTAGAGCACACGTTACTTGTTTGTTGTTATGCTTATAAGCGTAGAGGTTCATGCTAAGATTCTAGGAATTTGTTAAGTGTTTTCCTTGGATGTTGGTGAATGATTGTTTGATTGGGAGTCTAAGTGATGCGTGTCGTGTGTTAGATGAGTAGAACACACGTGATTGATTATTGTGATGCTTATAGTCGTAGAGGTTATTTTCTATGAATTCACTAGAAATGCTAAGGATCTTAACTAATGAAAATGGTAAAGATTGAGCTAAGTGATTGAATGATATTGAGTGTTTGCTTGATAAATTATGCTATGCAAATTGAGGTTCAAGTAGTTCATTAGTAGATTTGCTAAGTGTTGGACATGAATCCATGAACGGATGATTATAAGTTTATATGCATGGTTAAATGATATAAAACTTAATAAGTACGCGGTATGCCCATAAAGTCACGAGAATGACTAAGGGTTGAGAATAGATCTATATGAATCGAGATACAAGTTTATATGCATAAATGATTATGGGTAAAACATATAAAACTTGATGAGTGCGCGGTATGTCATTCTCTTATACCGTGGCTTGACTAATTGCCGGCCAGTATTTAGTCAAGCTCACGAAGACACGGAGAGACGGGATTGCAGCCTAGGGCCGTTGTACTGCATAAGCGATCGGTGCAGAGTTCCTTGTGGTCGCATACTGGAAAATGTAGGACCATAGGAATTGTTCAAGGATTGTAAGTCATAGGCCTTTGTGGTTATGAACTTTATGATGCCTTGTTACGCGTGAAGAAACACGTGATGGGAATTGACAGCGCATGAGGCCTTAAGAGAATAGAGAATGTTAAATGCATATGAACCGGTCATGTTTAATTATGCATTGCAATTGTGTGTTGTGTGTTGATTGTTATTTTGGGGTTTGGTTGGGATATTATATGATTGAATCGTTTAGGGGAAACCTAGACTCACTGAGCAACTAGTGCTTACGACTCAATTTGTTTTGCAGGTAACCGTAGTAAGTAGACCCTTGAGGCGCTCGGAACATTAGGAAATCAGTGGTAGCTTTTCCTTGCTTTTGTAAATGTATAACGTTTAATATGTACTTGAACGTTTTGGAGTATCCGACTTCCGCGCGCAAATATATGTTGTAACAGCTTTAAAGCCTAAGTATAAATAAGTAAAGGATCGGTTTTAAATAAATGAGGTTTCATATGATATTTAGTCTTGTCCGGACGATCCAACTATCGGGTATGACTCGGGTTGGCAAGTCTTGGGTTGTATTCGATAAGGACGGACGCTTTAATGTTTGGTCTAGGGATTTAGGATTTGTTCCTTGAACCTCGGAACGGGCGTTTGAGTGTTCCTCAGTACCGTTCCGGTCTAGATCCTGGACTGGGGCGTTACACCGATTGGTCTGATTCTTTTTGGATATGTTCCTTAATTGGGCTGAGAATATTTTCCAAGTAGTTTCATGGCTTGAATCCTTGTGGTTTAGCATATATGCTCCAACCAGTGACCATATATCCTTCTCGGGTCTGTATATCCGAAGTTGACTAATTGTATGCCTAATTTGGCCGAGTCAATATAAGTTTGTATATTATATGACCCATTAAGCAGAGGTCGGGATTTAATTGGCGCAAAACGGAGAGTTCGGTATTAAAATGACTCTTTCTTTTATTTTTTGTAATCTCAAAACGACGTCGTTTTGAGACCTAACGGTTGCAGCAAACGGTCGTTAATGTTGACTAATTGCATACCTTAATTGGCTCAGTCAACACTACTTTCATAACTTAATTGACTCAGACAACAGGTTGGGATTTAATTGGCGCAAACCGGAAAGGTCGTGATTAAAATGACCGTTTTCCCGATATTCTTCTCATGGATGGGTTGAGCAGCATGAATTGTGCTTGTACCAATCATTGGAGGTGTGTTATGTGCTTCTTTTTTAGATTTCTCCTGCAAAATCAGTTTCACATTCATCTATCTTCTAATGAAAGGCAAATTCCTAGTTCAAAAAATTGAATTTACCTCAGCCACAATGTTTTCAATCTCCAAGAGTTCATCTTCCAAATCTTTATCATCGTCATTTCCTTCTTTTAGGAATGCATTGACCTGGTCAGTGACGTGCTTTTGTTGTTCCAAGTCATCCATAAGCGTCTCTAGAAAGTGCCCCAAGAGAATCATTGGACAGGTCGATACTTAAAATATCGACCTGTCCAATGATTCCCTTGGGGCAGTTTCTATGACGAACCGCATAAGTGATGATATTCTCTGCTTTAGATGAAACCTTAAGTCGTCATGAAACCAGATTAAACGACGTAAACCAGTCAATTCGTTTTTTCGAGAAAAAGCAAAGAACGAGATGAATGAAGGGAACAAAGTCGCTGCGACCCTTGCTCTGAAGCATAAAAAGTTGTATGAAGAAGGAGCGGGGATGATATACAAGCAGATGTTTAATCTTGAAACCCAAAAAAACACTACTTTAAGTATCGACCTGTCCAATGATTCCCTTGGGGCACTTTCTATGACAAATAATCTCGCTGAGGAAGGGAAATTGAATTTGCAAGATGTAGAGACGCTTATGGATGATTTGGAACAACAAAAGCACGTCACTGACCAGGTCAATGCTTTCCTAAAAAAAGGAAATAACGATGATAGAGATTTGGAAGATGAACTCTTGGAGATTGAAAACATTGTGGCTGAGGTAATCTGATCTTCATTACCATATATATATATATTATGGAGTCTAATGGAAATTTTTATGTAGGATTCAATAGCTGAATGTGTGAAATTTTATTTTGCAGGAGATATCTAGAAAACAAGCACCAGACTTGCTTTGAGACATTCGTGCTGTTCAGTCAGAGATAAACAATACAATCAGAAACAGTCATGCTGCTCGACCAGTGCTGCCTGTGGCTTTGAGTCCTCAAGTGTCTTGGAAACATGGTGATAGGCCAGTAAAGGCTTATACAAGGCAAGATTGAAGGGGAAGTAAAAGAGTTTGTAGAAACTGATTGGAAAAAATAGAAGTCGTTATAGAGTGGGTATAGGGTTTGAGTTTGTTATAAAAGGTTGTCCAGTGTATTGACTGAAACCTTCAGATATAAATAGGTTGACCAGTGAATAGGGATCTTATCTCATTTTCTCAGTTGTAAATAGTAGTAAAAGGAAATAAAGGAGGATGCAGAAATTCAGAGTTGGTACACAATGAGAAGTCCCAATACTTCATAGTTTATTGGCTTGATTCAACTCCTATGAAGAATTTTGGGCTTGCGCTAAGTGAAAGATACACTTAGTAGATGTAGCGTCAACTCGGTAGTACCTCAGCCTCTTCTTTTTTGGTTCATATATGTAAACTCTGATGGTCTTTTGTTTGTTTTGGTTTTTGATTTTAATTGGTTTAGTTAATAATCTTATTCTTCTTTCGTTTGTAGATTTATTACTTGTGCTAGCTCTGTTTGAAATATCTATGCTTCTTGCTTTGGTCTTTTGATTCATAATAACTTTTGGTCTACAGAATAAATTCAAAAGTTGGGAATAAGGATCCAACCATTTCAATGGAAGCAAGTGATAACTATGTCTATAGTCTCAATGAGTTTTTCGCTTACAAAATGACTAAACCAACCAAAACTCGATACAAAGAAGAGATCATCAGGGTTTGCATATATATATGAACAAACATAAAAAAAAGTGATAAGAACAATATAATGTAACTCTGAGATCAATTGAAAACACACTTAATTCATAGATTCAAAGATTACAAGACGTGAGATATTGTGGAGTCTCACCTCTCCTAACAACTTTGACCAAAAAGATTGATAACCAAACAAAAGCAGAACAAGACAAATACTTATAGAGTAGACTCCTCCTAAAAGCAAAAGAATTTCCTAACGGCACAATGACGTGTTAATGCCTTGTGCTTATCCAATGATTGTTGACTGCTTCTAGATCCTTCTAGGGTTCACCTTAAGCCTCTTTCTGAGACAGAGCTTTCTTCTTTCTTCTCTGATACTTGTGGAGCAAGGGAATTGTTTCATCAACCCTAAAAATACCCCCTTCTTTGAAACTGACCTTGTCCTCAAGGTCAAAGTTGGGAAACTGTTGCTGTATAACACACTTCCACTCCCAAGTGCAATCATGTTGTGGCAACCCCTTTCATTGAATCAAAACTTCCTCTTGACCAGATAAACCATTAATTCGATGTCCCAACACCTTCTCAGGTTCATCTTCCATTAATTCGGTCAGCTGAGGCGGCAAGGCACTTGGTTCCCTCGAGCTTCTTACAGCTGCTTTTAGCTGTGATACATGAAAGGTTGAGTGTATCTTGGCTTCAGGCGGCAGAGTTAGCTTGTAAGCTACCCTTCCAACCCTTGCTTCCACTGCGTAAGGTCAATAAAACCGTGTTGATAGCTTCTCATTGCTTCTCCTCGCCAGCGTTTACTGCCTATATGACCTCAACTTCAGGAAGACCATGTTTCTGACCTTAAACTCCACATCCCTTCTGTTCCCATCTGCATATTTCTTCATCAGTTGTTGTGTCCTCACCAACTTTTCCTGAATCACTTTAAGCATTGTATCCCTTTCTTACAATCTAACCTCTAAATCAGCATTTGTAGTAGACCCGTGCTCATACTTTAACACTGTAGGTGGTTCACGGCCATACAGAGCTTGAAATAGAAACATCTTGATGGATGTGTGATAAGAGGTGTTATAACTCAACTCAGCCCATAGAAGGTAACTAACCCAGCTTGACGGCTTCTCACTGGAATAACACATAAGGAACGTCTTCAGCCCTCTGTTTGTAACTTCAGTCTACCCATCGCTTTGAGGGTGATAAGCAGTGCTAAAGCACAGAGTTGCTCCTGCCAAACAGAATACTTCTCTCCAAAACTTCCCTGTAAAAAGTCTTTCCCTATCCGACACCAGAGTCTTGGGAAAACCATGTAGCCTTACTATCTCTTTAATGAATACCATGGCTACCCCTAGAACATCAAAAGGGTGCTTCAAGCTGATGAAGTGAGCATATTTGGTTAACCTATCTACAACAACCATCACTACATGATATAATGCGTTTTTGGCGCATTCTAACCTTTGTTTTGTAGGTTTTTATCGAGTCTTTCTTTCTCTTTTAAGTCATTCTAGGTATAAAAGAGGCTTTGGAGCATGGATTGGAGTTACGGGAGTTCATTGGAGCAAACAGGATGAATTTGGAGAGAAAAGGCGTTTTTCATAACCGAGCACCTGCTCGGTCTGCTCGGAGCACCTGCTCGCCTGAGGACTCGCAGATTCGGAGTCCCTAGAATCAAAACCGACCGGTCCAACCCATGGACCGGCCGGTCCGGCCTTGAAGATGCGAGATCGGACTTGCTGGGATCGGGACCGACCGATCCAACACTAGGGACCGACCGGTCCGGAACCAGACCGACCGGTCCCGTGCCCAGATCCGATTTTAACCTACTTTTAAGTATAAATAAGAGGCAGCCACCTCTGAAAGACATTCTAAAACAGTTCTTTTTTATTCTTTTACTCAGACACGTTACTTTGAGACTTCTTTGGAGACTTAATAAATTGTTCTACTCTTTGATTTGCAATTGGGAGGATCATTCCACAACTTGTTTTGAGAAGAATTCTAAACCCTATCTTTTTTATATCGTGATGAATTCTCCTTGCATCTTTGTTGTGTTTGATTCCATCATGCTTGAGTAGTCCATTAGCTAGGTTAGGGGATTTCAATGGTGATTTAGGATTGATTAGTGACTGAGCCAAATAGGATAGATTATCATATGTCTTCATCAATTGGGATTCGTAATGCTTAGGCTAGCGTGGCCGCCTAGTCTATGATTTCAAGTTTAACTTATTCACGACAGTGCTCTAGGTTGCTAGATAAACCATTGGTGAGCAATTGGTGTGCAACCAACGACAGTTGATTGTTGCCATCAATTGTGAACAAATTGAACCTTTTCGATAATGCTTGTCAACATCTCTGAATTCAAACGACAGTTTAGGCATTTAGGTTGTTAGACAAAGATATTGATGCATCACGACAGTGGGGCAGTATTACTTTTATGTTTGAGTTCTAGACCGTGCTTAAATTGAATCCTGAATAGTTGCTCAGTTCTTGGTCCGAAATCACCGGCGAATGACCTTGATCTAGTGCTTGTTTTATTGAATTTTACATCGTTTAATTATTTGGTGTTGCTTGTTACAAAAATCACCAACCATATTTTATCTTAGCTTTGAATTAAAATCTCATAATTTCATAGTGTAGCCTTGGTCTCTGTGGATTCGATACCTTTTATATTACTGCGATTATATGTGCATTTGCAGCTTTATTTTCGGTTAAAACTTCATACATCAAGTTTTTTGGCGCCGTTGCCGGGGACCAATTGCGTTACCTTAGATTTTTGGTTTTATTTATAGTCTAAGAATTTTTGCTAATTTTATTTTTTTTATTTGTTTTTGGTATGTGTCAGGAAGCGATGAATACTCAGTTGCAGTTGTTGAGGGATCAGATTGCTCAGTTGCAAAGGAATCAACCACAAGCTCCACCGTTACAGCCGGGTATAGGGGATTCGGATAATCCCCATGCGTACTATCGAAACCGTTCGGCTATTGTTTCTCCAACAATTCAGAGGCAAGATTATGAGATCAAGCGTTAAATGATCTCATTGGTGAAACAACATCTATTCCATGTATTACCGGCTGAGATACCGATGGATCACATCGAGAATTTTGAAGAAATCTTCAGCACAACGGGATCTAATGGAGTATCGAGTGAGTTCTTGAAGTGCAAGCTGTTCCCGTTCTCACTCTCGGACAAAGCTCTTAGATGGTTGAAGTCCTTACCTGCTGATTCTTTGAAGACATGGGATGAGGTTAGAGCCACGTTCTTGGACCATTTCTACACTAAGTCCAAGACTGCATCTTTGAGGAACAAGATCTCATCTTTTCAACAACATTCTGGAGAAGCTTTCTGTGAAGCTTGGGAGAGATTGAAGGAGTACCATAGAGAGTGTCCTCATCATTGTTTCAAAGATGAACAGATTCTGGGGATTTTCTATGATGGAGTTGAATGGGATTATCGGAATGCCCTAAATGCTGCGAGTAATGAGAATTTTATGACCAAGACTAGAGATTGTGCTTTTGAGCTGATTGAGAACATGGCTGCAAGCTCTAACAACAAGGCTCCTGAGTATGATAGGTCCAGGAAAGTCTATAGTGTGGACACTCAGAAGATTGATGAGCTGACAGCGAAGGTGAATTTGCTTCTACGCGAGAGTCGAAGACCGGTCAAGTTTGTGGAAGAGAATGGGGTTGCGCCTATTTCTCAAGCGTTTGAAGATGATGAAGATGCTTGGATACGGGAGGTTAACTTTGTGAGTTGTCAAGAACACCAGAACCGTGGGTTCAACCCCAATTATTAGAACCACCCCAACCTCTCCTACCGAAGCACTAATGTCGAGAACCCGCAAGACCAAGTCTATCCACAACAAGGAGGTATGAATCATAGCCCACAAGGTCAGGGATACCAGAAGTTTTACTCCAGCAACACTCAAGGGAATCAGTTCATCCCTAACCAGAATCAAACTCGTTTCCAAGGTGGGAACCAACAACAATTCGCCGCGCCACAACAAGCTACTTCCGCGCCTACATCTCAGGATGAGTTGAAGAGTCTCATGCAGCAACTGATGGTTAACCAGCAGCAGGTGTCCACTGAGATTAGTGCCAAGGTAGATCACATGTACAATGATCTGAATGCGAAGTACGAGGCTGTTACTGCGCATGTGAAGAAATTGGATACACAAGTCGCTCAAACGGCCGAAGCTATTAAGAGACTAGCTGGAACTCTTCCAAGATGTGGTGAGGTGAATCCCAGAAAGGAGTATCCAGTAAATGCTATTGAGTTGAGGAGTGGACAGTTGTTGGTACCGCCTACAATCACAAGCTTCCATGTGAAGGCTAAGGAGAAGATTACCGAGCACCAGGCTCAAGAGAGTGATTTTTCTGAGAAAGATAGGCATAAAGAGATTGGTTCAAGCTCAGGGACACCTTAAGGTTCTATTTCGATCAATGCTGCAAATTTTTTTTCCGAGCACCCGCTCTATGCCAGCGAGCACCTGCTCGCACAGGGTGCTCCCACGAAAATTTCAGAAACTTCGCCTGAGCGAGTTTATGTACCAAGGGTGCCTTACCCAGTACCCCCTAAGAAATCTAGGAAGGATTTGGAGGATGTTGAGTGTAAGGAGGTGCTAGAAGATTTGACGGTGAAACTCCTTTTGGTTGATGCCGTGCAAATGATACCATCACCCAAGAGGTACACGAAGGAATTGGTTGCTGGTAAGATTGTTGAAGAGGAGAGTGTGATGATGGTTTCTAAGGAGTGTAGTGTCGTACTTCAGAATAAGGTGTTAACAAAGAAAGGTGATCCGGGAAGGTTTGTGATCTCCGTGAAGATAGGGCCTTCCACATTTGCTTGTTCGTTGTGTGACTTGGGAAGCAGCGTCAATTTGATGCCATATTCTTTGGCTAAGCGTTTGGGCTTCACCAAGTTTAAACCCACCAAGATTTCGTTAGTTTTTGCGGATGGGTCTAAAAAGCTTCCGGTTGGCATTATTGAAGATTTGCACGTCCGAATTAGGGATACTTTAATCCCAGCTGATTTTGTGGTTCTAGAGCTTGATGAAGAACCAAAGGATCCGTTGATTTTGGGCAGAGCTTTCTTACACACGGTACGTGCTATCATTGACGTCGAAGAAGGCATAGTGGATCTCCGTCTAGGAGACATGGTAGTTCGGTTTGAGATGAACAAGTTTCTCAAGAAACTGATGATTGATGGGCAGGCTTTTGTTATCCACGATGGAATAGAGATGTCGAAAGATGAGGTTGAAGAGATATTAGCAAGTGATCTGCTTGAAGTCGCATCGACAAAAGCCGAGGGTGAACACGGTTTTCTGAGTGAAGACACCCAAGGATTTGCTAAGTTTCTAGACTCTAACATCAGAGTGGAGAAGGGAGATGAATTTATGAGTCTGGGAGAGGGAACAAAAATCGAGGATCAGCGAGCACCCCAGCGAGCACCTGCTCCCGAAAAATCTACTGTTCATGGTTCTTGGAGTGAGCTGAAAGCTCCAAAGCTTGAGTTGAAGACGCTCCCAGCATGGCTCAGATGGTTATTCAGGTTCTGAAAGATGAAAGATAAGAAAGGGTCCGGTCCGTTCACAATCAAAAATCCCTATCCACCCGACCGAGCATTCGACCGAGCACCTGCTCCGTCTGCACGACCACATGGAGACATAGTGTTGCTGGACACTAAAGGAGGTGAGTTTGACCCTCCTTGAGTTGAACGGTCTGCAAAGTCGAGCTAACGACTTAAAACAAGCGCTTGATGGGAGGCAACCCATCGGTACGTTTTCTAACTATTTCAATTTACTTTCTTTTATTAATAACTTTTAATTTCAGTTTAAGTTTTCAAGAGGTTTGCAAAAAAAAAAAAAAAAAAAAATAGCAAACCCGGAATACACGTGGAAAGGAGCACCTGCTCCCCAATCCTGAACACCTGCTCTCGAGGGTAAAAATCAAAAACATTTTCATTTTATGCTTTTCCTTATGATTTCTTTTCTTTCACTCTCTCTTTTCTTATTCTCACACCGAGACGGTGTGAAGTAAGTCTGGGGGAGTTGGTACTAATGACGTTTATTTTGGTTGTTTTCTATTTTCTTATGTCTTATTGAGTCTAGTTTTTATTTTGTTTTATTGAGTCAAAACTTTGTAGGGAATTAGGACTTTATCTTATGATGATATTTGAACTATCTATGTTTAATCTTCTCTCTAGTGACCACTTTTACAAAGCATGGGTACAAGGAACAGTTGGAACACTTCGACACACTATCTTCCAGGTTTCAGATTGACCGAAATTTCCTCTCGTTACTGGCACTAGATTAGGGAAACGAACCATATTCAGGACTCCTTATTCTTTCTATCACTCTTGTTGTTCCTGAATAGCTAGCTCATTTTTAGCTAGTGCCTTCCTTAACCCTTATCTCTTTTCAAACTCCATGCATTCTTGTTACTTCATTGTCAAATGTGCAACATATGCGTAAAAGGCCCGGAGAGAATTGAGTCGACACTGCCCCTAAATCACTCTTTCTGAAGAACCAAGCACCTGCTCCCTTGAATCGAGCACCTGCTCCCTTGAATCGAGCACCTGCTCGCAATTTCAATAGATGATTCTATAAAGAGGAAGGAATAGCAATGATGAGCTCCACTTGGGTACGTACAACACTTCTATTTATCTTCGTGTTTGAGAGACACATACCTGTAATTTAAACCCTCTTCATCATCATCCACAAGAAAAAAAAGAGAGAAAAAGAAAATCGATGATGAAGAGTGGTAAGTTGTAAAATAGAGAAAAAGTGTCTCTCTGCACAGTGAGTATACCCAAGGTGGATGATTAGCCGAATGAGACGTTAGAGAGTTTTGGAGAAGAAAGAGTTGTTTAGAGAATGTGGATATCAACGTACTCATTCTCTCTTGCAATTTTGTGCGATATCCTGCATCCTCTACGAAATATCGGGTAACCCTTAAACACTCTAAATACTTTGAACTCCACCCCTAAATGGCCTTAAGCCCTTAGCGTCGTCTACCCTAAAAAGGTGCCTTTAGCGAGATCCTCACGCATACTTTGAATGCGTTGAGTTTGTGTTTGGGAAAAGGCCTGGTTGAGAAATGTCTGGAGGATGTTTTGGTAAAGGTTTGCTATTCGTAATCTGAATTATGTGGTCTGCAGATTGAAGATTTTAAACTCGGTTCACTGAGGATAAAAGAGTTCCCGCGTTTTCAAACCCTTCTCCTTTACTTACTTTTGGATTTGTTTGAGGACAAACAAAGATCTAAGTCTGGGGGAATTGATATAATGCGTTTTTGGCGCATTCTAACCTTTATTTTGTAGGTTTTTATCGAGTCTTTCTTTCTCTTTTAAGTCATTCTAGGTATAAAAGAGGCTTTGGAGCATGGATTGGAGTTACGGGAGTTCATTGGAGCAAACGGGATGAATTTGGAGAGAAAAGGCGTTTTCTCATAACCGAGCACCTGCTCGGTCTGCTCGGAGCACCTGCTCGCCTGAGGACTCGCAGATTCGGAGTCCCTAGAATCAAGACCGACCGGTCCGGCCTTGAAGATGCGAGATTGGACTTGCTGGGATCGGGACCAACCGATCCGGCACTAGGGACCGACCGGTCCCCACGTGAAAACCCGAGACCTGTGCGAGCTGGAAATTCACACAATAGAATTTGTGAAGATTCTTCTGAGATAGAGCTTCTTAGGGTTTCAAACACGAAGACAAGGTTCGAATTAGGGTTCTTGAACTGTTCTTATTATTAGCTAACTGAGAGCTGTTTTTGTCTTCTTACAGTTTTTGAATTTTTTTTCGATCCCCACAAATGAAGGGGTACATGCTTATTTATAGAGAAATAGGTGGGTTCGGACAAATAGTGTTGGGCCGTTAATGGGCTTTGATCTTTTGGGCTTTGATTGGTGGGCTGGTTTGTGATAAACCTTCGACTCTGTCACCGGTTAACCGAATCCTCGGAATTGCCGGTTTAACGTGTATTTAGTCAGTTTAGGCTATCGATTCTTCTAGGGGAGATTTGACCCCTACAGTTAGCCCCGCAGTTCAACAGTTTTATTAAATAAAAGTGTTGAAATAAGGGTGTCCAGGTGAAGAATCAATTTCCGTTAGACTATTAACGTGTTGGCGATGGTCCGATTACCGCGGTTTAAACCCGTGGTGGAAATTGATATCGAGAGATGATGTCGAGCCCGGATGACATGATTGCACCCAATTCGGCGAGCTGGCCGACATGACGTTATCAGCGAATCGATTTTGATCTTGCGAAGTCGCAAACAGATCAAGGTCAAAATTCGTGAGCCGCTTGAAGATGCGAGGCGATGAGATGAACATGTTCTAAATCTGCGAGCCGTTCGAAGACGCGAGGCGACGAGACGAAGGTACATAAGTGTGCACAAGCCTCGGTAAAAAACCCTTTCTAGAAAACCCGGTGGGAAAAAACCTGACCAAGGGGAAAAGAGCACATGTCACACTTGTTCGAGTCGTCATTGTCGCCGAGTTCCCAATTTTCATTTTGTTTGCGTATTCTTCAAGCCGTTTGGTGTAATGAAAACCGTTGCACTGTGGCGCGGCAAGTAGATATACGAAGTCGCGAGATGCTTCGAGCGATTGATTGCGAGATGGCGAAGCGAAGTCACACCGATTTTGGCGAGGTGATGAGATGAAAATCCGTGGGGTCGCGAACTTATTTGATGAAGAGAGTCGCGAGGCCGCGAGCTGATAGCTTCTCGCCATATGGTAACAATGTAACCATAAATTGATTTGACCAAGTTACGAGGGCGCGACCTGGTCAGATTAATTGGCATTGCGAGGTCATGGTAATCTCTGAGAATCAAAGTCTTGGGAATGCACAGTCGTGAAGTCGCGAATTAACTGGAAGGTGAGCTCGCGGGATCACATTTCGGGCTAACTGGAGGCCACGGAATCACAAGTTGGTATCAATCCCTTAGAAATTGATCTCCAAAGCCCGAATCTTGGGCCCATTACGAAATGAGGCCCACCTCGAAATTCGATCCGCAAAAATGCCTTTATAAGGAGCGATGCTCCTCAGATACTTCTCATAATTTCATTTCTCCGAAAACAGGTATTCCTCTCTCTCCCTTTTCTCTCGTTTTTCCTTTCAAGTTTTTTGTCAAGTTTTAGCCGTCCCATCACTTCGCCGCCGCCGTGTTCTTCATCGCCACTGTCGTGTTCTTTGAGGAAATCTGAAAATCCCTCTTTTTGATCCAAGAAATCATGTCGTCAATGAATTCATTTGTATCTGCGAGATCTGCCGAGCTCTCCGAGAAGGAAAGGTTGATCTAGGTGTATTCCGAAAATAGCGAGTCGCTAGTTGATGCGAGCTCAATTTGCTGTCGGTTCCATTGTCGAGAGGAAGCGAGCACTTCCGGTTGCGAGGATGCGAGTTCTCCTGGTGAGAGGACCGAGCTGGAGGTCATTCCCCCCTTGCTGAATTGTTCTCCAATCCCTCCCCCATCTTAAGGCAAAGTCGCGAAACGAGGGAGACCGCTTCACCGATGCGAGCTGCACGAACTGATTTTCAAGGGGGAGTTGGGACCTCGCGCTCCTCGGTAATTGGCGAGACTTCCGCTGCTAATGAGCAAAGGCTAGTCGTGGAAATTCCACATCTTCGTGACGAGTCGCTTAGTCCTACCGAGCCGCCTTCCCGAGTAAAGATCGAAGAACGTACTTGGGAGTACAATCCCCTCATAGAAGCAGAAAGATTGGATGCCTGGATTGGATCCGGACTGGCCGAGGTCGTCAAGAAGAAAACGAAGTCGAGGCGAAAACAACACCCACCTCCAGGATCTTCATGGTGCGACTAGGATTCCCTGGCAACCCTTCGCCTAGAGTGCGGGATCCCTGATGCGGTCGAGATGATTGTGCCATCCGATGGTCAGCGAGAAGATGACCCGCCTGTCGGCACATTCACCGTGTACGAATGCTGGTTTAGGGATTGTTACCTTACACTCCCCATTCCAGTGACGATTCTGCGGTTTATGTGGGTTCATCGTATCGCGCTCGCGCAGATCAATACAAGGGGAGTTTGTCAATTGGTCGGACTTTTGACGCGAGCTGCAGAATGTGGCGAGCCCATCGGAGTCCGCCATCTTAATAATTTTCTTGAGTTCCGCAAGAACGAAGACCCGAGCGGTAAGAAGCTGTATAATCTGGCAAGTCGACCCCAGTACAAGATTTTAGACGACTTCCCGAACAAAGACCATAATTGGAGGAAATTCTTTTTCTTTATGGCGATATCTTCCGCGTCTGTTGAAGAAGAACACCCGACGGTGGCGAAGTGGGGAATTCTTGGTAGATTTCCGTAAAGTTTATCGCGCGAACTGCTTCCTTAATTTGTTTTACCTTAACTTTTTGTACGATTGTTTTCACAGCTCGCAGACCTCTATTTACTCCCGTCCTCGGAATCGATGACCTCTTCAATAAGTTAAAGGCTCAGAAGTGTCTTTGGGAGCGCCACTTCCATCATCAGAGAGTTGTTCGAGCTCGCGAGCTTGCTTTAAACGACGAGGAAGACTGTCCCTGTCAAAGCGAGTGTGAAGATTTAGATATCATGCCGCCCAAACCTACTTTCCGTGATATTGCCAAGAAGAAGGCCGCAAAGTCCAAGAAAAAGGTCGATTCGAAGGCCGCTGCTTCTGCCGTTGAGACGTTGGAGCGGAGTGTTGATAAAGACAATACTCCTGCTGCAGAGAGTGACGAGGCGACAGTTCTAGACGCGAGTGGCCCTTTGGTTGTCCCTTCGCAGACAATAACCATCACTGACGAACCCGACGAGTCAGAGAACCAGCTGACTCGAAAGCGGAAGCACTCTACGGCTGATAAGTGCAAAGGCAAAGCCGATGATGCCAAGAAAACTCGTCGCGAGCTGCCGACGCTGCCTCCAGGCCAGCCCATTCCTCTAGGTCCACGATCCGGAAGATCCGTCGAGCTTTATGATGATCCGTCAGCCGCGGCCGCCTTAATGGCCAAGATTACATACCCGGGTGACAACATTCTAGTCCCGGAAATGCTGGTAAAGAGCGAGCTCTATAAGGAATTCGCGTCTCGCCAGGCCAAGGTAAATCCTCGTTTATTCCATCTGTTCCGTCTCGCTTCCTTTCTCATACTTCAACCCTTTTGCAGGCTCTCGCTCATTGCAATAGACTGATTATAGCGTATGATTAGGAGGCGAGGTCTAGGCAGGCCTTTATCAACGAGGCCAAGAGGAAGGAAGTCGTGGACAAGATGAAAATACTCACTGCCAAGCGCGACGCGTACAAGAATAGCTCGGACGACTTGGGCGTGCACCTTCAACGAGTTGGTCTCGAGAAGAAGAAGGATGAGGAGAGAGTCGTCGAGCTGGAGAAACAAATATCGGCTCTGAACGCAAACCGCGAGAGAGACATTGAAGCGGCTGCTTCATCTGCAAGGCGAACCGCTGCTACCTAGGTTCAAGCTCAACTTAACCATGCAAACAAACTGTTTCGTCAGATGATGAAAAAGCCGATTAAGAACATGGTCTATCTTGCGCAAGCGGATGCCAACATCCAACTCCTTGACGACATGGAGAAACCTGATGCAGAGGGGCCATTTGATCCCAAGGCCGAACGTGTTCTTCAAATTGAGAACAAGGCCACGCTGGGTAATGCCGATGTCGTCTTTGATGAGATAGCCGCCGAGCTGAGGAAGACACTAGGTATGAACTACGTGGTTCCCATTAACATAAGGGATATAGTTGTTTCTCCGCGAGTGGAGATCAGTGCTAAGTCTGTTGGTATTAATGTTGCTTCTGGCTCGAATGACGGCTCTCTGGGTATGCGGTTGCGAAGCGCAAGCGTGGAGTTGAGTGAGAGCGAGTCGGATGAGGTTGTCAAGACTGCTGATCCCCTCCCAGCTGCATCAACTGAACCTCTGCGCTAGCCGGCTCCTTCTGAACAGGATACCAAGGCTAGCGAGGTGGTGGTTTCAGCTGATATTGTTACTCCAGCCGAAGTTAGGGAATTTGAAGATGGCGAGCTGGTCGCCTAATCCACCTTGTAATAGATTTTTAGGATTTGTTTTTTGTTTTGCCAAAGGTTTTAAGACTTGTTTTTTGTTTTGATGCCTGGACGGCTTTATCCAACCTGTGACATTTTTATTTGTCTGGTTGGTCGAACCAAAATCTTAATGGATTCTTAAAATTTAGGTTTCAAGCGACTTGTTTATCACTTTAAGGTTTGCCTTGCTTTTTGCGAGGCCTGTTCAAGCTGATCAAGCGAGGCCTGTTAAAGTTCGTTACTTGGAACAAATTTCGGTGTCATCGTGTTCCACGGAATCTCCGACCAGATTATAATCTCTGACCAGATTATATTTGCCAAGTTCGACCAGTGTTAAGTTTAAACTTGGTTTTGCGAGACGAACACCCTGGTTTACAAACGTATTCCTGTGAATACATAAGCTCCAGTGATGAACTCTAAATTTATATAGCGCGCTTTATCCGTTATGTATATATAAGGGATATACTTCGCGATGAAGTGTTAGAGATCGCCATTATGGTCAATAAATGGCGACGGGTCGACATCGAAGTCGCGGTTAGACGATTACGTCGTTTACCGATTGTCGTGTTTTGGACAGTTAAGTCGTTTGCGAGCTGATCGAGTCGTAATAAATTTTTAGTTTAGTACACATCGAGTTTGGGAGTATGAATATACGGACTCACTCCCCCCCTTTTTTGAATAGGGGGTGCAACTGAACTCGTCCGAAGACGAGCTGCCTACGTACCCTTTGAAGGGATCAAGTCACGTCGTAGTTCAAGTAAAAGGACTTAGTATTTTTAGCAGTAGTACTTCTTCAGATGTCGCGTATTCCAGGAACGCGGGATCATCTCGCCTTTCAGGTAGGCGATTTCGTAGACGCCTGGACGAACCACCTTCGTGATCTGGTAAGGTCCTTCCCAGTGCCAGCATTCGATTTGGCCGTATTCTGAAACACTGCGGGAAGGGCGAGGTCTCCTTCGTAAAAACACCAAACTCGCACTTTGGAGTTGTAATACTTGGCGGCCGCTGTTTGATATTCAGTCATCTTGATAAGAGCTTGATCGCGCCTTTCGTTGATGAGTTCGAGCTCGTCGAGCATGAGGAGATGATTGAGACCTTCCAGTTCTGGAAGTAATCGTCTGCGAACTCCTGGAAAATAGACCTCGGGAGGAATTACGCACTCTGTTCCGTAGACGAGGACGAAAGGTGTCTTGCCCGTAGCGCAACGAGGTGTGGTTCGATAGGACCATAATACGCGTTCGAGTTCATCTGCCCAACGACCCTTCTTGGCATCAAGTCCAGTTTTTAATCCGTGAATAAGTGTCTTGTTCGACGCCTCTGCCTGACCGTTGCCCTATGGGCAGCGAGGTGTCGACTTGCTGACTCTGATCTTCCATTTGTCGCAGAAAAGTTCGAACTGCTTGGAAATGAACTGCGAACCGTTATCAGTTACTATTTCGTAGGGCACGCCGTGTCGGCAAATGATATTCTTCCAGACGAAGTTTTTGACGTGTTTGTCCTTGATTGATCCAAATGCTTCTGCCTCGATCCACTTGGAAAAATAGTCCGTTAGGACCAAAAGATATCGCTTCTGCCGAGACGGATGGAGCTGTCCAAATATATCTATCGCCCATCTCATGAATGGATAAGGCGAGGTGACCGAGCTCAAAAATTTCTTAGGTTGATGGATGAATGGACCATGGCGTTGACATTTCTCGCACTTTGCCGCGAACAGCTCGCAGTCTTTAACTATTGTTGGCCAAAAATATCCATGTCTTTTAATTCGGATGGCGAGCGAGTGACCTCCTGAATGGTTACCGCAGGATCCGCCATGAACTTCGTGCATTATCTTGCGGGCTGCTTCCCCCTCGACACAGATAAGGAGTGGCCCGGACAGTCGACTGCGCCTTTAGCTTGCGAGCCACCCATTTGCCTATTGGCACTTTGCCGTCTGCGAGATAATCACGAACATCAGCCATCCACTTGGTGTCGCAACCACAGACTGTGGTCTCATCGTCAATGGGAACGTCGACGACTTCATGCTCTAGTGGCGGTTCCTCGCTACACGGGTAAGCATCCTCTGGTGATTCTTCGAGTTATTCGGGGAGAAGACCACGGTCAAAAGTTGTATTATCCGGATCGAGCTCGTTGTCTTTTGCCATCACATCCGTCGTTTCATCTGTGCCGACTGCGTCGGACTGGTCGAGTCCATGGAGATCGGCTCGACGATATCTTCGGTTTGGTCGAGGTCCATCAGATCTGTCGTGGAACGAGTAGGCGAGCCGTTGCTTAAACCTGCTCTCTGCTTCGCGGCTCGAGATCTTGTCAGTACGTTGACTTTCTGAGCGACCGCGATACTCGGATCTTCGATGAACTCGACTTTGACGATTCTTTGAAGATCTTTGTCTCGCTGTGCCGACGAGCCGAGTGATGCGAGAGCATCTGCTTGCGAGTTCTCTGCCCTTGGAATTCTTGCTCGTAGCGGAAAAGTATTGAGTACCACGATCGAGTGGGATTGGAAATAAGGTCGAAGCTTGCGAGCCGACGTAATAACCGCGAGTACTAATTTCTCCGTCAGGGGGTACCTTGTTTCTGCATCGATTTGCGATTTGCTGACATAGAAAACGGGATTTTACTCGGTGCCGTCTTCGCGAACTAGAACTCCACTGACTGCTGTTAAGGAGACCGCGATGTAAAGATAGAGCGGCTCGCCAGCTATTGGTTTTGCCAGAACGGGTGGAGTCGCTAGATATTGCTTCAACTCCTGGAAGGCTGCTTCACATTTCTCTGTCCATTCGAATGCCTGTCGAGCTGCCCCCTTCTTATCCTTGAGCCTGTCGTAAAAAGGCAAGCATTTATCGGTAGAGCGCGAGATGAATCTGTTCGATGCTGCCACTCTTCCCGTCAGTCGCTGGACCTCCATTTTCATTTTCGGTGAGGCCATCTGGATGAGAGCTTGGATTTGCTTTGGGTTAGCCTCGATCCCGCGACGAGTCACCATATAGCCGAGGAACTCGCCTGATGTTACACAAAATCGGCACTTGGTCGGATTGAGCTTCATGTTATACTTGTTTAATAGTGCGAAGCAATCCGCGAGATGGCTGACATGATACTTCTCCTCGAGCGACTTGATGAGCATATCGTCTATGTAGACCTCCATTGTCTTGCCGAGGAGGTCCGCAAACATCCTATTCACCAATCGTTGATAAGTTGCCCCAGCGTTCTTAAGGCCAAAAGGCATGACCTTGTAGCAATAGATCCTGCGATCCGTAATGAAAGATGTTTTGTCACGATCGCCAGGGTGCATGAAGATTTGATTATAGCCAGAAAAAGCATCCATAAATGACAACATTTTGTTTCTAGATGTCGCCTCGACGAGGCGGTCGATATGAGGAAGAGGGAAACTGTCCTTTAGGCATGCCTTGTTTAAATCTGTGAAGTCTACACAGACTCGCCATTTACCGGTTTTCTTCTTCACGACGACTGGATTTGCGAGCCAATCTGGATATCTGACTTCGGCGATTGAGCCGACTTTCAAAAGTCCTTCTACTTTCTCATTTACCGCTTGAGCTCTATCCAGTCCAAGCCGCCTTCGCTTTTGCTTTACGGGTTTGAAAGTCGTATCAACATTCAACTCGTGACTGATGATATTGATATCGATCCCGGGCATGTCCTCGGCTGCCCATGCGAAAGTATTAACGTTCCTCTTAAGGAATTCAACGAGGTCGAGCCTGACGGCTTCATCTAGCGTTGCGCCTATCTCCACACATTTCTCCAGGAACTCGTCGTCTATGCAAACCGATATGACAGGTTCGCAGGTCGGACCCGCTCCTTCTTCTTCAGCGGCTTCCGCGATCTGTAGCTGCTACAAAACGTTCGAGAGCTCTTTGACGGGCTCCCTGTCAGTCTTAATCTTTTTTTGTTTCTCGCTCGGGATCGGGTCTGCCGCCTGACTTTTTAGCTTATGCGCGGCCATGAAGCAAGATCGCGACGCCGCCTGACTTCCTCTGATTGCTTTGATCCCGCTTTTTGTTGGAAATTTAAGGCACATATGGTATGTCGAGGCGACGACACGCATCGAGTTGAGCCAAGGTGTTCCCATTATGAGATTATAAATCGCCGGGATGTCGGATACTGCGAATTCTACAATTTTAGTTACCTTTTCCACACATACCGGAAGTTTAATAGTTCCGAGTGACATTATCGTCTCGCCATTGAACCCGGTCAAAGGTTTAGGATGGGATTCGACTTGAGCGAGGTCGATTTCCATACGCTTAAGTGCGTCTATGAAAATGATGTCTACCGTGCTTCCAGTATCAATCAAAACGCGACCCGTGTCCCAACCCGCGACGGAGAGTCGGATGACAAGCGGGTCGTCGTGTGGTTGGTCAATGTCTTTGACCTCCTGCTCCTCGAACTGGATGACGTCGTTTGGGAACTTGGATGGATTGGGTTTGTTCGCCCCTGTCTCAGCTCGTCTCTGATAAGCTTTGATTGACGAGACGGTGTTTGAGCAATAACGCGAGCTGCTAATGATCATGTTGCAGACTTTTTGCTTCGAGCCGCCTTGGCCTCCATTATCATTCCGCCTGCTAGGGTGGGCTTCGTTATCGTTCCGCCTGTCTCGTTTGTTACCTCTGTTACTGTCCCCAGACGAGTTGTCTCCTTCTCTTGCATCGTCGAATTGCTCGAGTTGGAAATCGTTAACACTTATATTTCCTCTGAGTTCGCCTGCGGCCAGCTTCGCTGCGAGTCGCATGCCGAGTACTCTGCAGTTAGCCGTTGAGTGTCCTCCCATTTTATGTAAGTCGCAATATGCGGATTCGTCATACTGCGAGCTCCTCGTCCATGTGTTGCCATTACTACGACCCAGAGTGCTACTTCCGTGGCCTCGCCCTCTTCCTCGACCATAGTCGGGCGAGTCCACCTGGTAGTTATGGGCACCTTTAAAACCTCCCTCGTGCTGCACAAAGTTGCCTTGCTTCTTCTTTGCTGTAGCTGGGGCTTCTTGAGGGTTAGGATTTCTGGCCTTTCCATACTTCTGGCTCAGAATTTTGGTTTCAAAAATATCCATGTCTTTTAATTCGGATGGCGAGCGAGTGACCTCCTGAATGGTTACCGCAGGATCCGCCATGAACTTCGTGCATTATCTTGCGGGCTGCTTCCCCCTCGACACAGATGAGGAGTGGCCCGGACAGTCGCCATTTAAACACTTCTCCGTGAAATAAAATATAATGAGACGACTGCGCCTTTAGCTTGCGAGCCACCCATTTGCCTATTGGCACTTTGCCGTCTGCGAGATAATCACGAACATCAGCCATCCACTTGGTGTCGCAACCACAGACTGTGGTCTCGTCGTCAATGGGAACGTCGACGAATTCATGCTCTAGTGGCGGTTCCTCGCTACACGGGTAAGCATCCTCTGGTGATTCTTCGAGTTATTCGGGGAGAAGACCACGGTCAAAAGTTGTATTATCCGGATCGAGCTCGTTGTCTTTTGCCATCACATCCGTCGTTTCATCTGTGCCGACTGCGTTGGACTGGTCGAGTCCATGGAGATCGGCTCGACGATATATTCGGTTTGGTCGAGGTCCATCAGATCTGTCGTGGAACGAGTAGGCGAGCCGTTGCTTAAACCTGCTCTCTGCTTCGCGGCTCGAGATCTTGTCAGTACGTTGACTTTCTGAGCGACCGCGATACTCGGATCTTCGATGAACTCGACTTTGACGATTCTTTGAAGATCTTTGTCTCGCTGTGCCGACGAGCCGAGTGATGCGAGAGCATCTGCTTGCGAGTTCTCTGCCCTTGGAATTCTTGCTCGTAGCGGAAAAGTATTGAGTACCACGATCGAGTGGGATTGGAAATAAGGTCGAAGCTTGCGAGCCGACGTAATAACCGCGAGTACTAATTTCTCCGTCAGGGGGTACCTTGTTTTTGCATCGGTTTGCGACTTGCTGACATAGAAAACGGGATTTTACTCGGTGCCGTCTTCGCGAACTAGAACTCCACTGACTGCTGTTAAGGAGACCGCGATGTAAAGATAGAGCGGCTCGCCAGCTATTGGTTTTGCCAGAACGGGTGGAGTCGCTAGATATTGCTTCAACTCCTGGAAGACTGCTTCACATTTCTCTGTCCATTCGAATGCCTATCGAGCTGCCCCCTTCTTATCCTTGAGCGTGTCATAAAAAGGCAAGCATTTATCGGTAGAGCGCGAGATGAATCTGTTCGATGCTGCCACTCTTCCCGTCAGTCGCTGGACCTCCATTTTCATTTTCGGTGAGGCCATCTGGATGAGAGCTTGGATTTGCTTTGGGTTAGCCTCGATCCCGCGACGAGTCACCATATAGCCGAGGAACTCGCCTGATGTTACACAAAATCGGCACTTGGTCGGATTGAGCTTCATGTTATACTTGTTTAATAGTGCGAAGCAATCCGCGAGATGGCTGACATGATACTTCTCCTCGAGCGACTTGATGAGCATATCTTCTATGTAGACCTCCATTGCCTTGCCGAGGAGGTCCGCAAACATCCTATTCACCAATCGTTGATAAGTTGCCCCAGCGTTCTTAAGGCCAAAAGGCATGACCTTGTAGCAATAGATCCCGCGATCCGTAATGAAAGATGTTTTGTCACGATCGCCAGGGTGCATGAAGATTTGATTATAGCCAGAAAAAGCATCCATAAATGACAACATTTTGTTTCTAGATGTCGCCTCGACGAGGCAGTCGATATGAGGAAGAGGGAAACTGTCCTTTGGGCATGCCTTGTTTAAATCTGTGAAGTCTACACAGACTCGCCATTTACCGGTTTTCTTCTTCATGACGACTGGATTTGCGAGCCAATCTGGATATCTGACTTCGGCGATTGAGCCGACTTTCAAAAGTCCTTCTACTTTGTCATTTACCGCTTGAGCTCTATCCGGTCCAAGCCGCCTTCGCTTTTGCTTTACGGGTTTGAAAGTCGTATCAACATTCAACTCGTGACTGATGATATTGATATCGATCCCGGGCATGTTCTCGGCTGCCCATGCGAAAGTACTAATGTTCCTCTTAAGGAATTCAACGAGGTCGAGCCTGACGGCTTCATCTAGCGTTGCGCCTATCTCCACACATTTCTCCGGGAACTCGTCGTCTATGCAAACCGATATGACAGGTTCGCAGGTCGGACTCGCTCCTTCTTCTTCAGCGGCTTCCGCGATCTGTAGCTGCTACAAAACGTTCGAGAGCTCTTTGACGGGCTCCCTGTCAGTCTTAATCTTTTTTTGTTTCTCGCTCGGGATCGGGTTTGCCGCCTGACTTTTTAGCTTATGCGCGGCCATGAAGCAAGATCGCGACGCCGCCTGACTTCCTCTGATTGCTTTGATCCCGCTTTTTGTTGGAAATTTAAGGCACATATGGTATGTCGAGGCGACGACACGCATCGAGTTGAGCCAAGGTGTTCCCATTATGAGATTATAAATCGCCGGGATGTCGGATACTGCGAATTCTACAATTTTAGTTACCCCTTCCGCACATACCGGAAGTTTAATAGTTCCGAGTGACATTATCGTCTCGCCATTGAACCCGGTCAAAGGTTTAGGATGGGATTCGACTTGAGCGAGGTCGATTTTCATACGCTTAAGTGCGTCTATGAAAATGATGTCTACCGTGCTTCCAGTATCAATCAAAACGCGACCCGAGTCCCAACCCGCGACGGAGAGTCGGATGACAAGCGGGTCGTCGTGAGGTTGGTCAATGTCTTCGACCTCCTGCTCCTCGAACTGGAGGACGTCGTTTGGGAACTTGGATGGATTGGGTTTGTTCGCCCCTGTCTCAGCTCGTCTCTGATAAGCTTTGATTGACGAGACGGTGTTTGAGCAATAACGCGAGCTGCTAATGATCATGTTGCAGACTTTTTGCTTCGAGCCGCCTTGGCCTCCATTATCATTCCGCCTGCTAGGGTGGGCTTCGTTATCGTTCCGCCTGTCTCGTTTGTTACCTCTGTTACTGTCCCCAGACGAGTTGTCTCCTTCTCTTGCATCGTCGAATTGCTCGAGTTGGAAATCGTTAACACTTATATTTCCTCTGAGTTCGCCTGCGGCCAGCTTCGCTCCGAGTCGCATGCCGAGTACTCTGCAGTTAGCCGTTGAGTGTCCTCCCATTTTATGTAAGTCGCAATATGCGGATTCGTCATACTGCGAGCTCCTCGTCCATGTGTTGCCATTACTACGACCCAGAGTGCTACTTCCGTGGCCTCGCCCTCTTCCTCGACCATAGTCGGGCGAGTCCACCTGGTAGTTATGGGCACCTTTAAAACCTCCCTCGTGCTGCACAAAGTTGCCTTGCTTCTTCTTTGCTGTAGCTGGGGCTTCTTGAGGGTTAGGATTTCTGGCCTTTCCATACTTCTGGCTCAGAATTCTGGTTTCATCCTCGCTTTTTGCGAAACAATTAGCGCGATGAAGCGCATCTTGAATAGATGAGGGCTTGTTAATTGTCATTTCCTTTCGAAAATTTGAATTGTACCACAGGGCCTTTCTCAACGCGCTTAGTGCGGACTGGTCGTCAATCCCTTTGACCTGAGTAAGCATCGCCTTGAAGCGTTCGATGAAAACTCCCAAGGGTTCGCTGGCCGCCTGCGACATGGTGTAATGATCCGCCTTCGACGACCTGCGCTTGATTAAGATGGCATACTGCTTAAGGAATGCTTCGGAGAGCTGCGCGAAGTTGTCGATCGAATTCCTCTTCAGCCCCGTAAACCATTAGAGAGCTGCCCCCTTGAGGTGTTCCACGAAGAGGAGGCAGTAACCTACGTCTCTTTCCTCGGGTCAGAAATTAGCTCGCCCTATAGCGATTGAGAACGCTCTAATGTGCTCCGTGGGGTCGCCCTTTCCTTCGTAAATAGGAATTCTTATTTTCCCAGGATCGGATAGATGCGCCTTGGTTACTCGCTCGGTAAAAGGAGTGGTGCGAGCCTCTTCAAGGACACGGTCGATTTCTGGTGCCTTGTTGGTCGCGCGATGCACTTGTGATCGCATGTCCTTGAGATCGTGGGCTGTCTGCTGTATGATGGTCGGGGCTTCGGCCTGTTCCGCCCATCGCATATTCTCCACGATTTTGCCCTCATCCCGACTTTGGATATGACTGGTCGGTCGGCTAGGTCGTGCGGCTCCGAACTCACGTTCCACTGGATCGTCTGCAATACCAATTAGGTCGTCAGTCGCACCTGTGACGGGAACGACTCCATCTCCGAGAGGTGTGGGTGTATGATCCTCGTGAGCCCCGTGAGCTGAAGGCGAGGTCGCCGGGGTGAAGCTGAGAGCGACCGGGGTAACGCGAAGTGCGACACCTTAAGGTAGTCCTTGAGACTGACGAGCTGTTGACAAGGCCTTGATTTTGGCGGTCAGGTTACTGTTGATGGTTTGCTGGTTCTGCGACTGCTTGAGCATTGCTTTGAGCTGATCATAAGCTCCTGGTGTGGCCGGGTCAGCCGAGCCGGTATTGGTGGTTGTCTAGTTTCCTGTTGGGGCAGATCCGCCTGCTTCCGCCCCCAATGCGGACTTGCAGTTTACGTTGGTTTGCCCATGCGAAGCAGACTCCCTCGGATCTGAACCACCTTCGGTCGCTAAAGACTGCGGGTTTGTTATTGACATATTGGCGAGTTTGTCTAAGTGTTTGTTTCGTGTATGATGCTAATGTTGCGAGTAACCCCCTCCTTCTAGCGCCAAATTGTGCGAGCTGGAAATTCACACAATAGAATTTGTGAAGATTCTTCTGAGATAGAGCTTCTTAGGGTTTCAAACACGAAGACAAGGTTCGAATTAGGGTTCTTGAACTGTTCTTATTATTAGCTAACTGAGAGCTGTTTTTGTCTTATTACAGTTTTTTAAATTTTTTTTCGATCCCCACAAATGAAGGGGTACATGCTTATTTATAGAGAAATAGGTCGGTTCGGAGAAATAGTGTTGGGCCGTTAATGGGCTTTTATCTTCTGGGCTTTGACTGGTGGGCTGGGTTGTGATAAACCTTCGGTTCTGTCACCCGTTAACCGAATCCTCGGAATTGTCGGTTTAACGTGTATTTAGTCGGTTTAGGCTATCGATTCTTCTAGGGGAGATTTGACCCCTACAAGACCAAGCCCCCTGGAATCAAGACCGGTCGATCCAACCAAGGGACCGACCGGTCCCGTTCTGAACACTCGAAGGCCAAAGCTCCTGGAATCGGGACCGACCGATCTCCACAAGGGACCGACCGGTCCCGATCCGACGACTTGAAGACTCGAAGCCAGGACCGACCGGTCTGGAACCAGACCGACCGGTCCCGTGCCCAGATCAGATTTTAACCTATTTTTAAGTATAAATAAGAGGCAGCCACCTCTGAAAAAGACATTCTAAAACAGTTTCTTTTTTTTCTTTTACTCAGACACGTTACTTTGAGACTTCTTTGGAGACTTAATCAATTGTTCTACTTTTTGATTTGCAATTAGGAGGATCATTCCACAACTTGTTTTGAGAAGAATTCTAAACCCTATCTCTTTTTATATCGTGATGAATTCTCCTTGCATCTTTGTTGTGTTTGATTCCATCATGCTTGAGTAGTCCATTAGCTAGATTAGGGGATTTCAATGGTGATTTAGGATGATTAGTGACTGAGCCAAATAGGATAGATTATCATATGTCTTCATCAATTGGGATTCGTAATGCTTAGGCTAGCGTGGCCGCCTAGTCTATGATTTCAAGTTTAACTTATTCACGACAGTGCTCTAGGTTGCTAGATAAACCATTGGTGAGCAATTGGTGTGCAACCAACGACAGTTGATTGTTGCCATCAATTGTGAACAAATTGAACCTTTTCGATAATGCTTATCAACATCTCTGAATTCAAACGACAATTTAGGCATTTAGGTTGTTAGACAAAGATATTGATGCATCACGACAGTGGGGCAATACTACTTTTATGTTTGAGTTCTAGACCGCGCTTAAATTGAATCCTGAATAGTTGCTCAGTCCTTAGTCTGAAATCACCGGCGAATGACCTTGATCTAGTGCTTGTTTTATTGAATTTTACATTGTTTAATTATTTGGTGTTGCTTGTTACAAAAATCACCAACCATATTTTATCTTAGCTTTGAATTAAAATCTCATAATTTCATAGAGTAGCCATGGTCTCTGTGGATTCGATACCTTTTATATTACTGCGATTGTTTGTGCACTTGCAGCTTTATTTAGGGTTAAAACTTCATACATCACTACACTATAGCCTTTTGACTTTAGCAATCCTTCGATGAAATCCATGGAAAGATCTTCCCAGACATTGACAGGAATGGAAAGAAGCTGCAACAGACCCGAAAGTGCTAAGGTGGAGTATTTAAGCCTTTGGTACACAAAGCAAGCTGAGACATACCTTTTAATGTCAGTCATCATCCCTTTCCAATAGAAGGCAGCTCCAATCCTCTTCTGCGTCTTTACTACACCCAATGGCCTCCCATTTTGCTGTCATGAAACTCTATAAGTATGACTCCTGACAGGTGAGATGTTGCAGGAATTACGAGCTTCCCCTGCCTTAGCAATCTGCCCTGAACAACCGCATCATCCAAGTGTGAGTTTGCATCTGCCTTTACTTCACTCTTGATCTTATTCAGCTCCACATCTTTATCCACTTTAAAATCTATCTCCTCCAGCTAAATTACCAAGGGAACTGAAAGAGCCAACAGTTAAGGAACCATTTCTTTTCTTGAGAGTGCATCAACTGCTTTATTCTCTAATCCCGGTTTGTAATGAATCTCAAAGTCAAAACCCTGCAGTTTTGTTAGCCACCTTTGATACTTCATATTAATTTCTCTTTACTCTATGAGAAATTTCAGGCTCTTCTGATTAGTCCTTACCTCAAACCTTCTTCCCAACATGTAATGTCTCCATTTTTGTATGGCAAAGACAATCGCCATGAGTTCCCTCTCAGATACTGACTTCAACCTTTGTCTATTCGTCAATGCTTGGCTGAAATAAGATAGATGCCTTTGATTATGCATTAGCACAGCCCCTAGTCCTATTCCCGATGCATCTGACTCTACCATAAACACTGAAGAAAAATTAGCCAACGCCAATACTGGAACAGTACACATCGCAGTCTTGAGTTTCGAAAATATCACTAATGCCTCTTCACTCCACCCGAATTGATCCTTCTTGAGTGGGTAGTCAAGGGCTTGCTATATCTCTGTAGCCTTACACAAACCTTCGGTAATACCCTGTCAAGCTAAGAAAGCCTCGTAGGTCTTTTACATTCCTTGGCTCAGGACTGCTTGGATCTTACCCTTGTCAGCTGCTACTCCTTTAGCTGTAATAACATGACCTAAATACTCAATTTCACTGCCCCCAAATTGATACTTCTTTTTATTGGCATACAATTGATGCTCTTAGAGTAGTTGTAGAACAGATTTTAAGTGTTCTTGATGCTCAGCCATGATTTTATTGTACACTAATATGTCGTCAAAGAAGACAAAGACATACCTTCTCAAATGTTTTTGGAATATGTCATTCATAAGCGACTGGAACGTTGCTGGCGCGTTCTTTAACCCAAATGGCATGACGAGAAACTCGTAGTGACCGTCGTGGGTCCTAAACGCTGTTTTAGGAACATCAGACGCCTTCACCAAAATTTGATGATACCCTGACCTTAGGTCCAATTTGGAGAAGACAGTGAACCCATGTAGCTCATCAAGCAGCTGGTCAATCATAGGGATCGGATAACTGTCGCTCACTGTAACTTAGTTCAAGGCTCTGTAATTGACGTAGAAGCGCCAACTACCATCTTTTTTTCACCAACAAAACCAGGCTTGAGAATGGACTACTACTCTCTCTAATAATACCTGCGGCTAACATTGAAGCCACCTGCCTCTCAATCTCTTCCTTATGTGCCTGAGGGTACCTGAACGGTCTAACACTCACTGGTTTAGCCCCTGACTCTAACTCAATCATGTACTCTTTCCCACGTGATGGAGGTAGTTGTGCTGGTTCTTCAAACACGCCTTTGAACCCCGCGAGTACTCGAGCCAGTGCTGGTGGTACATGTTCCTTTACCTCAGTTCCCTCTACCTGCAAACCACCATACTCCACGAGAACCCCCTCTCCCTCATCTTCCATTGCTTTCCATAGTGCCTTGAGGGACACTGGTGTACAACACAAACCAGTGTCTCCCTGTAACAGCATTTCCTTACCATTCACCCAAAATCTCACCGTCGGCAGCTTCCAGTTACATCTTGTTTCTCCTAATGTCTCAAGCCACTGAACCCCAAGGATTATATCAGCGCTTCCTAGCTCTATAGGGAGGAAGCTGGTGTGAATATTAATCCCTTGAGCTCACAGTTCTACTCCTCTACACATGCCTTCACTTTGAGCCATTGCTTCAGTTCCAGTAAAACCTTGAACTCTTTCGAATCCTCCATCGAAATACCCAGTTTCCGTACCAGCTTCTCGGAGATGAAGTTGTGAGAAGCTCCGCTATCGATCATGACCACGACCGTCTCTGTCAAGATCTCTCCCTTCAGTTTAAGCGTCCGGGGAGACGAGATCCCGACAACTGAGTTTATCGATAGCTGGGCGACCTCACAGATCTCCGTCCTTGCTTCTCTTTGAACGGCTTTGTCTTCGTCGGTCCACTCGACATCTTCACCATCTTCCTGGATTACCAACACCGAGAGCTCCTTTTTGTGGACAGCGATGACGACTATGCCACTTCTCGTCACACCGGAAGCACAAACTTTTGGACTGGCATTGTTCCATCTTGGCTGGTGTTAGCCGGCGAAATGGTGGTTTCACACGATTGTGAGATTAAGCAAACTTGCTAGTTGTTAGAAATGGCTAAGCTGATTCGAGAACTACATGAGAAACTTACCAGCAGTGTCCCAAATAATTTGATGAAATTAGGCGAAATTTGGTTACGAAATTCTGAGAAACCTAGTTGATTTTGCTTGGAAAAGAGGTTTTTTGACACGACCGTGTCCCGGGGTATTTTAAATTTTTGCGCGAGAATATTTTGGATCAAACATGCAAAACAAAACATAAGAATTCCTCTATAAACTTAACTTAATTGCAAGGAGGCATATTGGGTTAAGCATTTAATCATATTTGGATCATAGGAAGATTGAGTGATAATGAAGTCTTCTCAAGAATTGATTTGATTTGGACCGAATAATCGTGAACCCATAAAAAAAAAACCAAGCCAAGCCCATTAAGCCTATCAGAACCTTAACCCTAGTTCTATGAGCACTCTCTATCTAAATGGTCTCCTGGCATAAAGGTGAGACATCATAAATTTCCGCAGCCACTTGAAACAGAACTGTGCCGCCAGATTGAAAGACGTTTTCCCCACGAACCGCCTTGATCTGCATGACGATCTACCTATCAATAGAAATCCCCAAGTCTCAGATTTCCAAAACGTCCAATATCATCCCGATCCATGATCTGGGCCAAGTGTTATGGCTTTTTGTTTGTCATCTGTCGCAGTCTCGAGCAACCATAAATCCGACCAGTTTTGATGGAGAACAGAAACCGAGGATCAAATCTGTTTGGATCGATTTGAATCTTGGTAAAGATCTTCCAGACTCTCTTATTTACTTGAATCATAAATCGGATTATTATTCGGAGTCTTGATATGGAAGTTATGGATGTTTTCTCGTAGTTGTAATTGGTGTTGAGAATTCTGACCAGTCAAAGGGGAATTGATGTTGCGGTTCCGTAGAAGATCGGATGAAGCTGATTTTTGGTAAGAAGATTTGTAACTCACATATCTAACTACGGTCGCAAACCGTTTGTCAATTGGAGATATGGTCTGAAATCTATTCTTGTTTCTTTGAGTCTGATCTGTGTAGAGTGAAGTTGCGGTCATCTAGCTTCGCAGGCGTTTTGCAATCAGATGAGATAGACTGGGGATATGATTCATATATCTATGGAAAGCTCTGTTTGTCTAGTTTCTGGAATTGTTTTTAGAATTGATATCCGAGTAAGGTCCATCCGGAATTCAGTCTCCAAGTGGATGAACAATTCTGTTTTGCTAAATGGAAAATCTTATTTTCAGATCATATCACTGAACTTTCGAGCTGCTTTAACGTTGTTCTGTGAGGAACCAGAATACGATCAGGATATCGTTGGAAAGCCCCGACTCTTAGCTTTCCAGAGACATCAAGTTTGTATTTATCTGAGGTATGAGTAAAAAGTTATTTTTGGTTTAGTCTGACTGGTATGGTTTTGGCTGAACTGAATAGTCATGATAGGATGTTTAATAATGGAACGTTAAACATGGCTCCCTAATCGCAAATTCGATACGCTATTTAAACCGTTAATTCCAGTACGCAAGTTCAGAAACTTGGAAAGCTTTGTGGCTAAGGTGAGGGTGAGATCTATGTTGCTTTAATATTAGTTAACAGTAGGTGTTCATATATGCTAAGTCTAGGAATGTAATATTTGATGGTTGTTGGTCTTATATGCTAAGTCTCAAAATGAAATGATTGATGTTTGATGATTGTTAAGTGTAGTTATTAATGATTGATTGATGTTGTGAAAACTATGTGATAAAGTTATATGGTAAAGAAAGAATGTTAAAAGATTAAATGATTGTTTGAGATTGTTTAAATGTTACAGTTCTACGGACGATCATGTATGTAAGCTCGTTGTAGAACTTTCTGTGTTGGACTACGGACGATCGCGTATGTAAGCCTGTTGTAGATCTATTAGGCCATAGTGTGGCCAATGACGGGGAGGACAGTCCCAAAACTGTAGAAAAGGGTTGGCTCCAACGTGAGTAAATATGTAAAGAAAAGAAAGTAAAGAATGACTTACAGGAGGGAATTTGTTACTAGTGTAGCAGATGAGCATACAAGTGTTTCCAATGGCACCATCTCCAACAGTCACACAATTGATGAATTTTTTTTTTTTTTTTGATGAATTCGAAGCATCCGAAGCCATTCAAACTCAACCTTAAGCAATCCAAGAAACTTAAATGATACATTAGCGAATTTTAATGGAATATGTACATATGAAGTTGATATGAAAATAAGCTAAAAAACCGAGATTGTAAAAGAGGTGCGATCATTCTTAATCGTCCTATGGGTGGGTTTTATCTTTACACTTTCTTCTGTGCATGAACTATACTATGTCGTTTCTTGGTTAACTTTAGGTTATAGATGCAAAAACAATATTATGATGTAATATTTGTTTTGTCCGCGGGTAGTTTATTAATGTTAGGCATTATATGGTCAATTCTTAAGTTGATCACACATTTCGATTATGTCAAAATATATTAATGGTTGCCTAAATACTGTGTGATGAACTTACTAGTTTCATTGAAAGTATGTGATCAACTTAAAAGTTAACTATACTTCTAAACTCCCCAAAATCTATATATTTCTCTTCTACAGCCTATTTAGATCTCCGCCACCAAGTACTTAAACTTTCAGCTTTCATTATAATTTCAATCAAAACAAAAGAAATGAAGAAATACTTCTTTATGTTTTTTCTTACTATCCACCAAGTTTACGGATTCAGTTATAAAGAAAGTGATCTTCAGAGCGAGGAGGGCATAATAAAGGTATACAAGAGGTGGAAAAGCCACCATGTGGTTCCGACAAACGCCGAAGAACCGGAGCGGTTTGAGATTTTTAGAGAGAATGCAAAATACGTCTTCAATATCAACCAGCAAAACAGAACGTACAAATTAAAAATAAATCAATTTGCGGACCTCCGCGTGAGTGAGTTCTTAAAGAAACATACGTGCACGCAAATGAAACAACAGAAGTTTGTAATTGGTGAAAATCCATTCAACTACCACGGGAATATGGTCCAAGCCCCCGATTCATGGGATTGGCGACAAAAAGGGGCTGTCACCCAAGTTAAACGCCAAGGAAAATGCGGTTAGTCTCAAGAAATGATAGATTTGTTTAAGAAATTATATATTCGTTCTTGTGTTTTGGTGTCTATATCCCACTATTTCCAAAAGTCCACAAAGTTATTACTTAGTTTACCAAACAAAGCCTAGTAAGTAAGTTAGATTTTCGTGTGAAGTTTTCTTTGTATTCCTATGTTCCGATGATTTTCAGCTTGGTTGTGGATGAGGAAAAGACAAAATATATATATATATATATATATTTGTTTGAAACCCAAGAAAGTAGATTTTTTTTCTATATTCATAATAATATAGATGGATGAGGATAAAAGAGAAGTTTGGATTATCACTATATTTCACACCGTTTCAGCAATTCAATAGTTCTGATTTGATTTACAAAAAGATTTCTATTATTGATATATGATCGATGAGTCAAATTAAATTGAAATTTTTGTTGATCTTGTCATTTGAATTTTGATATACCATTCGTAGGAAGTTGCTGGGCTTTCGCTGCCGTGGCAGCTGTTGAAGGAATCAACTACATAAGGACAAACAATTTGGAAACGTTGTCTGCACAAGAACTAATTGACTGCAGCGTTGAGAATAATGGTTGTGAAGGAGGTTTTTAAGACCCACATTCGAGTTCATAAAAAATAATAATGGAATCACCACCGAAGAAAACTATCCGTACAAAGCTATTCAAGGAGAATGCGACCCTTCAAACGCAAAAGGTGTGAGGGTAACCATTGACGGATACGGATATGTACCTCCAAATGACGAGGGAGCCCTTCTCAAGGCTGTTGCAAGCCAACCTATATTAGTTAGAGTTGATGCTGGTCACAACGATTTTCAATTTTATTCAGAGGTAATGGAAAAAACTAAACAAAATCTGATCTTTGAAAGTAGGAATTTTTTTACTTAATATACTCAACCTTTATGGTCCTATTCTTATTAAGTTTAAATATTACAGGGAGTGATTACGGAAAATTGTGGAACAACTTTGACCCATATGATGGTTGTGGTCGGATACGGGTCGGACCCAAATGGAAGAAAGTATTGGATAGCGAAAAACTCATATGGTCTACAATGGGGCGAGGAAGGCTATATCAGAATCGAGAGAGATATTTCTAATCCGGAAGGACGCTGCGGAATTGCAATGGGCCCTTGGTACTCGCTCAAGTTCTCTATCCGTTGACGTTTAGATCAACATGTTATTTAAGACAATATCAAAAAATAAAGACTGCCAAAAATGGAATGTTAATGCTATGCTTAAGAGCGTATTTTAAAATTGAACACGGAAAATTATTCTTCTTATTTCAAGTTAAACAAAAGAGAGTAACATGTATTCACAAATCCCATATTATAAAATTTAAACACAGAGAGAAGCAGAGACAAACCGCTAAAGAGAGGTCCTTGTCTAATACTAGTTGAATAAAATTGATGATAGAGAGATCGTTGTACCAGAACTGCGAGACGTAGTCACGTAGATCCAATGAAAGTCCAAGAAAAGAAAAGAAGTAAAACAAACCCTCTTTTTTATTTATTTTGTTGTTGTTAATATTTTAGACAACAAGCAATCGATCAGAACATTAATGGAGGGGTTTAAAGTAAGTGAGAACCCTGGAATAGAGCCAGGCTTGCTCGTAAACCTCAGTCTCAAAGGCCTTCCTACCTCTGTCGTCTTCGTCTCCGTCACTAACATGAAGCACTAGCCGGAAATTAATGCCTTGGACGACCTGTAAGTCGCCGGAAACAACCGTCTCCAACTTGAGTCTCGAGTTGCTCTGTTTGTTGTACTCGGAGATAGCGAACTTGGCTATCACATCATAGCGAGGGTCCTTAATGTCTTTATCTTCGATGGTACACCACCAACCACCACTCACAACTTCCTCCCCCTTCATTCTCTTCTTCATTACAATCTCGTTTTTTTTTCTTTGTTTGTTCTTTCGCTTTCTCTTTTCGTTGTTTGTGTATTTATATATACTCGAGATTTGTCACGAAAAAGTCGGACAATTACAACAAAATAAATATACTCAATCCCGAGAAAGATATGAAACTATTACAATTATCCCTTTAATTTTTTTTTCTTAAATGACTTGAAAACAATATTATAAATTACTAAATTAGGACCTAATCATATTAAAATTATTAATTCAAATTTATTAGATTCAATTAGTAATCCTTTAAATTACAAAATCATTTTAAAATAATATTTAGACAGGGGGTCTTAAATCATAAGAGATCAATTTCTATTTTAATTTTTTACTATATTTGATGTCATCAATTTCTTTCTCATGAAAATCTCTACTCGCCATACCTTATATACACTTTTGGATTTTTGTGGTAACTATATTGCATTATTTTTTTATTAACCTCTATAAGTTTTCAATTTATACAATAAAGAGGGAAAATCTCTACTCGCCATACCTTATAGAAAATTTGATTTTAAGGAGGGAAATTGGGTTGTATATACAAGAAAAAAACTATAATTAACAACCTAACCAAATACCCTAAATTTTGTGGATATAATGAAGCCACATATGTTAATTTTGGTTAATTTTCCAATTATTATTTTTTAGCTAGTGAGCAAAATTCACCCTTTTAAGAATTTCATATGCATAAGGTAATTAATGCTGCTTGAATGGTTCTTCCTCTTCCATCTATCCAAATTTGTAACAACACTTTAATATTGTGTGATACTGTGATGACTTTACTTCCATCTTTTGTTTGTTTCGATTTTTGGTTATAATTGGTTAAGTTACTAATCTTTTTCTTCTTTCGTTTGTAGATTTATTACTTGTGCTACTTCTGTTTGAAATTTCTATGCTTCTTGCTTTGGTCTTGTCTTTTGATTCATAATAACTTTTAGTCTATATAATAAATTCAAAAGTTGGGAACAAGGATCCAACCATTTCAGTGGAAGCAAGTGTTAACCATGCCTATAGTCTCAATGAGTTTTCCGCTTACAAAATGGCTAAACCAACCAAACCTCAATACAAAGAAGAGATCATCAGGGTTTGCATACATATATGAACAAACATAGAAGAAGCTACTACCAAATTGACGCTAGATCTCCGCCAAAAGTAAGTGTTTTTTCACTTAACGCAAGCACAAAATTCTTCAGAGGGAGTTGAGTGACTCAATCATCAATGCCGTACTACTCTCTTCCCGCACAAAACGCTTCTGTCAAATAGTGAATCCAAATCTATAATCGTTACATCAAATGTAAGCTATATATAAACTAGAGTGAAGATTATTCTACTTACGCGAGACATCCATTGCGCTGCTTTTGCTTCTTCTTCTTCTTCTCGCTTTGTTTCACCACTGGTTTGATTACTACTTTGATAGCAGCATCAAATACAGCTTTCACATTCTGCAAATACCATAAACCCAAGAGAAAGTATATCGAACGTGAAGAGTTAACTAATATTTATGGCTCCGAAAAATTCAAACACTCAACAAAAGTGTACCTGTTGAGTTTTTGAGCTGCATTCAATGTAATACGTCGCTCCAATATGCTTACGGAGTTCCTCTCCCTGTCACAGAATGTTTATATTTTTTAAATCTAGAGTAATAGAGAGTTTAGGCAGTGTCTCGAAACACACCTGCGATGTAGTTACCAGGGACAGTCCAGGATGATCAGACAAATATTGTTTATCTTCGCGAAGATCTATGTAAAGGAACATTGTAAGAAACATTAAACGTACTATATGTAAATCTCAAGCATTACACAACGTTCCAGTCTCATTGCTATCTTACCCAATTTGGTACCAACAAGTATAACAGGGACTCCTGGTGCAAAGTGTTGGAGTTCAGGGATCCACTGACCGAAACAAACACTTCACGAGCATCAGAAATCACATTTCATTCTTTGTTTTCCGCAATAAGAGAGAAAGAATGAATCCAATTTATCACAAACCTTTTTGAATACGTTCTCGTAGCTAGCTCGGCTAACCAATGAGAAAGCCAACAAAAAAACATCTGCTCCTCTGTAACTTAAAGGCCTTAGTCTGTTATAATCTTCCTGCCCTGTGTAAACATGAAAGTGTACTCATAAACTCAAACCCCAACACTCACCAACCTTCAACACACACTATAAATATACCGATCCAACGATCTCAAACCCAAAAGCAAACTTGCTAGTTGTTAGAAATGGCTAAGCTGATTAGAGAACTACATGAGAAACTTACCAGCAGTGTCCCAAAGGCCTAAGTTGACAGTGATGCTTTCAACCACAACATTTGCACTGAAGTTGTCAAAAACTGTTGGTATGTAGTCCTGATACAATTTATCAATCAAACCCCAAATTTCTCAGCAAATCTTTAACTTCACTATTGAAATAGCAATAGAGTAGAGACACTATGAGGAAACTATGATGAATCAAGAAGCACATATGTACATGCTAACTTAACAAGGTAAGGTTTTTCAAAATCCCCCAAAAGGAATCTTTGATACACAATCCCTAGAAGCAAAAAAGGAGCTGACTTTGAAAAACCCTGATGAAATTCGACAGACCCAAAAAGATTTTTCAACTAAAGTGACGAAATTGGAGATGCTCGGATGAATAATTTGATGAAATTAGGCGAAATTCTGAGAAACCAAGATGGATTTTGCTGACAAATTTTCAAGGAAAAGAGGGTTTTGATTGATGACTTACAGTAGGGAATTTGTTGCTAGTGTAGCAGATGAGCATACATGTTTTTCCAACTGCACCATCTCCAACAGTCACACATTTGATGAATTTCGAAGCATTCGAAGCCATTCGAACTCAACTTTAAGCAGTCCCAAGAAACTTAAACAAGAAACGCAGAAAAAGGAGAGAGAGAGAGAGAGAGAGAGAGAGAAGAAGTGTAATAAAGTTTTTAAAACTCACGGTAAAACAGAAGTAGGTGTTTGCTTATTGGCTTTTTTTTTGCCAAAGTTTTTTTTTTCTTCTGTTCGATATTTCAAAGTTTGATTTTTTTTTTTTTTTTTTTGGTTTGGAGATTGAATTTGAAGAGAGGGAAAGAAGGGCCTCACATGATCCCAATCCCACCCATCCAATCTATATGACTTTTCGAAATTGTTTTTAACTTATCGACTTTACAAAAGATTAGTACTAACTACTAAGCACTAATCACATGTTAGAGGACTAACTGCAGCTTTATAATCTGTTTGTTTTTGTCATACGGTGATTGCATTTAAATCAAAGAGTTTAACTTCTACTAAAAAAACCTTACAGTTGGACTACAAAGAGTTGAACAAGTCAAAATCTCAACCAACATAATAATCGAGCAAATGGTAAAAGCTAAAAACAAGAAATATTTAAATGGTAAAGCTATGTTTTTTTTTTGGAGTCCAATAAATTAGTTTTTGTATACATTATTACTATCACACCATTTCAAATAATCACTTAGGTTTCATGTGAATTTCAAAAATACTTGTTATACTATTGATCTTTGATGAATCAAAGTTAAACAAAATCATTCTTGATAAAATTACTTACGATTTGTTTAACAATATTTTGAACTTTTTTGGGGGTTTAGCTACTGTATCAACTGATGAGAAAATTAGAATTTCGATTTTATCTGTACATAAAACGACTAAGATCTAGTTGATTGTATATTATTGAGGATAATGGTTGTCCTTCAGGTTTTTCAAAAACTGTGTTCGATAAGTCTTTGCCACCGCTCAAATTTTTTATCTGTGAGTTTCAGATCGGTATGTTAATTAAAACAATAATATAACTAATTAGTATAATTTTGTTATGACGTACTCTATTATACATACTTATTTAGTCACACTTACAAATGTTGTTGGAATCAAAACCAAAAAACTACACGACATGATGTTGTTGGTCAATATGGTCATCCATAAGCTTCTCCACGTCTTGTAGACTCAATTTCCCTTCATCAGCCAGCCTTTTTATCAGACAAAAGTGTTTCATAGGAGTATTTGAACATGTTGATGCTTAAAATATTGTCTTTTAGGTTTCAAGGGTAAATATATAATTGTATATCATTTTGGCTTCTTTGTACATTTTTTACGCTTAAGCGCAAGGGGAGCTGCCATTTTGTTTCCTCCTTGCATCTACTTCTTTGCTCTCTCTTGAAAAGATCGGACTGACAGATGTACGTCTTCCAATCTCGTTTTATTGACTCGGAGTTTTATCTAAAACAAAGAACGCAGACTGTAGATCATCACTATTTTTGCCACCAAAAATCCAATTTGTAAGCCCCATCACTGAAAAGGAAAGAAAGCATAAGTCCATACATTCACTTGGTTAGCGACATGATGTTGCCGGTATGGTCATCCATAATCTTCTCCACCTCATAGGAGTATTTGAACACGTTGATCCTTTAAAAACCAAATGGTTTGAGGTTAACTATTGACACATACATATATGTGCCTCCAAGGTTGTTGCAAGCCAAACTTTATCCGTAAGGGTTGATGGTAGTCACAAAGATTTTATATTTAAGAATAACGTGATGAAGAAAAAGCTAACCAAATTAAAACATGATTTTTGATAATTGATTTTTTTTTACTTATAATAAACACAACCTAACAACTTGCATAGCTACATTGCTCATATTTATGTTCGTATCTTTACTAAATTTAAATTTTACAGGGAGTGATTACGGAAACCACGCTATGACTGTGGTCGGATACTGGTTGGACCCAAATGGAAGATAGTGTTGAATAGCAAAAAAGACACACGGTCTACATTAGATTAGTAAAGGATACAGTCCTGAAAGGATATATTAGGACCGAGAAAGATATTGCTCATAGTCATATCATATGGATGACAAAAAATGGATTGTTAGTGTTATGATTAAGTGAGTATGTTAATGAATCGAACCAGAAAAATTATTCTGCAATCTCCCATCGTTTTGTCAAGTTAAACAAGAGAGAAAGAGAGTAAAAAGTATTCACAACCACACATTATAAAATTTAAACTTAGAGAGACAAACAGCCAAAGAAAGATCATTTGGTCTAATACAAGTTGAATAACATGGATTTGATTTAGGTCTTGATTGGCAGTACATTTAAAAGAGCATCATACTCTGTACTATCCAATCATGTGTAATTAATAAAGCATTAAGCAGAGCATTTACTAACTGCTAATGCTCCCAAATGCTCTTGCCCTCAATGCTCTCAAGTAGAGGTTTTCCAAAGCATTGAACTCTAATATATTAAAAAAAAATTAAAATAAAATTATAAAATTAATTTATTTTTAGATAACATCAAAACAAATTCTATAAATAAAAAATTTTGGTTATTTTAGTTCATGTTTATCATTATTTTATTTGTTCAATAGTTTGAAATAATATTATAAAAAAATAATTCATTTAAATATAATTTAAATTAGAAAAATTAAAAAAATCTTATCATAATTTAAAAATATAATATGTACACAATGCATTTCACTAAAAATGAATAAACGTTATTTATTTAATTATAATATATATATATGTTTATTAAAATTTAACATTGCTTTATATGTTCTATTACTTTTAAATAAATTTTAATAAAATACAACTTGAATAATAACATATTCAGTTTAATAATTTATAAACATAATTATATTAACATTAAAACTTAATATATATTATTAGTTTATATGACATACTATTTGCTAAAATAGTATTATAATGAAATAGTAATTTAATTACAAATTTTTAATATTTTGATTTATAATTTATGACTAATATATATATATATATATATGTGTGTGTGTGTATATATACATATATAATGTATAAGAATACATATAAGTAATATAATAAAATAATTTATCTTAATTTTATATATAATCACTCACAGCTCTACCAATCATGCATTTTAATCAGAACAGTATAACATAATGCTGCTCCAGCTCAACCTCCATTATACTTTGCCAATCGAACTGAACCCTTAGTTAAAGTAGGTTTTATACTAATTGAACAACCCTTGGTAATATTACAAATTATAGAGCGGATACAACTTTAACCCCCTTAAACCAAGCCCAACGGGCTGAGATTTGAAACCCTAGGTGAGAGGGAGGGGGTTTGAAACCCTAGGAACGGATACTGATATGATGTCCGATGATAATCCAAGAAAAGAGAAGAGGTAAAAGAAATTCTCTTTTTTTTTTTGATAATTTAGACAAGAAACAATCGATATGAGCATTAATTGACAGATTTAAAGTACGTAAGAACCCTAGAATAGAGCCAGGCTTACTCATAAACCTGAGTCTCAAAGGTCTTGCTACTTCCTTTGTCTTCGTCTCCGTCACTTACATGAAGCAATAACCGGAAATTTATGCCTTGTACGACTTGCATGTCGCCGGAAACAACCGCTTTTAACTTGACTTTCGAGTTGCTATGTTTGTTGTACTCGGAAATGGCAAACTTGGCGATCTCATCATAGCGAGGGTCCTCAATGTCTTTATCTTCGATGGGAAACCAACCATCACTCATAATTTCCTCCCCCTTCATTCTCTTCTTCATCACCATGTCGTTTTTGTTTCTTTCTTCCTTTATCGTTGTCTATGTTTTTTTTTTTTTTTTTATCATATCTATGTATCAAAAAAGTTGGACAATATCATTCCAAATCCTATGAATATAAAGAAATTAAATAATAACTATTCCTTTAATTTATTTATTTTAAAAAATTTGCATACAATATTGTTAAATATGCATTGAATCTGATTTGGGCCTTAAACCTTATATCTGATTTGTGACTTAATCATAAAAGCCTGACAACGGATTAGGGTTTATGTGAGTTTCTCTTTATGAGCACATCATTAACCCTAACATTCTAAAACTCTGTATTTTCTGCTTCCATTAATAAATCAGTCTCCGTGGAGGTATCGTTGGTGAACCACGTTAAATATGTGTAAGTTTCTGTTTACCTTCTCACATCCGTTATAACAAATACAATTTTTGCTTCCTCTCAAGTTAAAAAACCAAAATTGTTAAAGAAAAAGAGGTGCAATCTTATGGGTGGATTTTTCTTGTGATTTTTTCTTTTGGGATTAAAGTAATTCAAAATAAGTAAAGGTGTTATGCTTTCAAGAAGTTTGTACTTTAACTAAAGGAAGAAGAAAGATTGTGTTTAATGTAACTCTATATACCTGTCTTTAGATAAGCGTTACGTAATTATGTAAAAAACAATAGCCTTCTTTGTATTTATTTGTTGAAATTGTTCAGTCTAGGATCTGCGTGTTTTTGTGTGAGATAAGGAGGAAACTTGTTTTGTTGTGTTTCGGTGAACTTTGATCGATGTCGCTCTTCACTTTTATCCTTTTTTTATTGAAATATAATATGAAGAATTAAGTCAGCTTCCAGTTTTCTGGTTGATGGCGCTCCCAGATCCATTGCAGTATTTTATGATCCATATGTTTTTTTTATTTGCTAGACTGGCTTCTTGTTAATTTGTATTTGGTCGTAGTTGTATATATAGGTGGTTCCGAGCTTGGTTATTAGAATAGATTTTGATTTTTTAACTGAGACTTCCAGATGCAACAGACCTTTAATGGTATGAAGAGAATGTTGGGTACTTCTTGATAATTTTTCTCTTTCTCTCCATAACGAAACTCTAAACTAACTAAATGTGATGCATGCACTTAACTATCTCAAGACAGTGAAGGAAAAAATTCAAGATGATCGTGAAAAATATATTAGGTTTCTTGTCATCATGAAAACCTCCAAAGTTCAAAGGTATTTTTTTCTGTTCTCGCTGTCAATGATTGGGTTTGCTCTTTCTACTTTGATAGTTTCACTTGTGGTCATGGTTACATAAAAATTATACTTGATTTCATATTTTTGGATTCGCCACTGAAGTTGATTGATAGCAATGGTGTCATATTAAGAGTGAAAGAACTCTTCAAGGGGCATGAAGAGTTGCTTTTGGATTTCAATACATTCTTGCCAAAGGATTTCGAGATAACTCTCGAAAGTGACCAAACTCGACAACAGAATGTTGACTTTGACGATACATTTAGTTTTATCAAGAAGGGTCAATTTTAGGTGCACTAAACCAGGCAAAGAAATAGGGTTTATTTTTTTGATTTTGATTTTTCATTTGTTTTCTAATTTTTGATTAGTCTTATGAAAACTGAAACCAAATAATGTATAAGTTAATAACCTTTTGTAACTGAGTTTTGTTTGATATAAATTAGGTTTGATTTAGGTTTGCGTTTTGTTAAAATTTTGTCCATATTGTTTATAACTAACAAATAGGTTCAATCTTTATCAGAAAGTAAATTATTTTGTTTAGATTTTAAGGTTAAAAATTTCAAGTTGTAGGGTCAACTTGAAATTTCTTTTAAATCATTTTTACATGTTTAGCCATTTTTACATGTTTACAATTTGAAAAAATACCACTAACCAATTTTTTTTTTTTTCTTGTTCTTCTAGATAGAGTTCTTTTTTTTTTTATCTAAGGTCAAATTTTTGTTTCTCCCATACATATACATATTTTAAACCCCTCATTATATATAACGATAGAAACTTGGTTGTTTATATTTTTAATTACATAGTTTGCTATTTTCATTTTTCTAATTTTTGTATTATATTAAATTTCTCGTTACTAATTATTTTTAACTAAATATCTTATTTAAATATTCATATAGAGGTTTTGTGCAATTTGTAAAATTACTTTATGTTTTTTTTCTATTTTAACTTCTTCCTTTTTATATAATTAACAATTTAAATAATGAAAAACTTACATATTTAAATAATTGACATCTGTTTAGAATCTAATGGACTACTTGACAGATGTCGCGATTTTGTGAATTAGAATTATGCTCACTCTTCTTTATATAATATAAGATTGTTTTGTTCGGATTTGATGATATGATTATTTTGCGGGTGGCTATCCTTTTCCGAGACCATCAACATTAGCTTGCGGAATTAGATCAATTTCTCCCTCTTTATAAGTTAAGGTGATATTATAGAGATGTATATGTTCTTTTCAAGTTGTGCAATTACAATTGTAAGCCATGTTGTGGTTCGAGCCACCCTATCTATTTTCATCTTGACTCAATACGTATTATTATGGGCATCACAATAAATAACGTTGAAGATTTTTTATGCCACAAATCATCATTGGTAAAGTTTTAATACTATTCGAATATAATTTCTCTAAAAGCATGGTCAGCAAATAATCGATTATTTCCAAGAAATCTTCACTTTCTATAGTCACATGTTGACCAAGATTTTATTGATGAACCTAGTACATTTTTTGGTTGTTTATTACCTTCTTAGTTTATTACTGAAGATATTTGGTGTCATCAATTTATATATATATATTGACTATGATTTTCCCTCTTTATACATTAGTAGACCAAAATATGACAATAACCTTCTAGCCTCGGGACGATCCCGCTCTGCAGATAACTTTTTTCTCCTAGTAACATGAGGCGCCTTCTTAGGTTTAGAAGACTGACCTATTTCTTGTTCATTAGTAGTTTGAATCTCGCTAATCTTTTCGGATGAGATTGTACCACCGTTCTCATTAGACACTTCATTATCCGTGCCTCGAGGTAACTCATTTAAATCCAACTCCAAAGAGTCTACATTAGGCCGCTTTATGTAACCGTCGTTAGATATTTCATTTTCTGTGACACGAAGCGATTGCGTAAATCTAACTCCTAATGTAAAGTCTATGGAGTTGGATTTACGTGATTCACTTTGTGTCACATAAAATGAATTGTCTAACGACGGTAACATCAAGTGGCCTAATGTAGACTTTTTGGAGTTTGATTTAAATGAGTTACATCGAGGCACGAAGAATGAAGTGTCTAATGAGAACGGTGGTACAATCTCATCCAAAAAGATTAGCGAGATTCAAACTACAAATGAACAAGAAATAGGTTAGTCTTCTAAACCTGAGAAGGCGCCTCATGTTACTAGGAGAAAAAAGTTATCTGCAGAGCGAAACGATCCCGAGACTAGAAGGTTATTGTCATATTTTGGTGTATTTTTTTTATCATGTAAACGTACAAGCGCTCATGTTAGATTGACTAATCAAAAACCCTAATCCTTTAACCGTAAAATTCTTAAATAAATTCTTTTTAAAAAAAATTTAAGTTCCCATTTTCGGATTTATTTTTCCAAATATATATTCCATAATAAAACAACCTAAAACCCAGATGGTATATATCCACCACTGGTTTATAAAAATTATTTAAGTATCGTGTCGAAGAAACTTAGAGTGTACGCTAGTATTCTCTCTTTTTATTCTTTCTTGTTTCTTTGAAATTTCGTTTTGAATGTTTGTTTCTTTTATCGATCATATATGTGAAATAATCAGAGGTTTATGTTATGATCCTATGGGTGGATTTTTCTTGTGATTTTTTCTTTTGGGATTAAAGTAATTCAAAATAAGTAAAGGTGTTATGCTTTCAAGAAGATTGTACTTTAACTAAAGGAAGAAGAAAGATTGTGTTTAATGTAACTCTATATACCTGTCTTTAGATAAGCGTTACGTAATTATGTAAAAAACAATAGCCTTCTTTGTATTTATTTGTTGAAATTGTTCAGTCTAGTATCTGCGTGTTTTTGTGTGAGATAAGGAGGAAACTTATTTGTTGTGTTTCGGTGAACTTTGATCGATGTCGCTCTTCACTTTTATCCTTTCTTTATTGAAATATAATATGAAGAATTAAGTCAGCTTCCAGTTTTCTGGTTTATGGATCTCCTAGATCCATTGCAGTATTTTATGATCCATATGTTTTTTTTATTTGCTAGACTGGCTTCTTGTTAATTTGTATTTGGTCGTAGTTATATATATAGGTGGTCCCGAGCTTGGTTATTAGAATAGATTTTGATGGTATTAAAGGTTTGTTCCAGATGCAACAAACCTTTAATGGTATGAAGAGAATGTTGGGTACTTCTTGATAATTTTTCTCTTTCTCTCCATAACGAAACTCTAAACTAACTAAATGTGATGCATGCACTTAACTATCTCAAGACAGTGAACGGAAAAATTCAAGATGATCGTGAAAAATATATTAGGTTTCTTGTCATCATGAAAGCCTCCAAAGTTCAAAGGTATTTTTTTCTGTTCTCGCTGTCAATGATTGGGTTTGCTCTTTCTACTTTGATAGTTTCACTTGTGGTCATGGTTACATAAAAATTATACTTGATTTCATATTTTTGGATTCGCCACTGAAGTTGATTGATAGCAATGGTGTCATATTAAGAGTGAAAGAACTCTTCAAGGGGCATGAAGAGTTGCTTTTGGGTTTCAATACATTCTTGCCAAAGGATTTCGAGATAACTCTCGAAAGTGACCAAACTCGACTACAGAATGTTGACTTTGACGATACATTTAGTTTTATCAAGAAGGGTCAATTTTAGGTGCACTAAACCAGGCAAAGAAATAGGGTTTATTTTTTTGATTTTGATTTTTCATTTGTTTTCTAATTTTTGATTAGTCTTATGAAAACTGAAACCAAATAATGTATAAGTTAATAACCTTTTGTAACTGAGTTTTGTTTGATATAAATTAGGTTTGATTTAGGTTTGCGTTTTGTTAAAATTTTGTCCATATTGTATATGTAACACCCAATTTTCTTTTTTATTTTACTAACAATTCTACTGCCGAAATTAACATAAATAATTAAACCAATAAAAATAATCCAACAATAAATATCTTCTTTAAACCTTTTAATTCAAACACCAAAATTCAGGAATGAAAAATAAATTATCTAGCAACCTAACCAAACCTAACCAACTGGTTCGCTAGACTAAACATTAAAACCTAAACCCTATCATCCTCTTCTCTCGGCCTCGATTCCACGATCACACTTTTCCTTTACCTGCAACTCAAAGGAAAAAACAGAGTTGCGTGAGTATTATCATAAATACTCAGTGGAGCGGTCATCCCGCCAATAGAAAAACATAAAAATACGAATATCAATTACTATGAGATTAAATATCGATTAAACCAATTTCCAGATTAAATTACCAATTCAGCTTAATTAACATTTTCTTTTTAGATTAATTAACAACTCAAATTAATTAAAATAAACACACGAAATTACACAATAAACTATCGGGTGTCGATCGACACACTACCCTGGTGTCGATCAACACGCGACCAAGTCGATGTCCATCTCTGCGCGAGGTGTCGATCGACACTGCCCGCAGGCGTCGATCGACACGTCGCACCAGAACCCGAGCCCGAGCCAAATCCTCACACGGCTCGTCTCGATTCCTCGTGGATTGACACAGCGACCACACACGACGAATTCACACAACAATCAACCACAAAACCAATCTTTTCATACGAAAAACGAATAACGATAATCACACAATTCCTAATATCCGATCCTACGCTTTGCCTAACGATTACGCACTCACCTTTGAGTTTTGAAGCGGATTAACTAAGGAACGAACGCGAAATGACTGATCACAGCCCCCAACTCTCTGATTCCTCGCTGGAACCGAAAGGTAAAGAACCTCGAATCACCACACGCGACCACCAGAACAAACGAACGGCGAATCCTCAAGAACATGAGCGATTCTACTCAAAAACCTTTGAATCACGAACTCTCTCTCACTTTTTCAAGCTTCTCTTCGATTTTCTCTCTGGAAAACGCGGCCACGAACAACATAAGCTTATATAGCCGAGCCCTAGGGTTCCCTTAAACCAACCCAAGCCCAAACCGAACCGAAATTAAAATCCTAAGTCTGATTTCAATGCGTGTCGATCGACAGACACACTGTGTCGATCGACAGGAACCTCTCTGCCCGAAACCTTCGCAAGGCAAACACCCATGTCGATCGACAGACACCCATTCCTATCGATCGACAAGCATCCAGAAAAACCTATTTTGGATCACGGGCGTTACAATTCTTCCCCACTAACAATAGATTCGTCCTCGAATCCCTACAAAATCGTCTACTAAAGACTCCAAACCCGACCCAACCCGGTCAACTATCCGAGATCAAACCCGATCTCTGAGGCTCTCGTTCAGTCTCATGTTTATACGCCCATTTTCAGACATCTATTACTCTTAACTCATTCCACACCACTCTCACTCGCAAGACGCATCCCTTGAGCTATCGGTGTCACACCACTCACACTCTCGGGACGCATCCCTCGAGCTATCGGTGTCCCGCATCCCTCTCACTCGCAGGACGCATCCTTTGAGCTATCGGTGCCTGCACCCCTCTCACTCGCAGGACGCATCCTTTGAGCTATCGGTGCCTCGTGCCCCTTCCACTCTCAGGATGCATCCTTTGAGCTCCGGGTACACAGGGAAAGCTACATAATCCCTAGAGAGAACGCATCCTCTCAAAACAAAATGAATGAGTTGATCGGGACCGCAACCCCTAGAGTAATAAATTCTAAAACGCTGATAAATATCTATCGACTAACTGCCTCTCGTGGTCAAACTCGATACTCCCTAACCCAGAATATCACCACAACACATATAAGAAAGACTCATCTTATAAAACAAATTAAATAAGAACAACTCCATCTTATAAATCTTGAAAAGGTATAATCGTTACAACACAACGAAAAATACAACGATACCAAGCATCAACATGCTAAATAGATTAAACTGGAACCACAAAGAGAAATAAAGCTCACGCCACAACCTGCTTGTCGAACCACTTCCTGAACTTTAACTTCATCTTTGCCTCGGGCTCCCAAGTCTCCTCCTCAAAACCAGCGCAATCCCACAGAATCCGCAACAAAGGAATCTTCTTCCGACGCAGCACCTTGACTCTCCTCTCGAGAATCCTCACATGCATTGCCAGAACCGTCAAATCAGGCTGAAGATCCGCAGGAATCTCAGGCACTAGCTCCTCCGACTCATGCAGGCACTTCCTCAATATCGACACATGGAAAACCTTATGAAATGCCTTCATGATCGGTGGTAACTCAAGCCGATACGCCACCGGCCCAACTCGCTCCACTACCGAAAACGGACCCATAAACCGCAAACTGAGCTTGTTCTCTGCTATGGCTCGGTTAGGACTACTGCAAACTCAAGCTCTCGCCGCCTATTATCCGCATAACTCCTCTGCCGATCCTGAGCTTCCTTCATGTTCAGTCTCACAACCTGGACCTTTTCCGTCGTTTCCTGAACATAAGTAGCTCCATGAATACTCCGCTCCTCCACTTGGGTCCAGCATAGGGGTGTCCTGCATGGCCTCCCATACAAAGCCTCGAAAGGAGCCATACCAATACTCGCCTGGAAACTGTTATTATAAGCAAACTCCACTAAGCTCAAATGACCAGCCCAGTGACCACCCCAATCCAAAACACACATCCTCAGCAAATCCTCCATAGTCTGAATAGTGCTCTCTGACTGCCCATCAGTCTGCGGATGATAAGCTGTACTCATATGCACCTTAGTACCCATCTCTGCCTGAAACACTCTCCAAAACTCAGATGCAAACCTCGGATCTCGGTCTGACACAATGCTGGCTGGCACTCCACGCAGCCTCACAATCTCCTGCACAAATTTCTTAGCCAAAACAGCCTCGCCGTCTGTCTTCTTGATGGCCAGAAAATGTGCTGACTTAGTCAACCGATCAACAATCACCCAAATAGCATTGTGCGTCCGCGAAACCGATAATCCCACAATAAAGTCCATCGTGATCCTATCCCACTTCCACTCCGGAATGGGTTAACTCTGCAGAAGACCACTAGGAACCTTGTGCTCAGCTTTAACCAGCGAACACGTGTTGCACTTAGAGACATAAGCCGCCACATCTCTCTTCATCCCGATCTAGTGATAATACCACTTGAGATCACGATACCTCTTAGTCGCTCCTGGATGAATCGAGAACTTACTAGCATGAGCCTCCCGCAGAATCTCCTGCCTCAACTCCTCAACCTTGGGTACACAAACCCTACCGCGAACAAGAATCACCCCACTCGAGGAGACCTGATACTCAGAACCCGCCGCGATCGACGCAACCACTAAACCAAAATCACTCGCCTGAGCCGCAAGAATCCTACTCAACAGATCCGCCTGATCAACCTCCTCTAAACCCAAAGGCTCCTCTGACATGGCACATAAGCGCAATGTGCTAATCTCGCTAATCAGCGACTCAATATCCTCCTCCCGCACCGAATCTGCCCGACGACGACTCAAATCATCCGCTACCTGGTTCGCCTTACCAGGATGATAGACTATATCAATCTCATAATCTGCTAACAACTCAACCCAGCGCCTTTGCTTCACATTCAGCAACTGCTGAGTGAAAATGTGCTGCGGATTCTTATAATCGGTGAAGATCTGAACCTTCCCACCATACAGATAGGATCTCCAAATTTTCAATTCAAACACCACTGCACCCAACTCTAGATCATGCGTAGGGTAATTACGCTCTGCGCCCCTCAGCTGCCTCAAAGCATACCCAATCACTCTACCCTCCTGCATCAACACGCAACCCAAACCAATCCCGGAAGCATCCGTGTACACAACATACGGCTTGCCCAACTCGGGCAACACCAAAATCGGTGTACTGATCAACATCTCCTTAAGCCTTGAAAAGCTCTCCTCGCACTCCTGGGACCAAGCAAACGGAACATCCTTCCCGGTCAACTTCGTCATCGACTGAGCCATACTCGCAAATCCTTTGACGAACCTCCGATAATATCCTGCTAAACCCAGAAAGCTCCTGATCTCGGTAGCATTAGTCGGTCTAGGCCAATCTCGAATAGACTCTATCTTAGCCGGATCCACAGAAACTCCCTCTGCAGAGACAATGTGACCAAGGAATCCCATCTCCCGCTGCCAAAAACTGCACTTGCTCAACTTAGCATAAAGCTTCTGCTCCCGAAGCTTCTCCAGAACCAACCGCAAAGGAACCTAATGCTCCACAGGACTCATAGAGTAAACCAAGATATCGTCGATAAAGATAATCACGAAGACATCCAGGTACTCCCGAAACACACCGTTCATCAACCGCATGAACGCTGCTAGCGCATTCGTCAAACCAAACGGCATCACCACAAACTCGAAATGACCATACCGTATCTTGAAAGCAGTCTTCCGAACATCCACCTCGTCGATCGGAATCTGATGGTATCCTGAAGCCAAGTCAAATTAGGAGAACCAAGTAGCACCCCTCAACTGATCTAGCAACTCATCAATCCTCGGGAGAGGGTACTTGTTCTTCACAGTGACCCGGTTAAGTCCCCGGTAATCGATGCATAACTGAAAACTACCATTCTTCTTTTTCACAAACAACACCGGCGCTCCCCACGGTGAAGTACTCGGACGGATAAAACCCTTACTGGTCAAATCCTCTAACTGACTCTTCAGCTCAGCTAATTCAGCCGGAGCCATCCTGTAAGGTGCCTTGGAAATAGGCTCTGTCTCGGGCTCTAACTCAATCGTAAACGGATCGGACCGCGACGACGACAATCCCTGCAATGACTGAAAGACATCCTCAAACTCACGGACAACCTGAATCTTGCTCACTACAACCTTACCAACGGACTCTGGCATAGAAATCATCGCCAAATACGCCTCGCATCCTCGCTCCAACATCTGCACTGCCTGAACCACAAAAATCACTAGGTTCCCTGAAGTCGGTTTCACTCCCTGAAACATCGACTTCTCTGGCCCACGCTCGAAGGACACTCTACCTCGGTAACAATCCAGATGGACTCTATAATGAAACAACCAATCCATCCCCAGGATAACGTCATACAACTTCATCGGACTGATCACCAAGTCTGCTGGCATAGACTACCACGCAATCTGAACATCAACTGCTCTAGCACAGCCCGAAGTAGCCAGTAAACCACCTCTAGCTACCTTGACCAACCCTGAACGCTCACCCGCGCCGCTACGGATGCCACTGCTCTCGGCATGCTCTGGGGTAATAAAGCAGTTCGATGCTCCAGAATCAAAAAGCACGTGGGACTCAAAACCTCCCACTAACAAGGTTCCTACACAATTTATATGCGTTGAGAACCCTACTAGACTATCGCAAGCAAAAAGCGGAAACAACAATTCACCAACTAAAGAATTTACGAAGTCTGAGTCCAGAATTTTACTTATAATCGAAGCGCCGCTATGTTGTCCCTGCCCCACCTCTCCCGGGGTATAGACTCGCGGTGCTGGCCCAATCTGACCCAACGGCTGCACTACCGCCAACTGCGTCACTGGCTGAACTGGAGCAAGAGTCATCCGCTTCGGCTTAGGAAACATCGGCCTGATATGCCCGGGCTCCCGGTAGTTATAACAGACTCTCACATCTGCCTGCCACGGCTGCTGCTGCTGACCACCCTTCCCAGGGCAATTCGACAACTGATGCTCCAAACTGCCGCATCCAAAACACGTTCCGCCCCTCGAACCCTGGCTGGGCCTGGAAGAGCCATCCCATTTCCGTTTTTGTCCCTGCGCAGGCTTGCCGCCTTTGCTGGGACCAAAACCAGAATCACCTCGCAACTGCTACTGCCACGCTGAACAGGGGGAACAGCTGACACTGGAACCACCGCGGCTGCCTGCCCTCTTAGATCCTCCTCGATTCCCGCAACAACCTCTACCAGCTTCACCCTTGAGGCGTACTCAGTCACTCTGCACCTGGTCTGCAAATCTGGCTGCAGTCCCCTCAGGAACCTCTGGACCTGCGTCTGCTGATCCACTATGCCGCCCGCATATGCCAGCAAACGCCCAAACTCAGCGTCGTACTCACGCACGATACGATCTCCCTGAACCAAATCCACAAATCTCGACGCGAGACAATCTAATGCCTCCTGAGGAAAATATTTGGCGTTGAACTCACCCACAAATTCTCCCCAGGTCAATACTGCACCAGGCATCCTGGCCTCAATATCTCTCCACCAAGCATGCGCATCACCACCCAGATAGTGGATCGCCAGCTCTACCCGATACTCCTCAGGGCAACGAATCAAACGGAAATTGCACTTTACGCGTATACGCCATTCATCGGCCTCCTCGCGACTGACACCACCCGAAAAGAAAGCCGTACTCATCTGCCGCATCTGACTCGCCATCTCCAGGTAAGATGGATGCACCTCTGCAACCGCAGCCCTCTGCTGCACCTCCGCCATAGGCGGAACCACTGGAGCCTGAACCGGAGCCGCCGCCGGAAAACGCCCCAGTAACTCTTTCAGAATACCTTCCATGCGATCCATACGATCCTGAGCTGGAACGGCACCCACACCCAGGCCCGCTCCTGTACCAGCCATCCTGGCGCCTCTCCCGGCACCCACAACACTCACGCTAGCACTGGTCTCGCTCACAGAACCCGTATGATGCGTAGGAGCCCCTGATGCATATGTAGCACTCGTAGACGACTCAACCACTGGTCAACGACCACGACGACCTCTGCCACGACCTCTACCACGACCTCTAGCTCCGGCGTCCATCTCTCTGCAACACTAACAGGACTATAAGCTACAAGAAGTCACAAACAAAACACAAAACTTACCGTGAAATCATTTTAAAAGGCCGAAGAGGATGAATCTAAGACTCTCTTAAATCGATTAAACACACAAATCAATTTAAACACATAGTCTCAGGCATCCAAATTCAATTGTGCTAAAACCGTCTATGCTCTGATACCAAAATGTAACACCCAATTTTTTTTTTTTACTAACAATTCTACTGCGGAAATTAACATAAACAATTAAACCAATAAAAATAATCCAACAATAAATATCTCCTTTAAACCTTTTAATTCAAACCCAAAATTCAGGAATGAAGAATAAATTATCTAGCAACCTAACCAACTGGTTCGCTAGACTAAACATTAAAACCTAAACCCTATCATCCTCTTCTCTCGGCCTCGATTCCACGATCACACTTTTCCTTTACCTGCAACTCAAAGGAAAAAACAGAGTCGCGTGAGTATTATCATAAATACTCAGTGGAGCGGTCATCCCGCCAATAGGAAAAACATAAAAATACGAATATCAATTACTATGAGATTAAATATCGATTAAACCAATTTCCAGATTAAATTACCAATTCAGCTTAATTAACATTTTCTTTTTAGATTAATTAACAACTCAGATTAATTAAAATAAACACACGAAATTACACAATAAACTATCGGGTGTCGATCGACACACTACCCTGGTGTCGATCGACACGCGACCAAGTCGATGTCCATCTCTGCGCGAGGTGTCGATCGACACTGCCCGCAGGCGTCGATCGACACGTCGCACCAGAACCCGAGCCCGAGCCAAATCCTCACACGGCTCGTCTCGATTCCTCGTGGATTGATACAGCGACCACACACGACGAATTCAGACAGTAATTAACCACAAAACCAATCTTTCCATACGAAAAACGAATAACGATAATCACACAATTCCTAATATCCGATCCTACACTTTGCCTAACGATCACGCACTCACCTTTGAGTTTTGAAGCGGATTGACTAAGGAACGAACACGAAATGACTGATCACAACCCCCAACTCTCTGATTCCTCCCTGGAACTGAAAGGAAAAGAACCTCGAATCACCACATGTGGGGGTCGAAACCAACACAATTAAACTTGTAAGGATTCGTGAGGGGAATTTAGAGATTTCTATGTGAACTAGGGATCACAAGAGATTGAGAAAAAGTTGTGTTTATTGCTATGTAAAAGTTGAGTACAAAGCTTGTGTATGAAAAATTGTGGATTCCCTTAGGGTTTGTATAAAAGAGATATATATACTACATCTAAGGCGGTTCTACTCCCTAAGCCTTCACGGAATCGTATTTGCTTGAGTCGGTCACGTTGGAGTGGGGTTCAGGCTTCATTCATGTTGATGGATCAGAGACTGCATTGGGCTGAGGATAGGATAGGTGACCGAGCCGACCCTGCGGTCGATCCACAGAGGCCGAGCTTGTGGTCGGTCCGCAGTGCCGACCCTGTGGTCGATCCACAGTGCCGACCCTGTGGTCGGTCCACAGAGCCGAGCCTGTGGTCGGTCCACAGAGCCGAGCTTGTGGTCGATCCACAGTGCCGACCCTGTGATCGATCCACAGTACCAGTCCACTCCTTCTTCGCCTCACTCCACGATCACTTGCTTCACTTTTCTTCGCAGTAAGACTTAGGGGCTTACTCTACCTTGCTCGTTTAAAGTTTAGAGAGTCATTTCTTCATATGCTTGACTTTAAACGTAACTGTTGAAAAAGGTGAAAACCGACCCCAACAGTTAGCCCCCCAGCTCGGTAGTGTTAGAGATAAGAGTACCGAGTTAAAGATGTAGTTGATATCAGCATTTTCATTTGAAGTTAAGGTGCCTGCTTAGCCTTTATCACAGTAGTAAAGAGTGACCTTATGCAAGAGGTTTTAAGACTCTGTAAACGTTATGAAGATTTTAAGACTTCGTGCTTCCTTTGTCGAAGCTGCTGCGTTTTCTGCAGAAAAGACTTTTTTTTTTTCTCTCGAAGATTTTAAGACTCCGTATTTCCTATGGAGATTTTAAGACTCCGTGTTGCGATTGCTAATGTCAATGACGTTTCCAGGTGATTTCCGGAAGGAAGAGTGTTGTGTTCTTTTGAAATGGATCTGGGACCCGTTTGGTGAGGTTACATTAAATCAAACTCACCCCAAGGTGCAGCTAATTGAATTAGCTAAGTTATGCTCGATATAGTGACAAGGTAAATTTGATTAGAGCTTGACTTTGTCTGGCCACGAAGTGATACCAAAGTGAAGTTACCGTCGAAGAGGATGAAGTTATTATGTGAACGGCAACGTTGATTCAAACGAGCCTTGAGGCAGGTTGAGTCAGCGAAAACCGTATCGACCCCAAGGCAGAGATTGTAATCTTGACGAGACCACTTTTGACGCTGAAGTCAATTTTAAGAAGATGATGACGAGGAGTATTACGGTGATTTGGGTAAGATGTGACCGCAAAGTGAGGTTGTGCTCTAGTGAGAAGAACTTGACCACGAGGTAGTTTCTAGAGGAGATGACGCGGTCTCTGTAAGTGTGGTATATCACCCTGGATCCCTAAAACCAATTGTTTGTGTATAGGTGAGCTAGGTGTTGTGGAGCAAACCACACTTGATAGTGGTTGATCGGCGGTGCCGTTAGCTAGATCGACTCGGACCGATCCCACGGTCGTGGCTATGGACGAAACCGACTCCTTGGTCGCGATTTCATGCGAGTCTGAAACCGTGGTCATGTGATCATACCATCGTCCGATCGCGTGGTCGCGCCTCCGACCAACCGCGTGGTCGCACGTTCGACCAAGTGTGTGGTCGCACGTTTGACCGAGCACGTGGTCGCGCCTTTAACTTCATGTGGGATTGAACCCGTGGTTGCATCCGATCGGGCTGATCGCGTGGTCGTGCCGATTGCATCGCCTGGTCGGACCGACCGCGCAGTCGCGTTGCAGCGACATACTCTCTGACTCCCGGCTCTGGCGGGAGGACTTTTGCGCTGGCGAAAGCCAAAGTTGTTGAGGTTTGATCTCTCTCCCTCCTTATTCTTTGCTTTACTTCCTTTGGTTTTGACAACATTCTTTATGTTATTCTTTGTGCATGCAGCTCTCCACTCAGCTGGATCACATGGCCTTTTGTTTTGAGGAGGACTCTCGCTCTCGTGACAATGAGCTTAGCGAGGCCAAAAAGGCCAACGTTGAGCCCACTGAGAGGAACCGAGCCCTCGAGGACGATGTGGCTTCTGTGAAGAGGAGATCGGAGGAGTTGAGTGGAAAGTTGTCAAAAGCATCTTCGAGGCATGTGAAGGACAAGGAGGAGATTGCATTGCTTAGGAGTAAGTTAGTGGAGGCTGAGGATCTCAGGGACACTAGGATTGAGGAGGCCGTTGCTAAGGCCAAGGATGAGGCAGCTCGTAGCTCTGCTACTTGGACCAGACAAGTCGCCAGGTTGCTTGGTGGGATTGGAGGAGCAGCGAAGGACAACATGCTGGACCTTGCTGAGATCGATGGGAACCTAGAGTTCATCGAGCGTTTTCGCGAGCCTGACGGACCGACTTTGGGTACCGCAGAGAGGCTCTTGGTTGAGAGGAAGATCCCGATCTATGATGCTCGTGATGTGTTTGATGAGCTTGTCTCTAGCGTGATGCAAGCCTTAGAGATCCCAGAGGACGCTGGTGTAGCTGATGAGGACGATGAGTGACCATTCCTCCTTGTTCATGACTTAGTTGATTTGTAGTCTTTTTATGACTTTTGTTTCTGAAAACCTTTGCTGTATTTGATGATCTCGGTTGTAGCATTGGATGGTTTGTATCCTTGCTATTATTTTGGATCCTTGCATTGTGGAGAATGCGGGATGAATTCGTAGCTTTTGTTCATGGTGAACCTTGATGGTTTCAGATTCAGGTACTTGCTTTAGATGTTGTTGATGTTATTCCTATACTTAGGAATTCTTTGAGCTGTTTATGCGTTTCTGTCATGTTTTTGCCAACATTGACGTTGGGCTTCCCGAATGGGGCTTTGTTTGCTCATGAATGAGGCTTTGTTAAGTAGAGAGAATGTGAATGCGTTTACGCTCTCTATCTGCCAACGTTGCTGTTGGGCTTTGTGGAATGGTGCCATTCTCAAGACACGTCTGTCCGAGAACAAGTTCACCTTAGATTTGACCAGCGTGTATCCTGGGTTTCTGAATGACACGTTCAGGGTATAATTCGAACGGAGGTCATTAGCAGCAGCTGCATTTTACCAACGACGTTTGTTGGGTTTCTGAGTGATCAGTTGGCTTGACCCAATACTGAACACTGGTACTTATATAGCGCGCTGTATCCGTTGTGGATGTCATTGTGTTCGTATCTCTGCACTATTGCTGTGGCCAGCAGCAATAAATGCAGAACGACTCTACTCGAATAAAGCTTTGATCAGTCCATAGAGGACAAGCTGTTCTCATGATGAGTGTTGTGGCGAGTGTTTGTGATTGACGATGATGTTGTCAATGATTTTGTCAAGGAGTAGGGTACGGGTACCCCACTCCCCCCCTTTTAGACGAAAGAGGGAACTGAAGTCGTCTAGAGACTGGTGAGAACACTCACTCCTCCCCCCGAAGACGGAGGAGATCATGCGAGCTCGTCCGGAACGAGACTTTAATGAAGAGGAGAATCCCTCTCCTTGTGATGGAGAGGGGGGGGGGGGCAACTGAACTTGTCCGAAGACAGGTTGCCTACGTACCCTTTGCAGGGATCAAGTCGCCTCGTAGTTCATTTGGCGGAGTAGACTAGCGGTAATACTTCTTCAAGTGCTTGGCATTCCAAAAGTGAAGGATTGGAGTGCCAGACATGGTGGCGAGCTCGTAGACTCCAGGACGAATGACTATTGTGATCTTATACGGGCCTTCCCAGTTAGCTCTGAGCTTGCCGGCGTTTGGTTCTGCTGTGTTCTGAAATACCTCACGGAGGACCAAGTCACCTATGGGGAAACGCCTTTCCCTGACTCTGGAGTTGTAATATCTTGATGCTGCGCTCTGAGTCTTTGTCGTGCTGGTGCCGTAGTCGCTGCAGATGCGTTTTGCATCCATGAAGTGAGATAGTAGTATCGACAAGTCTGCAAGGTGGACTTGAGTGTCGACGAGCCCATGAGGTGAAGAAGTCAAAATGGTGGGAGATGGAGCTTGATTTTGAGGTCGGTGAATCCCTTTTTTGACGAAGGTCAACCTTGTGCTTAAGCGAGCCCGCAAGGTGAGCTTGTGGAGAGGCTTGAGCTCGCGTACACGATTTGATTTGGAGATCAGATTACAAGGTGGTTGCTTCAATTGGCGAAGTGGGTGAGTTGACTCGGTGTGAGGTTCCGCGAGTGGACTCGGCGAGTGAGGTTGCGAGCTCGATCGTGAGGTGCGAGCTTGCGGCCTAAGTTGAAGACGAGCGCGAGCTCGAGGTGGAGTTAGTTGAAGGCAAGGTAAACGGGTGCTACGAGCTTGCGTCTGTGGATCGGGCTCGCAAACTTGGGATTTAATCAAGGAGGTTGATTGGGAGAGGACGAGCTTGCAGATTTTTTAAGACATCGAATTCGCAGAGCTTGTTGGTCGTTGAAGTTGATTGATTGAGTGTTAACTTGAGCTCGGCGAGGTGGACGAGCTGGCTTTGTCAGTGAGGTAGGCGAGTCGTACGAATTGGATCGGTCTAGCTTGGGGGTGTTTGTTCGTCGTGATTGCGAACAACCTCGGTGATTTGTTGTGTATGTGAGCTGAATTTATGCAAGAGGAGCAGTGGTGTTGATTTTGAGCTTGCGAGGTCCGTATTGCGTCGCCGCGAGCTTGCAAAGTGGTTGCTAAACCGTGAGACTTGATCCGGTTGGTGCGACAAAGTGGAGTTGTAGTTGCGAGTCGGTTCAGTCAAGCTTCCAAGGTGAACGAGTCGACCCACTGCGAGGCGAACGAGTCAAGCTTCCAAGGTGGACGAGTCGACCTACTAACGAGGTGATCTTGGTGAGGAGACACGGCAGTAAGGTCGAGGTGAAGCTCGAGGCGAAGCGAACGAACCGACTTATGGCGAGCTTGCATCACCTAGTTGATTCGATCTTGGGAAGATCTTGCGAGGCAAGTCTGTGATTCGGTGAGGTGTCATGCTTACGAGCTACCTCAAGTAGGGATTATGCGCGTGTTTGTTAACTTGATTCGGAGGTGGGTCTGAGGTTGTATGACAATCTCTGCAAAATGAAAAGAGAGAAATAGCAGCGAGTTTGGCGAGTTGACTCAGTAGAGTCGCAGAGCTACAAGATTGAATTTTAGAGATTGCAAGGTAGAGAGAGAGATTATGCGATCTAGCAGGGTAGTTTGATTTGTCAGTGAACTCGATTCGATGGTGACGAGGTCGCAAGGTAGAACTAGAGAAGTTGAGCTCGCGGGCTATCGTGTGAAATAAGCATGTTGTCGTAGAAGCGAGCTTGCCCTGTTGATGCTTGATTTTCTTGGTCTTGATTGAGAATTGCGAAGCTTGCAATGCCGAAAACGAGGCCGATTTGAAGCAAATTAGAGCTCGCAGGTTGACTAAGTGAGCTCACGAGTTAACTCGGTAAGCTCGCGAGTTGGCTCAGTGAGCTCGCGTCTGGCGGTTGATTTGGTTTCGAAGAGAGGAATTGGCGAGGAGGAGCTCGGCGAGGAGGAGAGCTCACGCGTTCGGGAAGTTAGCTTGTTGCATCATTGAATTAGTGAAGTTGAATCCGAAGAAGAGAAGCTCGCTTGGCCTTGCCACGATGCTCTTGTTGTCAAAGTTGATCCTACAGCGAGGTGGAGTATGGTGGCGAGGTCGCCAGGTCATGAGATCGGCTGCGAGGTTGGCGAGGCAGACGAGCTGGCTTGGTCGGAGAGATGGATTTTCGAGCCAAAATCAATGCTTCTCCTGATTTTTCATAGATTAGGCAGAGGCGAGGTTGATTCGGAGCTGCGGCGAGGTGGATTTTTGGAACCCTTGTAAACTGATAAGGTCGACTCCAGTTCCGGCGAGGTAGACCGAGGTGGGCTGAGTTGCTGGAGCGAGGAGCTTTGCGAGGTGAGAACGAGTTGATTGAATTTGGGCCTAGAACTTTGTTTTTTTTTTTTTTTTTTTTAAGCCCATCAACGAGTTGTTACGAATCTCCGACCCCTTTGTCTGTTTCCTATCACCTTGCGGGTTGAACCGTGGTTTTTACTGGCAATTTCTGAGCTTGCAGCCCCTCCATTCACCTCACTTCCCTTGCAGGTCTGCGATGTGTGAGGTTGACAAGCCTGGTAACGACGAGACCAGTTTGAGCTGTTGTAAGGTGACGACAAGAAGCTTTCAGGTGAATTGTTTTATCCAAGATCGGGGATTTTAGCCCTCGCGATGTTCTCAGCAAAAGGCGTGTTCCGCTCTTTCCCCAGCACGTAGGCGACCCAGGAGCCTTTCCTGTGCTTCGGTACATCTGCAGCTTGGTAGTCCGCAGATCGGAGACGACCTGATCTAACTGGGCTTTTAGCGTAGCCACCTCTTCGTCACGGAAGCCTTGTGGAGCCCTGCGCTCCTGCTCTCTCCTGTAGAGCTCCGCTAAGACTGGAGCCCCTTCTTTATTAGCGAAATCATTGTAAGCAGTTGTGTTGGTCCGGGCTCGTCTACGAGGTGGTTGATATTCGTCCGACTTTTCCACCACACGCTCGGGAGTTGCATCAGATTCCCGACGAGGCGGTGGTGGAGGCAAGTCCTCTGGGACTGCGCGATCGGTCCGAGGCGGCAGCTCCTTGTTCCGGTTCCTTCGATAGGTTCGAGGTGTGTTGAAGCTGAGACGTGTTGGACGGGCACGAGATCTTTTACGTGTCTTTCTCTTGAGCGCTCGCAGCTCGCTCATCGTAGCTTCGTTGTGCTTCTTTTGATCCCGTGCTCTTTTCTCTAGCGTCTCAAGCATCTGCTTGATCTCTGTGATAGCCGTCATGTTGCTAGCAGCGCGAGGCGTGGTGTTCTCCACGGAATTCTCTATTGCCTCGCCGTTCCTGTGAGACGAGGACCCTTTGCTGCTCATGCTGTTGCTTCCTGACATCTTGACGGTGTTGCGAAACCCTAGCTTTCGTGAGTCAGAAACTCTCTAGGTCCCCTTAGTCGGCGCCAAATTGTGGGGGTCGAAACCAACACAATTAAACTTGTAAGGATTCGTGAGGGGAATTTAGAGATTTCTATGTTAACTAGGGATCACAAGAGATTGAGAAAGAGTTGTGTTTATTGCTATGTAAAAGTTGAGTACAAAGCTTGTGTATGAAAAATTGCGGATTCCCTTAGGGTTTGTACAAAAGAGATATATATACTACATCTAAGGCGGTTCTACTCCCTAAGCCTTCGCGGAATCGTATTTGCTTGAGTCGGTCACGTTGGAGTGGGCTTCAGGCTTCATTCATGTTGATGGATCAGAGACTGCATTGGGCTGAGGATAGGATAAGTGACCGAGCCAACCCTGCGGTCGATCCACAAAGGCCGAGCCTGTGGTCGGTCCGCAGTGCCGACCCTGTGGTCGATCCACAGTGCCGACCCTGTGGCCGGTCCACAGAGTCGAGCCTGTGGTCGGTCCACAGAGCCGAGCCTGTGGTCGGTCCACAGTGCCGACCCTGTGATCGATCCACAGTACCAGTCCGCTCCTTCTTCGCCTCACTCCACGATCACTTGCTTCGCTTTTCTTCGCAGTAAGACTTAGGGGCTTACTCTACCTTGCTCGTTGAAAGTTTAGAGAGTCATTTCTTCATATGCTTGACTTTAAACGTAACTGTTGAAAAGGGTGAAAACCGACCCCAACACCACACGCGACCACCGGAACAAACGAATGGCGAATCCTCAAGAACACGAGCGATTCTACTCGAAAACCTTTGAATCACGAACTCTCTCTCACTTTTTCAAGCTTCTCTGCGATTTTCTCTCTGGAAAACGCGGCCACGAACAACATAAGCATATATAGCCGAGCCCTAGAGTTCCCTTAAACCAACCCAAGCCCAAACTGAACCGAAATCAAAACCCTAAGTCTGATTTCAATGCGTGTCGATCGACAGGAACCTCTCTGCCCGAAACCTTCGCAAGGCAAACACCCGTGTCGATCGACAGACACCCATTCCTATCGATCGACAGGCATCCAGAAAAACCCATTTTGGATCACGGGCGTTACAGCATATAACTAATAAATAGGTTCAATCTTTATCAGAAAGTAAATTCTTTTGTTTAGATTTTAGGGTTAGAAATTTCAAGTTGTAGGGTCAAAATTTATACACGGTGTAAACATTTAGATTTAGTTTTGTAACATATTTTAGTTACGAATTTTCTATTACGGGTTTTTTTGGGGCTAGACCTACTAGAAATCCTACTTTCTGATTTTACTAGTACTTTTCTCTGAAATGTCATTTATTTTTTGTAGACGAGATTTTACGACGATAAGTGTGCAGACAACTCATTTTTAGATGTATTGAATTGTACATAAAGGGAAACATGGGCATTTCTGAGGTCTGCTATGAGGTAAGATATATGTGTCTCCCTACTTCTTGTATAATATTTTATCTATTACTACAATAAGACCCTCGCAATGCGAGAATTGTTTGATTTATAGTAAATATTTATGTTTAAAACATGTTTGGAGGAAAAGTATAAAAGAATATACGCTTGATATATGTAAATATGGTTTGAATTAGGAGTGGGCCGGATTCATATGCAATTTAAAAAAATATAGTTTTATATCTCATATAATTTGAAGAATTTGAAAATCAATAAAGAATATACGCTTGATATATGTAAATATGGTTTGAATTAGGGGTGGGCCGGATCCGGTATCTGCTTTTTTTGAGGATATTCAGATCCGGATTAGGATCCGTGCCACCCGGATATCCTGTTTTCAGATATCTTTCCAAATATTAACATACCAGCGGATATCCGGATCCGTAAAAACATTAAAAAAAACAAAAAAAGTATTAAAATAGTTAAAAAAAGATTTGTTTTTGGTAAAATTGTTATAATTTAATTCAAAAATAAATAAAATATTACGAAAATGATTTTAAATTTAATTTATTATGCATAATTTTTTAAAAAATTAAAAAAATTAAAAATAAATAAAACTATTTAATATATTTAAAAAGTCCGGATCCGGAAATTCGGATCCGAACCCGTTTTTGACGGATCCGTAATTTTACTATCCGGATCCGGATATGGCCCCCCGGACATCCGGATTTTCGGAGCGGATCTGGAGCGGATCTCGGATCCCAGATAATAATTATACCCCTAGTTTGAATCATTAAACTACTTGATATAATAATTAAATCATTTTTACATGTTTAGCCATTTTTACATTTTTTACATGTTTACAATTTGAAAAAATACCACTAACCAAATTTTTTTTTTTTTTTTGCTTGTTCTTCTAGATAGAGTTCTTTTTTTTTTATCTAAGGTCAAATTTTTGTTTCTCCCATACATATACATATTTTAAACCCCTCATTATATATAACGATAGAAACTTGGTTGTTTATATTTTTAATTACATAGTTTGCTATTTTCATTTTTCTAATTTTTTTTATATTAAATTTCTCGTTACTAATTATTTTTAACTAAATATCTTATTTAAATATTCATATAGAGGTTTTGTGCAATTTGTAAAATTACTTTATGTTTTTTTTCTATTTTAACTTGTTCCTTTTTATATAATTAACAATTTAAATAATGAAAAACTTACATATTTAAATAATTGACATCTGTTTAGAATATAATAGACTACTTGACAGATGTCGCGATTTTGTGAGTTAGAATTATGCTCACTCTTCTTTATATAATATAAGATTGTTTTGTTCGGATTTGATGATATGATTATTTTGCGGGTGGCTATCCTTTTCCGAGACCATCAAGATTAGCTTGCGGAATTCGATCAATTTCTCCCTCTTTATAAGTTAAGGTGATATTAAAGAGATGTATATGTTCTTTTTAAGTTGTGCAATTACAATTGTAAGCCATGTTGTGGTTCGAGCCACCCTATCTATTTTCATCTTGACTCATTATTATGGGCATCACAATAAATAACGTTGAAGATTTTTTATGCCACAAATCATCATTGGTAAAGTTTTAATAAATTTTCGAAATGGAAATTATTATTCGAATATAATTTCTCTAAAAGTATGGTCAGCAAATAATCGATTATTTCCAAGAAATCTTCACTTTCTATAGTCACATGTTGACCAAGATATTATTGATGAACCTAGTACATTTTTTGGTTGTTTATTACCTTCTTAGTTTATTACTGAAGATATTTGGTGTCATCAATTTATATATATACATATATATATATATATATATATATATTGACTATGATTTTCCCTCTTTATACATTAGTAGAACAAAATATGACAATAACCTTCTAGTCTCGGGACGATCCCGCTCTGCAGATAACTTTTTTCTCCTAGTAACAAGAGGCGCCTTCTTAGGTTTAGAAGACTGACCTATTTCTTGTTCATTAGTAGTTTGAATCTCGCTAATCTTTTCGGATGAGATTGTACCACCGTTCTCATTAGACACTTCATTCTCCGTACCTCGAGGTAACTCATTTAAATCCAACTCCAAAGAGTCTACATTAGGCCGCTTCATGTAACCGTCGTTAGATATTTCATTTTCTGTGACACGAAGTGATTGCGTAAATCCAACTTCTAATGTAAACTCTATGGAGTTGGATTTACGTGATTCACTTCGTGTCACATAAAATGAATTGTCTAACGACGGTAACATGAAGCGGCCTAATGTAGACTCTTTGGAGTTTGATTTAAATGAGTTACGTCGAGGCACGGAGAATGAAATGTCTAATGAGAACGGTGGTACAATATCATCCAAAAAGATTAGCGAGATTCAAACTACTAATGAACAAGAAATAGGTCAGTCTTCTAAACCTAAGAAGGCACCTCATGTTACTAGGAGAAAAAGTTATCTGCAGAGCGAGATGATCCCGAGACTAGAAGGTTATTGTCATATTTTGGTGTATATGTTTTTATCATGTACACGTACAAGCGCTCATGTCAGATTGACTAATCAAAAACCCTAACCCTTAAACCGTAAAATTCTTAAATAATTTTTTTTAAAAAAAAATTTAAGTTCCCATCTTCGGATTTATTTTTCCAAATATATATTCCATAATAAGACAACCTAAAACCCAAATGGTATATATCCAGCCTTGGTTTATAAAAATTATTTAAGTATTGTGTCGAAGAAACTTAGAGTGTATGCTAGTATTCTCTCTTTTTATTCTTTCTTGTTTCTTTGAAATTTCGTTTTGATTGTCTGTTTCTTTTATCGATTGTATATCTATTATATTATTAGAGAGCTAATTATGCACCACAATGAAAATTGAATTTTTATTACAACAAAATTTTGGGTTGTCTTTTTAATTTAATTTTAACAGATATTTTCAACGATTATACTCTATTTTAAATGGTTTAAGTAATCGATATATTATATTATTATTTATAATATTTTTTATTTTTATGTTAGCTAATGGATATATTTAATCATTGTTTTATAATTTTGTAAAACGTATTTAGCGGAAGGATACGTTCAAAATATTTTGAGTATACTATTACGGAGGTGATAATGCACTTCATAAAAATGTAATTGAAAAGATATTCTTGATTGTTTTATAATTTTGTAACACATATTTGACTAATAAATATCTTCAAACAATTATTTTAGAATTTGATTATTATAAGGATATATATATATATATATATATATATATATAACTTACATACCTAACTCAATTATCTGACCTCATCCATGCTTATATATACCTTTGTAAACTTAATCATCGATTAATCTTTCTAAATTTGTGCTCTTTTATTAAGTTTGCTTTGTCATATGTTTCTTCCCTCTTTTGTATTTGTTTTAGTTTTGCATATTCACATTGATTTATGTTCTTTTATCATATGACTTTAATTTGATCGTACTCAAGAGCACGAATTTCTCAAGATCACTTTGGTCGTGTTTTCTTTTTGTATTCGATGATTGGTCTGATTTTGATCTTTATGTTTTCTAGATTTTATAGCTTAATTCAATCTTCTCAAGGTATGATATTCTTCACCGATGTGGTTTATATATTTTTAATGTTCTGCTGTTTTTTTCTATCTAAGGTGATTTATACTAATAGTTTATATAACCTTTTAGGTTGTAACCACACCGACTTCTAGATGTGAACCTCAAACAAGTTTCCTAACTTTTCGATCCAAAAGCCCTAATACGACTTTGTGTATTTAGTTTCTTATATATAACAAAACCTATTTTCACGTTTCCAAATTTCAGTTTAATTTGCTTGTTTTTTCTTACTTAATGTAGAACATATATTCGTCTAAATATTATCCTCTTCCCCCATTTTGGCTGGACAAACGTAAAAGCAAAACTCTATCTGCACCGGTATATTTTTGTTGGTAGTATTATACGCTGATCAATTTCTCTTTTCTTTTTTTTATTTATGTTTTTAGTTATATGTTATACATGGCTACCTAGAACATTCATTCAATCAGTGTACGTGTGATGTCGTCTTATTCGTCTTTAGTACGTTCGATGGATATTGCTTTTAGTATCACTTATTTTCTTTATGATGGCAATCATGAGATAGTTATACGTTACGCAATAATGAATAATTTAGATTTGTTTATGAGTTTTTCCATGGATCATTTATATATTTTAGGTGATGAAGAAGACACTAATGACCGATGGTAACTAAAAAGGTTGAGACTATAGACATCTTGACATATAAATTAAATTAATTTATTTTGTTAGGTTGTAAACACATTTAAAAAATAAGTGGCATGTGGTGGCTATGGCGACTAAAACTTTTAACAAATTGAGTAAAATATTAGATCCCTCAATATCAATTAATTAAAAGTAGAAGAAAAGAAAAGATCACCCACAAAAATAAATAAACAAAACTGAGAATACTGATATAAAATCAAGGTCATCAGTTTCATGAGATTGTTGTATTTGAGAAAATATATTTTTCTTTTTTAGTTTTGTTATGATCATATACTTATCTGGAAATTTTAGGTGTTCGTTTTCTTAAATATAGAATAATCATTGGAACGTCATGTTTTAAAGGATCGAACCAACTAAATCAGAATTTTAAATCAATAAGTATCATGTACCGCCAAATTTCATCTAAAGAGAAAAAAAAAAACTATGCCGCCTCCATAATAACAAGTACTCAACTTTGGTTGATTTTTTCATATGGTTGATTCTGTCATTGGTGCTAGAGTTATAGCCAATTTTACTCAAATCGTTATGTTTAAATCATTCCAACTGTAAGTAAATTTGTGAGGGTTCAAACTCCCAAATTAGTGTTTAATTACACTTAAAATTCACATATATTTAATTTGAACTAATTAAATCGATATATTTATTCAAATCGATATGTTCAAACCATTCCATATTGTAAGTACATTTGTGAGGGTTTAGACTTCCAATGTTAGGGTTTAGTACATTTGTTTAATACTACTTAAAATTCACATACTTAGTCAATTTGAATTCATCTAAGTTGATATATTTATTCAAATTATTTTGTTAAAATCATTCCATACTGTAAGTACGTTTGTGAGGGTTTAGGCTCTTATATTAGGGTTAAATTACACTTAAAATTCACATATAGTCAACTTGACTAATTAAAATCGATATATTTATTCAAACCGTTCTTTTAAAATCATTCATATTGTAAGTAAATTTGGGAGAATTATGGCTCTTACATTAGTGTTTACTACCCTTTTTTTAAATAATTAAAGATAAATTTGTATATTATATAAATACTAAACATTTTATGGTTCATCACCATTTTTAGTTTTTTTTTATTTTCCTGAAAATGTAAATTGTAGTTGTATCTACAACCAAAAATATTAATTTACATATAAAATTTTTAAATTATCAAAAATTTTTTTACTATAAACTGTAATGCCCGCGCAGAACGCGGGTAAAATCCTAGTGTGAAATAATCAGAGGTTTATTTATGATTCTATTTTCGATTTTCCTATGATTGGTTTTTAATTGGTAGATCTGGCTTTGTTTTTATTTTAATTTAGTTGGGATGACTTCCAGTTTGATTCTTTAAATATATGTGGATTCATTTTTTATTTTGTTTATTGATAGATATAGTTCGTTTCTATTGTCTCTTTCGATGTTTTTCTGCTAATGAATTTTGTATTGGGAGGCTCGGAAGTCATATTTACCGACCCTGCAAATTACCACGCGATCTTTCCTCGTGTTTTGACCTCACCCACACGATACTAGGAATGACTTCCCAGTAGGTCACCCATCCTGAAACTACTCCAGCTCAAGCACGCTTAACTCTGGAGTTCTCTCAAGACCTGTGACCGAAAAGATAAGTGCACTTTGGTGATATAGGTAGCCAAATCAATTCTTTTAAGCCTCTCCGCATATACCGCATATACCATATATGCCCTGAAACCGGGGTGTCACACTTGCTACTTCTGTTGTCTTCATCTCCGTCACTTACATGAAGCAATAACCGGAAATTTATGCCTTGTACGACTTACATGTCGCCGGAAACAACCGCTTTTAACTTGAGTTTCGAATTGCTATGTTTGTTGTACTCGGAAATGACAAACTTGGCGATCTCATCATAGCGAGGGTCCTCAATGTCTTTATCTTCGATGGGAAATCAACCACCACTCATAATTTCCTCCCCCTTCATTCTCTTCTTCGTCACGAAATTAAATAATAACTAGTGCTTTAATTTATTTATTTTAAAAACTTTGCAAACAATACCGTTAAATACGCTTTGAATCTGATTTGGGCCTTAAGCCTTAAATCTGATTTGGGACTTAATGAGAAAAGCCCAACAACAGATTAGGGTTTATGTGAACTTTTTATAAGCACATCATTAACTCTAACTTATTCTGAAACTCTACCTCCATTAATAAACCAGTCTCTTTTGCTCATGGAGGTAGCCAACACATCGTTGGTGAACCACGTTAAATCTCTGTCTATCTTTACGTTTCTGTTTACCTTCTCACATCTGTTAAAACAAATACAATTTTTGCTTCTTTTCGAGTTAAAAAACCAAAGAAAAAGAGGTGCGATCTTATGGGTGGTTTTTTCTTGTGATTTTTTCTTTTGGGATTAAAGTAGTTCAAAACAAGTAAAGGTGTTATGCTTCCAAGAAGATTGTACTTTAACTAAAGGAAGAAGAGAGACTGTGTTTAATGTAACTCTATATACCTGTCTTTAGATAAGCGTTACGTAATTATGTAAAAAACAATAGCCTTCTTTGTATTTATTTGTTGAAATTGTTCAGTCTAGGATCTGCGTGTTTTTGTGTGAGATAAGGAGGAAACTTGTTTGTTGTGTTTCGGTGAACTTTGATCGATGTCGCTCTTCACTTTTATCCTTTTTTAATTGAAATATAATATGAAGAATTAAGTCAGCTTCCAGTTTTCTGGTTGATAGCGCTCCCAGATCCATTGCAGTATTTTATGATCCATATGTTTTTTTTTATTTGCTAGAGTAGCTTCTTGTTAATTTGTATTTGGTCGTAGTTATATATATAGGTTGTTATAATAGATTTTGATTTTTTAACTGAGACTTCCAGATGCAACTCATCTTTAATGGTATGAAGAGAATGTTGGGTACTTCTTGATAATTTTTCTCTTTCTCTCCATAACGAAACTCTAAACTAACTAATTGTGATGCATGCACTTAACTATCTCAGGACCGTGCAGGAAAAATTTCAAGATGATCATGAAAAATATGTTAGGTTTCTTGTCATCATGAAAAACTCCAAAGTTCAAAGGTATTTTTTTCTGTTCTCGCTTTCAATGATTGGGTTTGCTGTTTCTACTTTGATAGTTTCAGTTGTGGTCATGGTTACATAAAAATTATACTTGATTTCACATTTTTGGATTCGCCACTGAAGTTGATTGATACCAATGGTGTCATATTAAGAGTGAAAGAACTCTTCATGATTCAAGGGGCATGAAGAGTTGCTTTTGGGTTTCAATACATTCTTGCCAAAGGGGTTCGAGATAACTCTCGAAGGTGACCAAACTCGACTACAGAATGTTGAGTTTGACGATACATTTAGTTTTATCAAGAAGGTCAAGTTTAGGTGCACTAAACCAGGCAAGGAAATAGGGTTTATTGTTTTGATTTTGATTTTTCATTTGTTTTCTAATTTTTTATTAGTCTTATGAAAACTGAAACCAAATAATGTATAAGTTAATAATCTTTTGTAACTGAGTTTTCTTTGATATAAATTAGGTTTGATTTAGGTTTGCGTTTTGTTAAAATTTTGTCCATATTGTATATAACTAACAAATAGGTTCAATCTTTATCAGAAAATAAATTATTTTGTTTAGATTTTAGGGTTAGAAATTTCAGGTGTAGGGTCAAAAGTTATATACGGTGTAAACATTTAGATTTAGTTTTGTAACATATTTCAGTTACGAATTTTCTATTACGGGTTTTGTTTTGGGGCTAGACTTACTAGAAATCCTACTTTCTGATTTTACTACTACTTTTCTCTCAAACTAGAAAATCACCCGCGTTATACGCAGGATAAAATGATTATCGAATAAAATCAATAGTTTTAGTTAAAAAAAAGATTATGAAGAATAATTATACATAACCTAAGACCTAATTTATATATTTGAATGTTGCAATTATATTGCATACAAATGTCTTCCACCCGTGAAATAATTAAACCAACAAATTTCATTAATAATTATATTTTTACTTGTACGAAGGTGCATTTATGAAAAATTTAAAACATCTACTTGTCAAACAAAACAACACATGTAAAAACATATTTTTACATGCTCATATATTTTCAAAAGATAATTAATAGTTTTATTTTATTTTAAATCAATTTTTTGGTATATATGTTAAATTTTTGTTCACATTTAATTCTATTATTTAAATCTATAATTTCGAAATATTTTAATTTTGGCAAGTTGAAAATTTCAAAATATTTTCATTTTGGTAAGTTTAGGAAGATTCAATGTGTTTGGCAATTAGAGTTATAATAATCAAAATAAATATATTTGGAATTAAATGTGTTAGGTAATGAGTATAAGAGAATGAAATAAATAAATAAAAATAAAGTGGAGAAAAATTATGGTGATGACACCTAAGCAAAGTGTTCCCAAAATGTTTTTCAAAATAATATATAGGATATCATTTATTTTTTGTAAACGAGATTTTACGACGATAAGTGTGCACAACTCATTTTTAGATGTATTGCATTGTACATAAAGGGAAACATGGTCATTTCTGAGGTCTGGTAAGAGGTAAGATATATATGTGTCTCCCTACTTCTTGTATAATCTTTTATCCATTACAAGAATAAGACCCTCGCAATGCGAGAATTTATAGTAAATATTTATGTTTAAAACATGTTTAGAGGAAAAGTATACTGTATATTCCTAATTCAAACCCCAACTTAGATAATATATTAAACTTATGAGTTCATATGCAATCAAAAAAAAATATAGTTTTACATCTCATATAATTTGAAGAATTTAAAAATCAATAAAGAATATACGCTTAATATATGTAAATATGGTTTGAATTAGGGGTGGGCCAGATCCGTGACTTTACTATCCGGATCTAGATCCGTGCCACCCAGATATCCGGCTTTCGGATATCTTTCCAAATATTAACATACCCGCGGATATCGAATCCGGTTCCGGATCCGTAAAAACATTAAAAAAAAACTAAAAAGTATTAAAATAATTAAAAAACAGATTATTTTAAAAAATTATTATAATTTAATTAAAGATAAATAAAATATTACGAAAATTATTTTAAATTTAATTTATTATGTATAATTGTTTTAAAAATTAAAAAAATATTTAATATATTTAAAAAGTCAGGATATCCGGACTTGAAAATAAGGATATCCGGATCCGGATCCGTTTTTGAAAGATCCGTAATTTTACTATCTGGATCCGGATCCGACCCCCTGAATATCCGGATTTTTGGAGCGGATCCGGAGCGGATCTCGGATCCCCGATAATAATTCTACCCCTAGTTTGAAACATTAAACTACTTAATATAATCATTAAATCATTTTTACATGTTTAGCCATTTTTACATTTTTTACTTGTTTACAATTTGAGAAAAATACCAGTACAAGAAAACAGTCCATTAGTGACTACGGTTTGTGACTGAAAAATCAGTCACTAATATTTGCGACTACTTTGCGACGAATGTCCGACTGATTTGTCACGCCAATAAACATCGTCGCAAACTAGTCGCTAATTTGCGACGCCAACAACTAGTCGTAAGGTAGTCGCAAATTAGTGACTACTTTGTGACACCTAAAAGTAGGTTCAGAAGTCGTCACAAATCAGTCACAAATTAGCGACTCCTGGAAGACGATTATAGTGGTCGCAAAGTTGTGACGGATATGTGACTATCAGAGGAGTCACAATTTAGCGACGCCTTAAAAAGAGTCACAATTGTGACGGATATGTGACGACTTCTGAACCTACTTCCTTAGTTCAAACCCTAGAAATAACAAGTTTTTTTTTCTCTCTTTTGGGCGTCGCAAAAGAGAGGCAAAGTAGAGGCAAGTTTTTAAAAAATTAAACCGAAAAGAGAACCCGACCCACGTACTCGACCCGGTCTGTTTTTGAAAACTAACCGTTGTGTTCATCCCCAAATTATAAAGGGAAGAACCCTAATTATAATTTCTCTAAATTGAGGTCAAATTTTCAGTTCTTCTTCAAATTGAGAAAGTAATTATTAGGGTTTTGATTTCTCTGCCCCTATAGTCGATTTGTGAAAGTAATTATTAGGCTTCAAAATCGATTTCATGAAGTTTGTGAGAATTCTATTTCATATTGAATTTCTGGGTTTTGCAGGTTATTGGAGATTTGATGGTGGACATGAGAGACGAATCTGGAGCTTCTACGGGAACGTCAAATGCAAGACGAAGAGGAAGAATCGTGGGTGTTCCGAAGAAATGTTGGTGTGGTCAAAGAACCGTAGAATTGATTTCCAAATCCGATGCTAATCCTTACCGTAGGTATTATCGGTGTGGTTTTGCTGCATCACAAAATCTTTTCAATGACAACCATACATTCAAATGGGTCGATGAAGCATTTCTAAACGAGATAGAAGCATTGAGTGGTCAAATTTCTAGTCTCCAACAATCCGTCAAAGATATGGCTAAAGAGAAGATGGAGCTTGAGAAAATCATGTTTGATAAGATGCAATTAAAGTTCGAGAATGAGTTTTTTGAGAGGATTGAAGATGAATTGGCAGAAACAAAATCAAATATGAAGAAAATGGTGATTTGTGGAGTATTTGGGTTTATGATAGTGTTTGGTGTGATAAAACAACTAGGTTGATATTGTTTGTTGGTCTTATGAACTAGTTTGTTTGTTTGGTGTTATGAGAATGTTGTGTTGTGTCTTTGTTTGCTTTAGTTATTATGTTAGGTAATTAAGAGAATGTTCCACTTTGATTTGATTCAATTTGTATCCACATCACAAGTTTTCTTCAATGATTTGTTTGTTATATGTTTCTCTAAAATCTTTGTTACATTCGGAAAACATAAACACAGAATGTGGTTTAGGGTGAACAAGTTTTTTTATTTTGGTTTCAGAAGAGTCACTAATCAGTCGCGACGCAGAGGCAAACCTGCGACTGATTAGTGACTACTTTGCCACTCCATTTTACATTAGTACACATTAAAACCGAAAATGAATGCCTCTATGAATCATAGTTGTACTTAGATTGTACTAAACTAAATGCCAAAGTATTGAATGTGTGGTACAAGTGCATAATGTGTTGTATTTTAAATGTCTTTAAAACATAATTATCATCCAAGGTGTATAAATATACACTAGTACAACACAATACTGATGAGATAGAATGGCACAATGGTTCACAACATGCAATCAATGGTTACCCAACTCGAGTTCGAGTCAACGGAATTACAATCATTTTACTAATTGTTTATATCGCATTATGATGATAAATAAAATTTATTACACAGCTCTACATAATTGTTACTATGGCACATCGGTTAAAACTCTGTAGCAAGTCCGTCTGAACCTTAGTTCGATCCGGGGGAACAATAATGTTTTGTTATTTCGGGATTATCTTTTGTGCCTGAATTGTGACTCAGTTGTGACACCATAGGGTTTAGGGTATAGAATCCGAAACCCTAAAAATATGTCCCAAATTAGTCACTAATTTACGACTCATTTGCCACGGTTTTCTGACGCCATTTTACATTTGTGACTGCGTTGTGACGTTTTTGCGACTACATAACATTTAAAACTTTTGAAAATGGTACTAAACAAGCTATGTAGGATTCATGTATGTATTTAGATGGTTCTAGACTCAATGGCAAAGCAAAAATATATGTTAGGAGTGAAAAAAATCAAATTAAAGTTTGGAGCTACATTACATTTGTAAGTGTTTTACTTAGTTATAAACTTGTATAACTTTCACCTCCTAGTTGTGTAATTTGATGTTTTATATAAATTAACATTGTTAAGCCTAGTCTACTGGATATATCTGTATATTTAGGGTATAGGGTCTAGGGGAAAGCAAGAGGACCATTGGTTGGGGTTAAATTCTTTAGGGTTTAGGAATTTCGTTTGTGACTACCTTAAAAATGTCACAAATTAGTCATAATTTTGTGACTACAAGCCAACGTTTTAGTCACTGATATATGGACAGGTTGCCCTAATTAATTGGACTTTTGGGCGGCTAATTTTCCCACCCAAAACAAAAAATTACCCACTAAATTGGGACGGATTATTGACGCCTAGACGAAATAACTTAAACAAAATCGGATCCGAAAAGTCATTTCTTCAGTATCCCTAATTTTTTTCTTTCTCTCTTCTGTGACACGAAGTGATTGCGTAAATCCAACTCCTAATGTAAACTCTATGGAGTTGGATTTACGTTATTCACTTTGTGTCACATAAAATGAATTGTCTAACGACGGTAACATCAAGTGGCCTAATGTAGACTTTTTGGAGTTTGATTTAAATGAGTTACGTCGAGGCACGGAGAATGAAGTGTCTAATGAGAACGGTGGTACAATCTCATCCAAAAAGATTAGCGAGATTCAAACTACAAATGAACAAGAAATAGGTTAGTCTTCTAAACCTGAGAAGGCGCCTCATGTTACTAGGAGAAAAAAGTTATCTGCAGAGCGAAACGATCCCGAGACTAGAAGGTTATTGTCATATTTTGGTGTATTTTTTTTATCATGTACACGTACAAGCGCTCATGATAGATTGACTAATCAAAAACCCTAATCCTTAAACCGAAAAATTCTTAAATAAATTCTTTTTTTTAAAATTTAAGTTCCCATTTTCGGATTTATTTTTCCAAATATATATTCCATAATAAAACAACCTAAAACCCAAATGGTATATATCCACCACTGGTTTATAAAAATTATTTTAAGTATCGTGTCGAAGAAACTTATTCTTTCTTGTTTCTTTGAAATTTCGTTTTGATTGTTTGTTTTTTTTATCGATCGTATATGTGAGGTTTATGTTATGATCCTATTTTCGATTTTCCTATGATTGGTTTTTAATTGGTAGATCTGCTTTGTTTTTATTTTAATTTAGTTGGGATGACTTATAGTTTGATTCTTTAAATTTATGTGGATTCATTTTTTATTTTGTTTATTGATAGATCTGCTTCGTTTCCATTGTTGAGATCTCTTTTGATGTGTTTCTGCTAATGAAGTCTATCACTTTTTTTGTTTTTTATTGAAGGCTCTGAGGCAACTTCAAAACATGGTTGCACAAAAGCTTACTATAAGTATTGCACTTGAATGCCTCAAGAATGTGAAGTATAAATTCCAAGACAAACGTGAAATATATGATAAGTTTCTTGAGCCATGAAGGACTTTAATGCTCAGAGGTATTTTTGTTTGTTTATCTCAGCACTACAAGAAAACAGACAGTTTTCCGACGGCTTTATTTTTCCGTCGGAATCACTACAAGAAAACAGCCGCAAATCCGACGGAAATTCCGACGGCTTTTTTTTTCCATCGGAATCACTACAAGAAAACAGCCGCAAATCCGACGGAAATTCCGACGGAAGTAATTCCGTCGGAAATCTGTCGGAAATCGGTCGGATTATTGGACCGTGTAACTAGACGTTGCCGACGCCGAAGGAGATTCCGGTCAGTTGTCGGAAATCCGTCGGAAAATATAAATTTCCGACAGATTTCCGACAGACTCCCAACTAGTCTGTCGGAAATCTGTAGGAAACAATAGCCGTTATATAACCGTTATATAGCCGTTATTATATCCATTGTTTTTCCGACGCTTTTCCGACAGATTTCCGACGGTCAGAGTATTTATATATATGATTCCACACATCTTCATTCACTCACAAAACAACAACAACTTCCAACCAAATATTTGTTAGAAAAAAATCGTTAAGAGAGTGAGATGTCATCTTCTAGATATTATAGATCGTGGATGGATGAAGAGATGTATGATCCGGAGTCGAATACATTAAATCCAAGTTATGCCCGAGGTATATGCGAGTTCATGGTGGTTGTCGGGAATCGAAAGGTGATAAAATGTCCATGTTTAAATTGTTGCAATTCTCGTAATGTTAATGTAGAACAAGTTTGGCATCACTTGTATACCGCTGGTTTTATGCCGGGATACAAAATTTGGTTTTTTCATGGAGAATCTAATAATGATGGTGCTAGTAGTAGCAATGCACCATATGTTGCGGATAGCTTAGGCGAACATAGAATGGATAACTTAGGTGAACATAGAACGGATAGCTTAGGCGAACATAGAACGGAAGTAGATTTTGGTGTAGGTACCGCTGAGATGGTTCATGATGCGTTTAGAGAGAATTTGCCATCGATCGTAATAAGGGAGGATAGACTTGAAGAAGCTAGAAGATTTTTTGATATGTTAGACGCAGGGAAGCAACCATTATATGATGGGTGTAGAGACGGACATTCCCCTTTATCAACTGCTAGTAGATTGATGACCCTTAAGACGGACTTCAATTTGGCGGAAGAGTGTGTTGATGCGATAGCAGATTTTGTGAAAGATATTTTGCCTGAAGATAATCAGTCACCTGCATCATACTACGAGATACAGAAACTTGTAGCTGGTCTTGGTATGCCGTATCAGGTGATAGATGTATGCATCGACAACTGTATGCTATATTGGAGAGAAGACGAAGACCGGAGAAGACGTAAATTTTGTCGTAAACCGCGGTATCAGGAAACTGGTGGGAGAGTTCCAATTCCATATAAACGTATGTGGTACTTACCATTGACAGCGAGATTAAAGAGGTTATATCAATCTGTGCGAACGGCAGAACAAATGAGATGGCATGCAGAGCATCGTCAAGATGGAGAGATTACACATCCTTCAGATGCAAAAGCGTGGAAACATTTTCAAATGTTGTATCCGGATTTTGCATACGAGTCAAGAAATGTGTACCTCGGGTTAAGTACGGATGGTTTCAATCCATTTGGGAAGCATGGAAGCCAGTATTCTTTGTGGCCCGTAATCGTAACACCGTATAATTTAATGTGTACCTCGGGTTAAGTACGGATGGTTTCAATCCATTTGGGAAGCATGGAAGGCAGTATTCTTTGTGGCCCGTAATCGTAACACCGTATAATTTGCCCCCTGGTATGTGCATGCGTCGAGAGTTTTTATTCCTCTCCGTTCTTATTCCCGGCCCTGAGCATCCGAAGAGATCACTTGATGTATTCCTCCAGCCATTGATTTATGTGTTACAAATGCTATGGAGTCACGGTGTCGAAGCATTTGATGTTTCACGGAAGCAGAATTTTCTGATGCGTGCGGTCCTTATGTGGACTATTAGCGATTTCCCAGCATATGGTATGCTATCTGGATGGACTACTCATGGAACATTATCGTGCCCGTTTTGCCAAGACAACACTGACGCTTTCCAATTGAGGAATGGAAGAAAGCCATGTTGGTTTGATTGCCATAGGAGGTTTCTACCGGACGGCCATCCCTATCGTCGGTCTAAAAGATTATTTAAGAAAAATAAACAAGTGTTTGATGCTCCAATTGATGAGATAGACGGTCGTACTATATTGGAGAAGTTGAGAGATTTTGGTGCTGAGAGGACTCCTGATTGTGGGGGTAATGGGCATGAACCGCTTTGTGGTGTAGGAGGAGCTCACAACTGGCACAAGAAGAGTATATTTTGGGATTTGCCGTATTGGAAGGATCATTTATTAAGGCACAACCTCGATGTGATGCATATTGAAAAGAACTTCTTTGACAACATCATGAATACGGTGTTAAACATCCCGGGAAAGACAAAAGACAATGTGAAGTCTAGGATGGATGTTTCAAAGATTTGCTACCGTGCTTATCTTGATCGTCTTCCCGATGGTACATATCCTTTTCCTCCGTACCGATTGCAAATACAAAAGATAAGAGAATTTTTCCGGTGGATTGAACACGAAGTTAAATTCACTGATGGATATGCAGCTAATCTGGGTAACTGCGTAGACTCGCGATACCTAAAGTTTTTGGGACTGAAGAGTCATGATTGTCATGTACTGATGCAGAGGCTTCTTCCATTTGCTTTTACCCATCTTCTTCCTCAATCTGTCCACGAATCTATTGCAGCAATTGGTGCTTTCTTTAGGGATTTATGCACGAGGACACTTACAGTTGAGGGGATCCGTAATTTAGATGCCAATATACCAGTGATCCTTTGCAATCTTGAGAAGATCTTTCCGCCGTCTTTTTTTTATGTTATGGAACATCTTCCCCTACACCTCCCCCGCGAAGCCGAACTAGGTGGTCCCGTTCAATTTCGTTGGATGTATCCTTTTGAGCGGTACATGTTCCATCTAAAGAAGAAGGTCAAAAATTTGGCTCGAGTTGAAGGTTCTATTGTCGCACAGAGTATCAATGAAGAATCATCACAGTTTGCGGAATATTACTTTCCGCGGGAAGTTAGTACGAAGAGTAGACGTCCTGCTCGTTATGATGATAAAGGTGAGAGAGTCACGTATGCCGCGATTGTCCCTGAGATGTTTTCGCAAGTTGGTCGAGTGATTGGGAGAGGGAAGAGACGCTTCCTATCACAAGCAGAGTGGAGTCACTTACATATGTATATCCTAACGAATTGTGAGGAGATGGCGGAGTACGAAAGGTAAAAACAGAACTTATTTAAATACATCTTGTTTTTAATACCTAAGTAATATATAGGTTTCATATGTTATATATTTTTGTTTGCTTTCAGGATTTACATTGCATCAATACGTCGCTATTATCCAGAAATGACAGAAGACGAACTTGGAGAATCTAAGGAAAACGAGTTTCCAAATTGGCTGCAATATTACGTAAGTTTTAAAAAAAACGCTTACATTTCTTAAAATTAGTGAATTAATTATTACTTAATTAAATGTTTGTTTATTAATTTGTCTATATTATTATCTCAGGTTTCAGAAGGAATGAAGAATGGAGAAAGGTTTCCGACATGGTTACAAGAGATAGTTTCAGGCCCAAGCTTTGAAGCAACTTCATACGCTCGGTATTGCACTAGGGGATTTGCATTTAGGATTCATGAAGAAAGGCCGAGGGCAACTGCAGATTATGGTATTTCAGCTACAAGTGGTGATGTAGTCTACTACGGGATTCTGAAAGAAATATTGCAAGTGCGCTATCCAGGAATGTTGGGCATGAGGTGCATTGTTTTCTTGTGTGAGTGGTATGATCTGTCATATCCAGAAGGTGTCCAGGTGAGCCAATTTGGCGTCACTTCAGTAAATTCTTCCAGGAGACTGCAAAAGTATGACCCATTCATCCTAGCATCACAGGCAGACCAGGTTTGATTTTAAAATTTTATAATAATGATATTGTAATTGCCTAAACTAAATATGTTTGTTTCAGGTATGCTACATTTCTTATCCTAGGGTAACACATCGAGGAGATCCTTGGATTACAGTGACTCCAATTAATCCAAGAGGGAGACTATATGGAGTTGCTGAGCAAGATGCTATGCAACCAACTAGAATTACTCCGATGGCTCCAGTTGATCATTCTTCAGCGGTGGGCCTTTTTGTTGATTTCACTGAATTTGGTGATAATATCGTACATTCAGAATCAGAAGAAGAACTTGGAGAATTTGATGAAGACGAAGACACAATTCCTTCGAAAGGATCTGATGAAGAAGAAGAAGTTGGAGAATTTGATGACGAAGAAGTTGGATAATTTATATATATATATATATATATATATTTTTTTTAAATGATATATATATATATAATTCCGACTTATCTGTATATTTATTTATATATATATATATTTAATATAAAATGATTTTTTATATATATATATATATATATATATATTTTTTAAAATGATATATCTGTCGGAAATCTGTCGGAAACATATATATATTTCCGACAGATTTCCTACAGATAATCATTTTTATATAAATAAGCTTTTTATTTTATTTTTATATATATATATTTTTTAAAAAATGATATATCTGTCGGAAATATATATATATTTCCGACAGATTTCCGACGCAATATTCATATCATGCTAACCTTAAAAGACGACACGTGTTACCCTTACATCTGTCGGAAATCAGTCGGAAATATATATATTTTTCCGACTGATTTCCGACAGATTTAGGGTTTTGAGGCCAAATTCCTGAATTTCGAGAAGACAAAGTCTCGGCATACAATTCTGACAACTAAAGTGAAAGATAATTGAGTAAATAACATTCTCGATGTTATACAGAACATGTTTTGCGATTTTGTCATGTTTCAACCACAAGCGTTTCATACAGTTACATATACAAAACAATAGATGTTTACGGAAAATACTAAATGTTTTGAATTTGAAAGTAACAATGACCATTATCAAGTATTTTATCTTCCAAATATTGCTCCAACCATGCTATTAACTTGTAACTACGAAAACGGATCATAAACAAGCTTAAAACCCCAAATCTGTCGGAAATCTGTCGGAAAAATGTATATTTTACCGACAGATTTCCGACGGAATTGGAGATTTCAGGTAAAAATATGTACAAAATGCTAACAATTTTTCCAAAATAAGCATTTTGGAAAAAAATGTTAACAATGCTAAATATTGTTTAAAAATTACCAAATTTTTCCAAAATGCTAATTCATTAATTTCCAAAAAACACATTTCTTAAATTTAATAAACATTTCCTAAATTTCTTCAATTCCTTAACCCTAAACCAACAAAAAAACATTTCTTAAATTTAATAAACATTTCCTAAATTTCTTCAATTCCTTAACCCTAAACAAAAAAAAAACATTTTTTAAATTTAATAAACATTTCTTAAATTTCTTCATTTCCTTAACCCTAAACCAACAAAAAAACATTTTTTAAATTTCCCATACACTAAAACCACAAATCTGTCGGAAATCTGTCGGAAAAATATTTATTTTTCCGACAGATTTCCGACGGATTTGCCAATTTTTACCCGCGAAATGAAAAATAAACACCGCGAAATCAGTCGGTCCAATTACACGCGGTCATTCAATTTTTTTGGAATTCCGACAGATTTAAAGCTGTCGGAAATTCTGGGAATAAAACAGATTTCGTTCTTCTTCTTCTCTTCGCCGTTTCTTCTTCTCTTCTTCTTCTCTGGAAAATCCGCCGCCTCCTTCGCCGTCCGCCTCCGATTTCGCCGTTTCTTCTTCTCTTCTTCGCCGGAAATCCACCGGATTTGGTCTCTTCTTCTTCTCACCGCCTCCTCCTCTTTCTCCACGCCGCCTCCTCCTATTGCTCACCGCCGCTGCCTCCTCGCCACCGGAAATCGCCACCCATGTCGGAAATCCCAAGTCATTTGTAAGTATAAATTGATTTTGTGAATTGATTTTGGTTAGATTTAGGAAATAAGTTTGTGAATTGATTTTGGTTAGATTTAGGATTAAGATTAGGGTTAGATTTAGGGTTTTGGAAGTTATATTATGAAATTTGGAAATTGTTACTAATTTTATGAAATTGTTACTAAATTGTTAGTATTTTTACTAATTTTTACTAAATTGTTAGGGTTTTTAAATTGTTATGAAATTGTTAGGGGTTTTAAATTGTTATGAAAAATTAGATTTATGATTAGGAAAAATGAGGGAAATTGATTTAGGGAAATTGATTTAGGGAAATTATTTTTCCATAAATTTTTAGAATATTGTTAGCAAGTTTTACTAATTTTTAAACAATTATAGCGATTAATTTAAAATTTTAGAATTTTAATTTTTTAGAATTTTAAATTATGTAACAATTACTTAAGAATTTTAGAATATCGAAATAATTGTAAATTTAAAGATAATGACTTAATTTTTGAATTTATATCTATATATTAAAGAATTTTAAACAATTAGATTTAGGAAAGTTTTTAAAAGGTTTATACGATTGTTTACAAAACCTTATAAAACTATTTAAAAACCTTATAAAACTATTTAAAAACCTTATAAAACTTTACAAAAACCTTATAAAACTTTAAATTTTAAATTTTAGAATTTTGGAAATTTAAATTTTAGAATTTTGGAAATTTAAAGCAATGTTTTTCTAAACCATTATATTTTTATAATTATAGATTTTTCATATATTTAAAATATATTATCATATAAATCTAGGGATTACGGTGGTTTCGCTGCTGCCTCTGGCAGCGGCCAATCACGTTGTCGTCGTGTGAGTAGATCTCGTTCGACTTCCACGTCTACACCTGCACCTTCGTCTACACCTCTAGAGACGCCGGTGACACCAGCAGCCACAACAGCACCGTCGCAGATTAGCGTCGAGGACTTCATGGGTCTTCCTGGACGAGAGAGGTTGACTAGACTCCATCCAGACTAGCTAGGTAGAGACAGATGGTAAGTTTTTTGTTCCATTTATGTTTTTTTTTTAACAAATTTAATTTAATTGCGACTAATGTTACATTTTTTCCCGTAGGTTTGGTGATTCTCGCAGCGGGATTTCGAAGTCCCTCAACAAGATGGAAAACTCTATGCTCAGCCGTCCTTATGCGACGTACACCGCCATGCCACTGGAGGATCAAGATATGTGGTTTCGTCAATTTGCGGTAAGTCATCTGTTTTCACAATTTTTACTTTCATTTAAATTATTATTATTTATATTTAATTTTTCTTTTTGCAGCAAGAATTTAGGTGGGACCCACACATGACCGCTCTGGTCAGGCGGGAATTCGATTCTTATGCAGCACTGCACTACTCAAAGAAGGTGTTCGAGTGGAAGGATAAGTGGCTACACGGTGAGGTGCCAAAGGAGATGGTTGAGAAGCCGGGCTTGTGGAACGGGTTCATCGCCTATTGGCAAATAGAGGCTACCAAGGACACCTCTACATATCACTCTAGCAACCGGAACAGCTAGCGCAACGGCAAGGAACCTTCCACCCACAACCTTGGAGCTACCAGCAAGAAGACAAAGGCTAGGGATATGGTAAGTTTTTTATGTACGTCTTCATTTTTATTAATTTTTTTTTTGTTTTATACATTTATATTATTAAATAAATATCTAACACCTGCAGGCTAAGAAGTTGGGTCGGGATCCCAACAACTTGGAACTTCTGCTAGCGACACACACCGACAAGAATGGTGTTGTCCAGGATCAGGTAGCTCGGGAGATTCAGGAGAGCGTCCAAAGAATGGAAGAGGAGTACATTATATCTCAGCCATCCGTCGAAGAAACCCCTCCCATCACCCAAGCCCCGGACGACATCATCAACCAATTCTTCTTAAAGGTATGTAAAATTTAAAATAGTTTTCAAGTCTTTTTCATTTACAATTTAATTTGTTCCGCAGGTTGCTCCGCAGAGCAAAGGGCGGCTTTATGGTCTTCCCGACGATGCGGGATCATCGGGGTCTTCTTGTTACTACAGCGAGACATCCGACCTGAGAGCCCAGATGAAGGAAAAGGACGTCGAAATTGAAGATTTGAAGACGACGGTCCAACAGATATGAGATGCACAAGCCGCCCTAGAAGCCGAGCGGGAAAAGGAGAGAGCCGAGAGGGACAAGGACAGGGAGAAGATGCAACGGATGATGGAGTACTTGGGCCGCAACCCGGATTTTCCGGAGGGCCCACCATTTAGATTTTTATTTTCAACGTTTTTGTAAAACAATATTACTTTTTATTTCTACTTTTAATTTTATTTTAATTTCTACTTTTAATTTTATTTTAATTTAAATAATTCAAAATTTAAAATTTAAATTTATATTAAATTAATTATTATTTAATTTATTATAATTTTTAATAATTTCTACGAATACGTCGGAAATCTGTCGGAAATAGATCTGTCAGAAAGCTGTCGGAAATCTGTCGGAAATAAATACGTCGGAAGTCTGTAGGAAAGTCGTTGGTTTACATGTAATCGGAACTCGTCGGAAATCAGTCGGAAACAAACCGACAGATTTCCGACAGTGACATTTCCGACGGAATTCCGACGTCTCGCCGGACTTCGGCAGGATGTCGGAATTCCGTCGGAAATAAAGCCGTCGGAAATTTGTCGGAAAATTTTGACGGATTTCCGACAGAATTACCATTTCCGACAAGATAGAAACGACAGACAAATCCGTCGGAAATCTGTCGGAATATGCGTTTTCCGACAGACTTCCGACGGATATATCCGTAGGATTTTCGCTGTTTTCTTGTAGTGAATTCCGTCTGCCAAATCCGACGGCTTTCCGACGAACTACCGAAAAAATCGTCCATCGGAATTCCGTCAAATTATTCCGACGGCATTCCGACGGAAATCCACGCGGTCGACATTCCGTTGGAATTCCGTCGGAAAATACCGATGGAATACAGACGGCAATGATCTATCGTCAGTTTCCGACGGTATTGCTACAGATTACCGATGGAATTCAGACTTTCCGATGTCGGCAACGTTTGATTGATCGGACGTATTTCCGACGGACAAAATCTGTCGGAATTAGGAACGGATTTCCGACGGCATTCTGACGGTTTCCGATGTCGGCAAAGTTTGAGTGGTTGCCATATCGTCTGCGGTGGCCGATGGGATGGGTGGGGTGTTATGTCGGAGGTATTGACGGAATTCCGACGGATTTCTGATGGAAATCCATTCTACATAAGTTTGCAGAATGCTTCATTTCATCATAACAAAATTTCGAGAAAAAAAACTATAAAGATGAGTTCATATTTTCGGGCATGGATGGACGAGCCAATGACGAATGAGGGCTCGGACTTATTAAGGGACGAGTACGCTCAAGGATTATGGGAGTTTATGAATTTACTCAGTAATGTAGAAGCAGCCAAAAAAGGTCAGGATATTAAATGTCCTTGTTCTAATTGCTGTAATAGAATTAGTGTTGTCGTTCATAATGTTTGGACTCATTTATATAGATATGGTTTTAGGCCGGGATATAAGGTTTGGTATTTACATGGAGAAAGGAATTATGAATATGGTAGTACTAGTAGCAATGAACCTTATTTTCCGGATAGCGTAGGGGAACCTACAGCGGAAGTAGATGTTGGAGTAAGTTTGGTTACGATGGTTATCGATGCGTTTAGAGAGAATTTGCAGTCGGGTGGGTATGAGGGTGATTGGGTTGAAGAGCCTAATTTAGAATCTCGAAAGTTTTTCGATATGTTAGACGCATCAAAGCAACCACTATACAGCGGTTGTAGGGAGGGTCATTCACCATTATCGTCTGCTACTAGGATGATGAACATAAAGACTGATAACAATTTTTCCGAAGAATGTGTTGATGCATTCGCCAAGTTCGTGAAAGATATTTTGCCAGAAGATAATCTGGCCCCCGGATTATACTACGAGATCTTAAAACTTGTTGCCGGTCTTGGTTTGCCCTACCAGGTTATAGATGTGTGCGTCGACAACTGTATGATATACTGGAGAGAGGATAAGAACCGAAAGAAATGTAAATTATTCCACAAACCCCAGTTCGAGGAGACAAGTGGCAGGGTGAAGATTCCATTCAAACGGATGTGGTATTTACCCTTAACGGAGAGGTTCAAGAGGTTGTACGAATCAGACCGCACAGGAAAGGCTATGAGATGGCATGTAGAGCATAGTCAACATGGAGATATCACGCATCCTTCTGACGTGGAAGCGTGGAAACACTTTCAATCCGTATATCTAGATTTTGCATACGAACGACGGATTGTATACATAGGCTTATCCACTGATGGTTTCAACCCATTTGGAAAGCATGGAAGAAAATATTCTTTGTGGCCGGTCATCGTAACAACTTACAATTTGCCTCCATCTATGTGCATGCGGCGAGAGTTCCTGTTTCTCTCAATTCTAGTTCCCGGGCCAGATCATCCAAAACGGTCACTCGATATATTCCTCCAACCATTGATCTGTGAGTTCCAGATGTTGTGGGAGCATGGTGTTACGACATATGATGTTTCAGTGCAACAGAATTTCAACATGCGTGCGGTTCTTATGTGGACCATAAGCGATTTTCCGGCGTACGGTATGTTATCTGGATGGACAACGCATGAAAGATTGGCATGTCCTTATTGCCAAGACAATACTTCAGCTTTCCAATTGCAGCACGACAGGATGACTTCATGGTTTGATTGCCATAGGTGTTTTTTGCCGGCAAATCATCCATATTGTCGGTCTAGAAGACATTTCAAGACGAATGTACAAGTGTTTCATGGTCCACCTCCTGAGATAGATGGTCACAGCATATTGGAATAGTTACATGATTTTGGTGCAGAGCGCACTCCAGAATGTGGGGGTAATGGCCATCACCCCGTCGACGGTTGTGGGGAATATCACAATTGGCACAAGAAAAGTATTTTCTGGGATTTGCCTTACTGGAAAGACCATATACTTCGGCATAATCTAGACGTCATGCATGTTGAAAAGAATTTATTCGACAACATCATGAACACCATATTAAACGTCTTAGGAAAGACCAAAGACAACTGGAAGTCTAGATTCGACTTGCCATTGATTTGTACGAGGTCATCTCTTCATGTTTCGGCCGGTAGATTGCCGATGTCTGCGTACCGGTTAGACGCTCGTCAGAAAGAAGTATTTTTTCAATGGTACAAAACATTTGTAAAATTTCCAGACGGCTACGCATCTAACCTACGTAATTGCGTGGATTCGACGGAAGGGAAGTTTATAGGAATGAAGAGTCATGATTGTCATGTCGTGATGCAGCGTCTTCTTCCATTTGTATTTGCATATCTTCTTCCAGAACCTATCCACCCATCAATAGGAGGTATATTTATTACTCCCATTAGTTTCTTACTACCATAATATTACTATATATGTACTAACTTGTTTAATTTTTGTTTATAGGAGTTGGTGCATTCTTTCGAGATTTATGTTCAAGAACGCTTACCGTCCACGGGATACGTAACTTGGAGGCCAATATCCCGGTTCTCCTTTGTAATCTTGAGAGGATATTTCCACCGTCTTTTTTTTTACGTTATGGAACATCTTTCTATTCATCTCCCATGAGAAGCAGCCTTAGGAGGCCCTGTTCAGTACCGATGGATGTATCCGTTCGAGCGTTACATGTTGCACCTGAAGAAAAAGGTTAAAAATTTGAGCAAGGTTGAGGGATCTATTGTCGCACAAAGCCTAAACGAGGAAGTCTCACACTTTGTCGAATCTTACTTTCCATCGGAAGTTCGTACTAAGGCGAGACGTCCTGCACGACATGATGATAGAGGTGAGAAAGCATTCTATGATGTGGTTGTTTCTGAGTTGTTTGCCCAAGTTGGTCGAGAAAGTGGAAAACGAAAGAAACGCATACTATCAGCACAAGAGGTCACACATTTGCATACATATATCCTTAGAAACTGTGACGAAATGTTGGAGTACGAAAAGTATATCAGTTATTAAACTAAATTTATGGAATTATTTCCCTTCATCAACTAACGACTGTTATGTTACAGGATCTACATGTCTCTCGCACGTGATTACCATTATGGTAAGACAGATGCCGAAATTGCTGTATTGAAAGATGAAGAATTCCCGGGGTGGTTAAAATGTTATGTAAGTTTAATATAATTACTTACTCTTACTGTTCCATATATGTTTTCACGTTCATATGTTACTTATATCTTACGTATATCATTTTTAGGTTTCCGAAAGTATAGCAAGTGGTCACTCACTTCCGTCATGGTTAGTGGAGGTTGCTCATGGTTTACGCAGCACCGCGACTTCATATCCCAAATTTTGCACTAGGGGATATTCGTTCAGGATCTGTGAGGAAGGACGTCAAAGGTCAACTTCGGACTATGGTATTTCGGCGCAATCCGGTGATACCATGTACTATGGGATTTTAAAAGAAATCTTGGAAATCAAGTATCCAGGAATGTTGAACTTGAGGTGCATTGTGTTTATGTGCGATTGGTATGACCCATCCGATGGTCGAGGGGTTCGAGTTGACCCTCTTGGTGTTATTTCGATAATTCAAGCCGGAAACTATAATATTACGATCCATTTATCCTTGCGTCTCAAGTTGACCAGGTATCAATACACTAATATGTTTACCTACGTACTCATACTTAAGGTTTCTTGTTCATGTATATTAACAATATCCACTAATTAATAATAGGTTTGCTACATTCCATATCCTCGAGTTGCCTACCGTACAGATCCGTGGATCACAGTAACTCAAATAAACCCGAGAGGCAAAATCTATGGAGTTCTAGAACATGATGCTCTACAACCATCGAGAAGTGTACAAATGTCACCTGTTGAGGAGATGAATAACATTGACCTTGTCGTTGATGTGACACATGTCGGGGATGATCTAGTGCATTCGGACGAGGAGGAAACACGTGGAGAATTTGACGACGATTCAGACTCCATCCCTAGTGACGGTTCATCCGGAGATTCCGAATAATAATTAGTTGTCAATAAATGCTTGTTTATTCATGTTTTTCTCTCACATTTGTGTGTTCACTATAATATTTTTCCTTTCATTATCCCAAATCTTGTATATCATATTATTTAATAGTATATATATAATCATGTTCGATGACAAATTAACGATAAATATTGGTATTACAACTCCAATAAAACCTTACATTTACTGAAACATAAAATTAAAAACACATTATTAAACAGGTACATTACAGACTTGCAAATATTTAGCACACAACGATTATGGTACAAGTACATAATAAACTTCTCATTTTACAATCAAATGTCGGTTTCCACTCCGAACTTACCAGTTGTTAGAACCATTTGGTGATGTTTTTTCCCTTTTTTTCTTTTGTGGAGAATCTACAAATCCGTCGCACAATTTGCTTTTGATTGCATCAACATCTAAATTTAAGTTTGGCTTTTCAGGGCTTTGGGCGAATTCATAACCATAGTACTCTTCCTTACATACGTTTGAAGTACTTGCACCGTAAATATCTGACTTTTCCATCAATTGACATGGTTGGTCGGCTTCGATAACCCGCTTGTGATCAAGACATTGTGGTTGCCTATCGTAAATGTGGTGAATGTTTGCCAAGCACTGGCTGTCAGGCACTACTGTCGATGTAGAATCTGCATTATAGATTGGTGAGGACGTATCAAATTCCCACGAGTAAGTGGGAATTTCTTGGGTGAATTCGTCGCAATGAGATTCGGTTTCCCATGAGTATTTTGGAACATGGAAAAAATTAGCCACGGCTTTTGTGTTTGAGTCTTCATTAGGAGAGGCAGAAGACATTTTTTGTAATTTAAAGGTGTAGAACATAAAACACTCCATAGGGAGTATTTATATAAGACGTTATATGTCTATTCCGTCGGTATACTGTCGCCGTTTCCGCTGGAATACTGACGGAATTCAGACAGCACAATGTCGGCAAGGTATGATTGGTCAGTGGGTATGGACGGATTTTCAACGCACAAAATCCGTCGGAAGTAGTGACGGATTCCCGACGTAATTCAGACAGAATCCGATGTCGGGAGAGTTTCAGTGGTTAATAAAGTGTCTGCAATGGCCGATGGGATTGGTAGGGTGATATGTCGGATGTTTTGACATCCGACGAAATACCGACGGAAATCAGACAGCACGATGTCGGCAAAGTATGATTGGTCAGTGGGTATGGACGGATTTTCGATGCACTAAATTCGTAGGAAGTAGTGACGGTTTTCAAACTTCATTCAGACGGAATCCGATGTCGACAAAGATTGATTGGTCAGCTATACCGACGAATTTCCAACGGAGCTATGTCGTCAGAATTATGTAACGGATTTCCGACGGTTTACAGATGGTTTCCGATGTCGGCAACGTTTGAGTGGTTAGTAAATCGTCTGCAGTGGCCGAAGGGATTGGTGGGGTCTTATGTCAGAGTGTTTTGACAGTTTACCGACGGAAATCCGACGGATATCCGTTCTACATAAGTTTGCACATTTTGTCATGCCTGCATAAAAAAATTACAACACAAATTCATAACACATAAAAATTCAATTACGTAATGACAAACATAGATTTGTGGAATTATTATATGCAAAACCGAGCCCCCGGTCATAACCCTCCTGCCACAAATCTTTTTCCTTCAAGCCCTCCTTACGATAACTTAAATGTTACTTATGCTGAACCGACTATTTCACTCCATCCAACTCAACAATCGCAGAACCAAACGCCCGTAATACCGGGACCTGCCCAAGTTGTACGGCGAGGCCTGTTTCGAAAGAGGTCTCATGATGCAAAGGTGATGCGAGGTAAAAGTTCTCAACCACGCCCAACACAAGATTTTATTCATGAGGCGATTAATGAGGCACCACAGGCGGACCAGGATTTTAGTAGTCGTTCGTGGACTTCTACTATCGATTACATAATCCGTGAAGGTATATATATATAATTACCGGTTTTACTTTTAAAATAATGATTGTAGCTGACAAATACTAAATCTATCATTCATACATGTAGGTTCTTATAACAAAAGCAGCACACCATTCTGAAATTCAATCCCCGCATTCACAATTTTTTAAAGTCAAAAAGGTTTACGTTTTGGGAACATATTTTATTAACATTTAGACATACAATTTATCTGACAAGTATATTCTATTTCATTATCAGATTGTGGCTATGCTCTCTAGTTTAACGCCCAATGAGCAGGGAGATCTGCCAGTAACCTTAAAAGATCGTTCAGGAAAAATCGAGGGAACCATGCACCATAACATCTTTAAGAAGGACGAGTATCGACTCACCACTGGTGTAGGTGCGGTGGTCATCCTGAAGAATGTTACCGTTTGCCGTTTTGATAGGAACCCAAAGTACCTGAACATCACAGAGCGGAACATTGTTAAGGTATATACACCATAGGTTTATAAATATTTATGCGAATGCTTAAGTAAATTCATTTTTGAAACAGATAATCGGTGCTAATTCGATGCTTGCTGAATACCAACCAATGGAAGTATCTACCATCGAGGAGGAAGGTGGAGGAACTACTGGGTACGAATATGAAATAGTTCCAGACTCCGATGAAGACTAAACATCCAACTCGTCCATGATTAAGAATAATTTAATGATAACAGCTTTATGTTGCATTAATATTAAATAATGTCCTAGAATCTATTGTACAATTTTATAATGTTGTGATGTGTTTTATTTCCTATTAGGGATTGTGAAATATTGGTGTTATATATGTGTAATACGTTTCGAAGCCAAATTGGTACGCAAATCATTAAAAAAATATGAAACTAAAATATATAAAAAGTTCGTACCGTTGACTACATGCTAAACCATCCGGGGCTAACCAGATAGAGAATAGGGAACAAAAATAAAACAAAAACTTTGATCTGGAAAGGATAGTTAGTAAAAAGGCAGGTATACTATCAAACTTATACTAGTCTCAATGCAATGTGTTTACACAATCCAATGTTCAGTGCAAGTTTCGAAGCCGCAGCCGCAGTAATATATTCATATAATGTACAAAAATCTTATAATTATTTTTTAAAACCTTATAATCAACTTTAAAACCATATCAAACACAAATTAAAATCTTAAAAAACCCAAACCCGTCGGAATTCCGTCTTAAATTTAAGGCGGAATTCCGACGGATTTTGTTTTCTTTAATAAATTAAATTTGCATCGACAAATTAAATAAATTAGAACCCAAAACCGTCGGAATTCCGTCTTAAACTTAAGACAAAATTCCGACGGTCTTATGTTTTTAATTTAAGTAAATTTGTATCGACAAAGAAAATTAATAAAAAACCCAAACCTGTCGGAATTCCGTCTGAAAGTTAAGACGGAATTTTGACGGATTTTTTTTTCTTTAATAAATTAAATTTGCATCGACAAATTAAATAAATTAGAACCCAAAACCGTCGGAATTCCGTCTTAACATTATAATTGATTATAAGGTTTTTAAATTTGCATCGACAAATTAAATAAATTAGAACCCAAAACCGTCGGAATTCCGTCTTAACATTATAATTGTGTTTTTTATGATTTTAAAGAATATGATATGGTTTTAAAGTTGATTATAAGGTTTTTAAAAATAATTAGAAGATTTTTGTAAATTATATGATAATTAATGTTTCAAAAATAACATCATCAATTTGAAAAATAGTAGTTGGTTATAACCTTATACTATGTTTCAAAAAAACCAAACAACTTCGTGATCATCATCAAACCGGGAAATCCGTCGGAAATCACATTGTCCATAAATCAAAAAACCACATAATCCCAAATTGAATAAATTCAATTATTACCAAAATCTTAAATTCCCTTCACTCCATATGTCCTTACGTAACAAAATGTCCGAAAACTAAATTCCTTTAATTTCTATATTCAAAAAACCCCTAATTCTCAATATCCTTATATATATCCCTAAATTCGAAATTTCGAAATCACTACAAGAAAACAGCGCGATTCCTACGGAAATATCCGTCGGAAGTCTGTCGGAATAAGAGTTTTCCGATAGATTTCCGACGGATATGTCTGTCGTTTCTATCTTGTCGGAAATGGAAATTCTGTCGGAAAGCTGTCGGAAATTTCCGACAGCTTTCCGATGGGTTCCGACTACTAGTAAACCGACAGACTTCCGACGTCATTATTTCCGACATATTTCCGACGGATTTATTTCCGACAGCTTTCCGACGGATAAATTTCCGACGGATTTCCGACGTATTCGTAGAAATAATTAAATATAATAATAAATTAAATAATAATTAATTTAATATAAATTTAAAATTTAAAATTTGAATTATTTAAATTAAAATAAAATTAAAAGTAGAAATAAAAAGTAATATTGTTTTACAGAACGTTAATAATAAACGTTGCATCATCTCCCTGTCCTTGTCCCGCTCGGCACTCTCCTTCACCCGCTCGGCTTCTAGGACGGCTTGTGCATCTCGTATCTCTTGGACCGTCGTCTTCAAACCTTCAATTTCGACGTCCTTTCCCTTCATCTGGGCTCTCAGGTCGGATGTCTCGCTGTAGTAACAAGAAGACTCCGATGATCCCGCATCGTCGGGAAGACCATAAAGCCGCCCTTTGCTCTGCGGAGCAACCTGCGGAACAAATTAAATTGTAAATGAAAAAGACTTGAAAACTAATTTAAATTTTACATACCTTTAAGACGAATTGGTTGATGATGTCGTCCGGGGCTTGGGTGAGGGGAGGGGTTCCTTCGACGTCTGGCTGAGAGAGAATGTACTCCTCTTCCATTCTTTGGACGCTCTCCTGAATCTCCCGAGCTACCTGATCCTGGACAACACCATTCTTGTCGGTGTGTGTCGCTAGCAGAAGTTCCAAGTTGTTGGGATCCCGACCCAACTCCTTAGCCTGCAGTTGTTAGATATTTATATAATAATATAAATGTATAAAAAAAAAATTTAATAAAAATAAAGACGTTCAATGAAAAACTTACCATATCCCTAGCCTTTGTCTTCTTGCTGGTAGCTTCAAGGTTGTGGGTGGCAGGTCCCTTGCCGTTGCGCTGGCTGTTCCGGTTGCTAGAGTGATATGTAGAGCTCTCCTTGGTCGCCTCTAGTTGCGAATAGGCGATGAACCCGTTCCACAACTCCGCCTTTTCCACCATCTCCTTTGGCACCTGACCGTGTAGCCACTTATCCTTCCACTCGAACACCTTCTTCGAGTAGTGCAGTGCTGCATAAGAGTCGAATTCTCCCCTAACCAGAGCGGTCATGTGTGGGTCCCACCTAAATTCTTGCTGCAAATACAAAAATTAAATATAAATAATAATAATTTAAATGAAAGTAAAAATTGTGAAAAAGATGACTTACCGCAAATTGGCGAAACCACATATCTTGATCCTCTAGTGGCATGCCGGTGTACGTCGCATAAGGACGGCTGAGCATAGAGTTTTCCATCTTGTTCAGGGACTTCGAAATCCCGCTGCGAGAATCACCAAACCTACAGGAAAAAATGCAACATTAGTCGCAATTAAATTAAATTTGTTAAAAAAAAACAGAAATGAAACAAAAAACTTACCATCTGTCTCTACCGAGCTGATCTGGATGGAGTCTAGTCAACCTCTCTCGTCCAGGAAGACCCATGAACTCCTCGACGCTAATCTGCGACGGTGTTGTGGTGGCTGCTGGTGTCACCGGCGTCTCTACAGGTATAGACGACGGTGTAGGTGTAAACGTCGAAGTCGAATGAGTTTACTCACACGACGACGACGATGTTGGCCGCTGCCAGATGCAGTGGCGAACCACCGTAATCCCTAGATTTATATGATAATATATTTTAAATATATGAAAAATCTATAATTATAAAAATATAATGGTTTAAAAAAACATTGCTTTAAATTTCCAAAATTCTCAAATTTAAATTTCCAAAATTGTAAAATTTAAAATTCTGTGGTGGAATTTAAAATTTAAATTTCCAAAATTCTAAAATTTAAAATTTAAAGTTTTATAAGGTTTTTAAATAGTGTTATAAGGTTTTTGTAAAGTTTTATAAGGTTTTTAAATAGTTTTATAAGGTTTTTAAATATTTTTATAAGGTTTTGTAAACAATCTTATAAACCTTTTAAAAACTTTCCTAAATCTAATTGTTTAAAATTCTTTAAAATATAGATATAAATTCAAAAATTAAGTCATTATCTTTAAATTTACAATTATTTCGATATTCTAAAATTCTTAAGTAATTGTTACATAATTTAAAATTCTAAAAAATTAAAATTCTAAAATTTTAAATTAATCGTTATAATTGTTTAAAAATTAGTAAAACTAGCTAACAATATTCTAAAAATTTATGGAAAAAATAATTTCCCTAAATCATTTTCCCTCATTTTTCCTAATCATAAATCTAATTTTTCATAACAATTTAAAAACCCTAACAATTTCATAACAATTTAAAAACCCTAACAATTTAGTAAAAATTAGTAAAAATACTAACAATTTACTAACAATTTCATAAAATTAGTAACAATTTCCAAATTTCATTTTATAAAATACTAACAATTTCCAAACCCTAATCCTAATCCTAAATCTAGCAATTCACAAACTCATTTATATAAAATCTAACCAAAATCAACATGAAATTTGAGGATACTTACAAATGAGAAGGAAGATCCGCCATGGGTAATCCGGCGAGGAGGAGACGGCGGCGAATTCCGGCGAGGAAGAGGGGATTCTCGGTGGCGGCTAAGGGGAGAGGAGGAGGCGGTTGGGGCGAGTCTCAGAGGAGGAGAGGCTCGGAGGCGGAGAGGATAGGCGGAAGGGCGATTCCGGCGAGGAGGAGGAGATTAATCGGCGAATTCCGGCGAGGAGGAGCGGTGGTGGCGAAGAAGAAGTGATTTCAACCCGTGGAGAAGAAGAAGAAGAAGAGTCGGTTCTGTTATTAAATTAGAATTTCCGACGAACTTAAATCTGTCAGAAATCCGTCGGAAATTCTAATTTAATAATTTTCATTTCGTGGTATTTATTTTTCATTTCGCGGGTTAAATTTGGCACATTCGTCGGAAATCTGTCGGAAATATAAATATATTTCCGACAGATTTCCGACGGAATTGTGGTTTTAGGGTATGGGTAATTTAAGAAATGTTTTTTTGTTGTTTTGGGGTTAAGGAATTGAAGAAATTGAAGAAATGTTTATTAAATTTAAGAAATTTAAGCAATGTTTATTAAATTTAATAAATTTAAGAAATGTTTATTAAATTTAAGAAATGATTTTTTTGGAAATTTAAGCATTGTATATTTTTAAACAATATATAGCAAAATAAGAATTTTAAACCAAAATGCTTATTTTGGAAAAATTGTTAGCATAAGTTTTAAATTCTAAACATTTAGTATTTGGAAGATAAAATACTTGATAATGGTCATTGTTACTTTCAAATTCTAAACATTTAGTATTTTCCGTAAACATCTACTGTTTTGTATATGTAACTGTATGAAAGGCTTTTGGTTGAAACATGACAAAATCAAAAAACATGTTCGGTATAACATCGAGAATGTTATTTACTCAATTATCTTTCACTTTAGTTGTCAGAATTGTATGCCGAGACTTTGTCTTCTCAAAATTCAGGAATTTGGCCTCAAAACCCTAAATCTGTCGGAAATCTGTCGGAAATATATATATATTTCCGACAGATTTCCGACGCAATATTCATATCATGCTAACCTTAAAAGACGACACGTGTTACCCTTACATCTGTCGGAAATCAGTCGGAAATATATATATTTTTCCGACTGATTTCCGACAGATTTAGGGTTTTGAGGCCAAATTCCTGAATTTTGAGAAGACAAAGTCTCGGCATACAATTCTGACAACTAAAGTGAAAGATAATTGAGTAAATAACATTCTCGATGTTATACCGAACATGTTTTTCGATTTTGTCATGTTTCAACCAAAAGCCTTTCATACAGTTACATATACAAAACAGTAGATGTTTACGGAAAATACTAAATGTTTAGAATTTGAAAGTAACAATGACCATTATCAAGTATTTTATCTTCCAAATATTGCTTCAACCATACTATTAACTTGTAACTACGAAAACGGATCATAAACAAGCTTAAAACCCCAAATCTGTCGGAAATCTGTAGGAAATATATATATATATATATATTTCCGACAGATTTCGGATAAAATAAAAAAGCTTATTTATATAAAAATGATTAACTGTCGGAAATCTGTCGGAAATATATATATGTTTCCGACAGATTTCCGACAGATATATCATTTTTAAAAAATATATATATATATATAAATCATTTTATATTAAATATATATATATATAAATAAATATACAGATAAGTCGAAATTATATATATATATATCATTTAAAAAATATATATATATATATATATATATATATAAATTATCCAACTTCTTCGTCATCAAATTCTCCAACTTCTTCTTCTTCATCAGATCCTTCCGAAGGAATTGTGTCTTCGTCTTCATCAAATTCTCCAACTTCTTCTTCTGATTATGAATGTACGATATTATCACCAAATTCAGTGAAATCAACAAAAAGGTCCACCGCTGAAGAATGATCAACTGGAGCCATCGGAGTAATTCTAGTTGGTTGCATAGCATCTTGCTCAGCAACTCCATATAGTCTCCCTCTTGGATTAATTGGAGTCACTGTAATCCAAGGATCTCCTCGATATGTCACCCTAGGATAAGAAATGTAGCATACCTGAAACAAACATATTTAGTTTAGGCAATTACAATATCATTATTTATCTATAAGGCACGTATTTTAAAATTTTAAAATCAAACCTGGTCTGCCTGTGATGCTAGGATGAATGGGTCATACTTTTGCAGTCTCCTAGAAGAATTTACTGAAGTGACGCCAAATTGGCTCACCTGGACACCTTCTGGATATGACGGATCATACCACTCACACAAGAAAACAATGCACCTCATGCCCAACATTCCTGGATAGCGGACTTGCAATATTTCTTTCAGAATCCCGTAGTAGACTACATCACCACTTGTAGCTGAAATACCGTAATCTGCAGTTGCCCTCGGCCTTTCTTCATGAATCCTAAATGCAAATCCCCTAGTGCAATACCGAGCGTATGAAGTTGCTTCAAAGCTTGGGCCTGAAACTATCTCTTGTAACCATGTCGGAAACCTTTCTCCATTCTTCATTCCTTCAGAAACCTGAGATAATAATTTAGACAAATTAATAAACAAACATTTAATTAAGTAATAATTAATTCAGTAATTTTAAGAAATGTAAGCGTTTTTTTTAAACTTACGTAATATTGCAGCCAATTTGGAAACTCGTTTTCCTTAGATTCTCCAAGTTCGTCTTCTGTCATTTCTGGATAATAGCGACGTATTGATGCAATGTAAATCCTGAAAGCAAACAAAAAATATATAACATATGAAACCTATATATTACTTAGGTATTAAAAACAAGATGTATTTAAATAAGTTCTGTTTTTACCTTTCGTACTCCGCCATCTCCTCACAATTCGTTAGGATATACATATGTAAGTGACTCCACTCTGCTTGTGATAGGAAGCGTCTCTTCCCTCTCCCAATCACTCGGCCAACTTGCGAAAACATCTCAGGGACAATCGCGGCATATGTGACTCTCTCACCTTTATCATCATAACGAGCAGGACGTCTACTCTTCGTACTAACTTCCCGCGGAAAGTAATATTCCGCAAACTGTGATGATTCTTCATTGATACTCTGTGCGACAATAGAACCTTCAACTCGAGCCAAATTTTTGACCTTCTTCTTTAGATGGAACATGTATCGCTCAAAAGGATACATCTAACGAAATTGAACGGGACCACCTAGTTCAGCTTCGCGGGGGAGGTGTAGGGGAAGATGTTCCATAACATCAAAAAAAGACGGCGGAAAGATCTTCTCAAGATTACAAAGGATCACTGGTATATTGGCATCTAAATTGCGGATCCCCTCAACTGTAAGTGTCCTCGTGCATAAATCCCTAAAGAAAGCACCAACTGCTGCAATAGCTTCGTGGACAGTTTGAGGAAGGAGATGGGTAAAAGCAAATGGAAGAAGCCTCTGCATCAGTACATGACAATCATGACTCTTCAGTCCCAAAAACTTTAGGTATCGCGAGTCTACGCAGTTACCCAGATTAGCTGCATATCCATCAGTGAATTTAACTTCGTGTTCAATCCACCGGAAAAATTCTCTTATCTTTTGTATTTGCAATCGGTACGGAGGAAAATGATATGTACCATCGGGAATACGATCAAGATAAGCACGGTAGCAAATCTTTGAAACATCCATCCTAGACTTCACATTGTCTTTTGTCTTTCCCGGGATGTTTAACACCGTATTCATGATGTTGTCAAAGAAGTTCTTTTCAATATGCATCACATCGAGGTTGTGCCTTAATAAATGATCCTTCCAATACGGCAAATCCCAAAATATACTCTTCTTATGCCAGTTGTGAGCTCCTCCTACACCACAAAGCGGTTCATGCCCATTACCCCCACAATCAGGAGTCCTCTCAGCACCAAAATCTCTCAACTGCTCCAATATAGTACGACCGTCTATCTCATCAATTGGAGCATCAAACACTTGTTTATTTTTCTTAAATAATCTTTTAGACCGACGATAGGGATGGCCGTCCGGTAGAAACCTTCTATGGCAATCAAACCAACATGGCTTTCTTCCATTCCTCAATTGGAAAGCGTCAGTGTTGTCTTGGCAAAACGGGCACGATAATGTTCCATGAGTAGTCCATCCAGATAGCATACCATATGCTGGGAAATCGCTAATAGTCCACATAAGGACCGCACGCATCAGAAAATTCTGCTTCCGTGAAACATCAAATGCTTCGACACCGTGACTCCATAGCATTTGTAACTCATAAATCAATGGCTGGAGGAATACATCAAGTGATCTCTTCGGATGCTCAGGGCCGGGAATAAGAACGGAGAGGAATAAAAACTCTCGACGCATGCACATACCAGGGGGCAAATTATACGGTGTTACGATTACGGGCCACAAAGAATACTGCCTTCCATGCTTCCCAAATGGATTGAAACCATCTGTACTTAACCCGAGGTACACATTTCTTGACTCGTATGCAAAATCCGGATACAACATTTGAAAATGTTTCCACGCTTTTGCATCTGAAGGATGTGTAATCTCTCCATCTTGACGATGCTCTGCATGCCATCTCATTTGTTCTGCCGTTCGCACAGATTGATATAACCTCTTTAACCTCGCTGTCAATGGTAAGTACCACATACGTTTATATGGAATTGGAACTCTCCCACCAGTTTCTTGATACCGCGGTTTACGACAAAATTTACGTCTTCTCCGGTCTTCGTCTTCTCTCCAATATAGCATACAGTTGTCGATGCATACATCTATCACCTGATACGACATACCAAGACCAGCTACAAGTTTCTGTATCTCGTAGTATGATGCAGGTGCCTGATTATCTTCAGGCAAAATATCTTTCACAAAATCTGCTATCGCATCAACACACTCTTCCGCCAAACTGAAGTCTGTCTTAAGGGTCATCAGTCTACTAGCAGTTGATAAAGGGGAATGTCCGTCTCTACACCCATCATATAATGGTTGCTTCCCTGCGTCTAACATATCAAAAAATCTTCTAGCTTCTTCATTTGGTTCTTCTAGTCTATCCTCCCTTATTACGATCGATGCCAAATTCTCTCTAAACGCATCATGAACCATCTCAGCGGTACCTACACCAAAATCTACTTCCGTTCTATGTTCGCCTAAGCTATTCGTTCTATGTTCACCTAAGTTATCCATTCTATGTTCGCCTAAGCTATCCGCAACATATGGTGCACTGCTACTACTAGCACCATCATTATTAGTTTCTCCATGAAAAAACCAAATTTTGTATCCCGGCATAAAACCAACAGTATACAAGTGATGCCAAACTTGTTCTACATTAACATTACGAGAATTGCAACAATTTAAACATGGACATTTTATCACCTTTCGATTCCCGACAACCGCCATGAACTCGCATATACCTCGTGCATAACTTGGATTTAATGTATTCGACTCCGGATCATACATCTCTTCATCCATCCACGATCTATAATATCTAGAAGATGACATCTCACTTTCTTAACGATTTTTTTCTAAAACATATTTGGTTGGAAGTTGTTGTTGTTTTGTGAGTGAATGAAGATGTGTGGAATCATATATATAAATACGCTGACCGTCGGAAATCTGTCGGCAAAGCGTCGGAAAAACAACGGATATAATAACGGCTAGATAACGGTTATATAACGGCTATTTTTTCCTACAGATTTCCGACAAACTAGTTGGGAGTCTGTCGGAAATCTGTCGGAAATTGATATTTTCCGACGGATTTCCGACAACTGACCGGAATCTCCTCCGGCGTCGGCAACGGCTAGTTACACGGTCCAATAATCCGACCGATTTCCGACGGTCTATGGTCCGTCGGAAATAATTCCGACGGTCTATGGTCCGTCGGAAATAATTCCGACAGATTTCCGACAGAATTGAAAAATTTCCATTCCGTCGGAAATCGGTCGGATTACCGTCGGAAAATTTCCGACGGAATTACTTTCGTCGGAATTTCCGTCGGATTTGCGGCTGTTTTCTTGTAGTGAATAAATAAATCACATAATCTTAAATTCTCAAATTCCTATAAATTTCATTTTCCATAACTCCTGAAATCTCAAACTCTTAAAATTTTGGATACAAACAATTTATTTCGCCGGGAAAAAATTAAAAAAATGTACAATTTAATCATTTAAATTTAATTCCGTCGGAATTCCGTCATAATTGTCAGACGGAATGACGGAATTCCGACGGAAACCCTAATTTGACCAGCCGCCAAAGGACTTCGTAATCTTCGTCAAAGCGGGAAAACTGTCGGACAACCGTCGGACACTCCAATAAATCCACAGTCTTTGTCTTCCCCGATTTCAGATCGGGAAAAAACAATTTTAACCCAGAATTTGTTTTTCCGCCGCCGATCCCCCGCCGTGTAATCTCTTCTCCACCGTATAATCTCTGTTTCAAGTCGTGTAATCTCTCGGTGTCTTATTCTTCCCGATTCTTCAAAGGAGAAAGCGAAAAACAAACCTTTCACCGCTGGATTTCGCTTGCAACCGCCGGAAAACTCACACAAACCGCCGGAATCATCCTAATCCACACCCTCCTTCACGAATACAAAAAAGCTATGTAAGTTTTTTGATGATTACAAAGTTTGTTCATAAAAAAAAAATTGTTCTTCATAAAAAAAAATGTGTTCTTGGAAAAAAAAAATTTATCTTCATAAAATTTTATATTTGTAAATACCAATATAGAATATTTTAACATTATTAAAACAATTTAAATTTAAAACAATATAGAATATTATATATAAAATTATAAAAGTTTAAATATTTATAACATTAACAAAACAATTTAAACCTTGAAAAATTTAAACCTATTTAAAAATAATAAATTTAAAACTTTAAATCCTTGAAATCCTTTAAATTTAAAAAGTAAAAATTTTATAATTTATAACTTTAACATTTTAAACCTTAAAATTCTTCAACCAAATCAAAAATTATGTAAGTTTTAAAACAATTTAAATTTACTATTATATAAATTTTAAATTTTATAATGTTAACAATTTAAACCTTTAAATTCTTCAAATTTAAATTTTTTTTAACGTTAATAAAATTTGTGAAATTAATGTTAACAATTTTTAACAATTTAAAAAAAAATAAACCTTTAAATTCTTCATATTTACAAATTTTTAACCATTTTTTAAATTTGTCAAATTAATTTTAATAACATTTTTTAACAATTAAATTTGTTCAATTTTTAAAAATTTGGAAAATTAATGTTAATAGAATGTTTTAATAATTAAAAATTAATAAAATTTAAAACTTTAAATCCTGTAAATAAAAAAAAACCTAAATCCATGAACTTCGGTTTCTGAATATACAATATAAAAAAAGCCCAGATTACTTAAATTTAAAAATTGCAATTTCCCTAAATATCTTTATATCCCTAAATCCGAAATTTCCAAATAACTAAATCGCAAAATATAAAAATTCTGAATTCCTATAAATATCAAACTCTTAGAATTTTGAAAATCGTAGGGACTATGCGCATTTTCATCACTCTAGAGTAGGTGCGACTTCCAGTAGGGAAGGTCAGACTGCGAGTGAGACGGATAATGTGGAGTGTAGTCCCAACTTAGAGACCCCATACATGTCTCAGCCCCCGCCTACAGCCTACTCAGCTCCCACGTCCATGACCATCGATCAGTTTGTGGCGCAACCCGGACGTGATAGGTTGACTCGTCTAGATCCAGACACGCTACCTAACACGACCTGGTAAGTCTTATTTATATATGTAGTGGATTAAATTATTTAAGATAAATATTTAACTAAATATTTTAATAGGTTCCAATACTCGGGAAACGGGATAACGGGTTGTATCAACGACATGATGAATTGCTTGGTAGATATACCGTATCCCACATACAACGAGATGCCATTGGAGGACCGGGACACTTGGTTCCGACAATTTGCGGTATGATTTTATTTTATTTTTTTCAAATGTATTTCCTATATGACTCACATTTTAATTACTAATGCAGGAATGTGGTGTTTTTGCAGCAACATTTTACGTGGGACCCACCGCTCACTTCGATGGTCCGAAAGGAATTCGACACAAAGGCTGCGAGGAAGTACTCGTGGAAGATGAACGAGTGGAAAGATGTGTGGTATAAAAACGGGAAGGTGCCGAAGGTTTTTAAATATAAAGAAGAGTGTTGGGCTGGACTACTTCGACATTGGGAACTTGAGGCAACTCGGTTGGCCTCAGAGCAACACTCAACTAACCGCAAGAGCGACCGAAAGGGGAAGGGACCCGCGACCCACAACCTCGGAGCAACGAGCAAGGCTTCAGCTGCTAAGAAAATGGTAAGTAGTTAAATAATTCAAAAAAATTTTAAATTCGCTAACGAAATTTTATATGTTAACAGTTTCAAGATCCGATTGCTCGTGAAATTGTGGAAGCCGTGCAGAGGCGGCAGGAGGAGTACCTCCAATCGCAACCGATCGAGGAAGGAACTCCGGCACCCACCGAAGTTCCAGTCGATAAGATCAACGAGTTCACCTACGAGGTTAGTAACCGTGTCACTTTTAAAGTAATTTCAAATTAACTTTTAATACAACTAAGTTCTAAGGCCGTGTATTCGGCTCGTCCGTTTCGTCGGTTCAACATCGCGGTGCTAGCAGATTAGAGGCGGAAAACTGAGAGTTGCACGACCGGCTTAGGGCAATGGAGGAAGAGAGACAGAAGGATAAGAAGGAGGCCGAGGCAGCGAGAGCGAGAGATAAGGCGGAGGCCGATGCACGATTTCGAGCGATGGAACAGAAGATGACCAACTTCTAAAGTACCGGTAGGCCGGAATAGGCCTTTTAGAGTTTTAAAATTGATTGTAAAACTTTAAAATACTTTTAAAATTTATTTTTATTTTTAAATGTTTTATTATATTTTATTATAGTATTTATTTTAAATTAAATAATTATAATTTTTTTTTTAATTACGATTTCCGTCGGTTATCGCCGGAAGTCCGAAACCGTCGGAATTCTGTCGGTTGTCGCCGGAAAATCGAAACCGTCGGTTATCGCCGGAAAACCGAAACTGTCGGAATTCCGTCGATTATCGCCGGAAAACTTAAACCATCGGAATTCCGTCTGTTATCGCCGGAAAACCGAAACCGTCAGAATTCCGTCGGTACTCGCCGGAAAACTGAAACCGTCGGAATTCCGTCGGTCTTTCTAATCCGACATAAATACGTCGGAGTTCCGTCGCAAGTGATCGACGAATTTCCGACGGAACTTATTTTTCGACGTGATAGAAACGACGGACCAGTCCCATCGGAAGGCCGTCGGAAAAGAACCTTTTCCGACGGCCTTCCGACGGTTTGAGCCGTCGAAATACCACCTGTTTTCTTGTAGTGCAGTGTTTAACGGTTGTATTTTTCTCTTTCATTTGTTTCAACTCTTAGTTGCGATTTCTAGGTAACTAAATTTGATTGTGCTTTCATTGGATATATAGATCTACTAGTGGTGTCATAGTCAAAGTGAAAGAATTCTTCAAGGGGCATCCAGACTTGATTTTGGGTTTCAACACATTCTTGCCAAATGGTTGCGAGATATCTTTCGAGCAACCTCCACCAAATAAGACATTTGAGTATGAAGAGGCTCTTATTTTTGTAACCAAGATTAAGGTAGAGATTTTGATGTGTGATGCAATTAATTCAAGCTATGATATATTTAACATTCTCCTTTCCCTAGTTGCCTCTAAACTATCATATTTTTTTCTTTTCTAAAGGCAAGGTTTCCGGAAGATGATCATCCTTACAAATCATTTTCAGACATTTTGAACAGCTACAAAAACGAAAACAAGTCGATTACTAAGGTCTACGCGGAGGTATGTTTGTAGCCAACTTGCAATATTATGTTTTCTATTGTTTTAGTTTCCCGTCTTGTAGTAGTTTTATATGTTTTATCTTGTAGGTGGCTATCCTTTTCCGGGATCATCCTGATTTGATTGATAAGTTCACTCATTTTCTCCCTTAAACTTCCGGAACGATTCTACCAATCCTCAAGTGAAATCTGATAAGGCTCAACATGTGTTTTCTAGTTTTTTATTTTATTTGTTGTAATGCATTATATGCTTACTTTGCTCTCAAATCTACCATAATCAGGGCCAATTCGGAGAAGAGCAAGATGAAGCAAGCAATGTCTTGTGGGCTCCACTATAGAATTTGTGTTTTTGTTTTTCTTGTTTAGAATCTTATCAAGTTATTTCTGTTTTTGTTTTGTTTAGTAATGCACAGTATGCTTTTTTGCTCTCAGATATACAATAATCAAAATCATTACTTGTTTCGGCGTTATTTTAGTTGCAAAAGAGATCATTTCATCAAATCCTGACATAGAACATGAGAGATCTTGGATGATAGAAAATATAGAACAAATGAAACTTATAGATAAAATGAACAAGGACAGAAATAACAGAGACAAGGGTTATAACAAAGAGATCGTTTTGGTACATCCTCAGATGTTTGTGTTGCCCAACAAGCAATCATTGATTTGGCGGCAAACAAGAATTGATGCCTAGTTTAACAATAGCTTCTATGGATTTCACAGTATTTAATGTTAAAGAAACCCTTCTTAGTGCAAAATGGGACTTACTAATCCGAGTCCAACAAAATCTTGCTGGTAACAACTATATATATTTACCTGAAGACCTTCAAGCCTCTTTGATTTACAAGAATACTACATTTACTACTACATCTACGCAGAGGTTACTTTCAACCCTCACTTACTCATTTACATTTTCTTTTAATTTGATTTTTGTTCTTCGTGTTGTTTTCATGAATACACTAATAAGATTGAATCATATGCATGATCAGTGACTACCATTCCAAACCGCATTGGGAGGTTTCAGCAGTTACTTATGTATGAGGAGAATATTGATGGCCAAATTAGGAAAGATCATGATTGCTTCTTATGCGTGTGATGAAGCCACCTTGCGATTCTGGTTAACTTTAGGTTGCAGTTTGTTTACTACTTTAGATGCAAAAACAATATTATGATGCAACATACAACTTTGTCCGCGGGTAGATTAGTGTTAAGCATCATATGGTCAATGATATATCATGGTTTTTACCCAGTTTAAGCCATGATATAAGTCTATTATCTAGAGTTTTTGTGGTTTTTTGTGTTGGTTTTAGAGTCTTTATAGGTACATGGACGATTGGAGCAGAAAAGATGTTTAATGGAGCTTTTGGAGCATTGCTGAACGAAGTGGCGAAGATCGAAGAGAAGAATCGAAATCTGAAGATGGTGTCGATCGACACCCATGTCGACCAAGCCCAAAACTTAATCAGAAGAAGTCCGTTCGAAGCCCGAAAGTTCCAGATGTTTACTTTTAGGTTTCCAGTCGGTTTTGTACCTCTATATATACGTTTTCCAAGCAATTGTTTAGGCTTACGCTTTATTTTACTTAACTCTTAGAGATATCTTTGAATAAAAACATGTTTTCATCATTCGATATGTCTGAGTAGTTTCCTTGTTAGGTTTAGGGATTTTCAAGGGTTGTTGATGATTTGCTAGATCTGATCTGAACTGCCTAGGATTAATATCATTAGAAGTTCTTCATCTTGACTTGTCTTTATTGCTGATTTTAGCCTCGCGAACTGAAATCTGATCTAGGGTTTATTAATAGAAACGACAGTTTGATTGATAACCTGATCTAGTCTTTGATGAGCAAAATTCATTTTCGCAAAGAAATTTGGTTTAGGGTTTTGTGAACAATTGAACCTGAAATTAATACTTGTTTAGATCCATAGTATTCGCAAAGAAATTTGGTTTTCTAGGATTTATTCATAGATAATATTTGCAGCGAAAGCTGGTTTGTTTTACCTTCGTGTTCATGTTTAGGAACTAAGCTTCATAAATCCTATTTTTAATTGATCATCTGCATATCTGATTTACGTGAGATTTCCCTGCGCCTGACTCTCTTTTAAATGATTTTCATAACCGTTTTAATTGCTTATTTTGATTTACTTGCATTCTCTTTATTCTGCTTAGCATAATCCGAATCTATTTAATCTATTGTGTTTCATTGATTCTCTGTGGATTTCGATACCTTAAGTACTGCATTGATCTCTTAATTTGAGAGAGTAGCTCTTAGGTTTATTTGAGCATATTAAATTTTGGCGCCGTTGCCGGGGAATCTATTACCATTAGATTCATATTATTAGTATTTTGTCTAGGCTTGTTTTTATTTTTGTTTGCAATTTTCTGCTTGTTTCGTTTGTCTTTCTGTTTTGCTTTTCAGGTACATGCGAAACCGCAATACCAGAAGCAACAAAGACAAGGAGCTAGTGGAATACGATCTTCCAGAACTTGCACGCTTAGAACGCGAGAATTGAAGAGCAGTGATGGCTGCTAGACAGATGCTTGTTCTGATTCGAGGAGAAGATGGATTCCTGCATGATCCGACAGGTCTCAGATACATCGCCGAAGGGCAGAGGATCAACGACGATGGTACTGTGATCGTCGGAGAAATCGTCGAGCCGATTGAAGATACAGAGTATGGTGTCGATCGACACGCTGGAGGCGTCGATCGACACCCTGATGATTTACGTGTCGCGCAACACGGAGGACAGATCGCTAGACGCGATGAAGCCGATGGTGTCGATCGACACCATCCTGGTGTCGCTCAACACCCGATCCAGGACAGACCCAAAAAAATTGCTGATTTCAATCGACCGGACCAATTCTATGCGAATCGAGCTGCGATTCGTCATCCTGCTTTCCAGAGGAATGATTTTGAGCTGAAGCCTGCTTACTTCTCACTGGTTGCTCAGAACCCTTTCCATGGCCTTCCACATGAACATCTGAAGGACCACATCGAGAACTTTGAGGACTTAGCCTCTAGCATCAAGGCTCATGGAGTGTCCATCGACTACCTTTTCTGCAAGCTATTCACATACTCTCTTAGTGGGGATGCTTCTTACTGGTTGAAGCAGCTTGAACCGGGATCGCTGACTACTTGGGAGGACACCAAGAACGCGTTCCTGAACAACTTCTTCGATGATGCGAGATCAGAAGAGCTAAGGACGAAGATTACTTCATTCAAGCAGGGTCCGACAGAAGCTTTCAGGGCTGCATGGACGCGTCTAAAGTCCTATCAGAGAGACTGTCCTCACCATGGCTTCACCGATGTTCAGTTGTTAGGCATCTTCTACAGAGGAGTGGACTGGCGATATCAGATGGCATTGGATGCAACAAGTAGTGGTAATTTCAATACCAACTACCCAGAGGACGTGGTTACTCTCATCGAGAACTTGGCTTCTAGCAACAGCAGTAAGAACGCTGATTTTGAGAGGAAGCAGATGAGTGATAGTAGAGATGGTGGGAAGCACTTGGCTGAGATGAACGCGAAGCTGGATTCTATGAAAAGTATCCTTATGGGAAAGAAGTCGGTTCAGTTCGCTCAGGAAGTTAAGCTAGCAGAAGAAGATGTGAACTACATCAATGGAGCTGGATTTCAGAAGTTCAATAATCAGTAGGGATTTGGTTCCTCTTAGAGATGGAAGCTATGCTTGCGCAAATCTTAGAGGGACAACAAAAGATGGAAGTGAGCTTCAATGGGAAGATAGACTCTGTATACCAGGATCTTAATGGGAAATTCGAGTCGTTGAGCACTCATATAAAGCAATTAGATACCCAAGTAGCCCAAACTGCAGAATCTGTAAGGCGAAAAGAGGATTTTCTTCCTGCGAAGACAAATTCTAATCCCAAGAGAGCCTGCAATGCGATTCAAGTTGAAAAGGCGAATTATTTTGATGAGTTCGAAACAGAGGAGCCAGTGTCGATCGACACTGTGGATGAGTATCGATCGAAACTTGAAGAACACGCAGAATCATTCGACGTTAAAATCAACGCAGAACAGGAATTTCAGAGTGGTGTCAAGCGACACCAACACAGCGTCGCTCGACACCCTGTTCTGGCCGAACCAGAACTCTGCGAAACGTCTCAAATCGTCGAAGAAACGATCTATAAGCCCAAGCTGCCATTCACCAGAGCTAGAAAGAGCAAGCAGGAAGCAGAGGAAGCCATGTGAAAGAGGATGATTGAGAAGATCATTGTTGAGATGCCTTTAGTGGATGCGATCAAACTTTCTCCTGCGATTCGACGATACGTTAAAAGGATGGTTGCTAATGGAGTCAGCCCTGAGGAAGGAGCACTGCTGACTCGAGATCTTCAAGCAATACTTTTGGGCATAGCTCTAGTCTCCAAGAAGAAGAAGAAGGAGATAGTGGTTTCTGAAGAAGTGAGCGCGATTGCTGAAGAAAGTTTCCCTTATTCCCTCTGCGATTTGGGTTCTGGAATTAACTTAATGCCGCTCTCAGTCGCTGTTAGACTTGGGATGACAGATTTCAAGAAGACTAGGATGTATCTTATCCTAGCTTATCGTTCCAGGCGATTCCCGAAAAGAATTCTTGAGGATGTGCCGATTCGAATCGAAGACTGCATTATCCCAACAGATTTTGTGGTATTGGAATATGATGATGAGCCTCAAGATCCTTTGATTCTGGGTAGGTCATTCTTAGCTACTGCGGGAGCAAATATTGATTGCAGAAGAGGAAAGATCAAGCTTCACCTTGGTGATGTTGTCATGGAATTTGACATGGACACTACAAGGAGAAGACCTACCATAGATGGTCAAGCTTTTTCTGTGGATACTTCAGAGGATGAAGAGCAGATCAAGGAGCCTTCAAAAGACATCCCTACCGCCATCGTCGAAAACTTAGCCGTTCCTGAAACGTCTCCTGAGATACCTCTTGAAGAGCCCAGGTGTGAACCTCCTGTACTTAATTCTATCTCTTCCAATTTCATTAAAGTTGAAAAAGCGGTTACGCGCTCATGCAAGCAACGAGTTCCTCGAAAGCTTGGTTTTTCTTTACATGATTTTGCAGGGATTCCTAAGAAGCGTAAACGAACTCCAAGGCCTTTCGCGAAAATGCGAATTCTCATTCCTCCCGAGCTGAAAGATAAAGGAGATGCAGTCGTTCAGACAATGGTGCAGAAGACGCAGAAACTCTTTCCTGGAATCATTTCATGGAAGAGTGCAGATCCTCCAGATATCTAAATTCCTCAAAACAGTCAAGCTAACGGACTAAAAACAAGCGCTTAATGGGAGGCAATCCATTTGTGATTTTTATATTTATGCTTTCTTTTTATTTTTCTTTTACAATTTTATGTTTGGTGTGTTTTTGGTTTTGATTTTTAGGAGAGAAAAACGTATGGATGAACTTCAGGAGCTTCTGTGGAGCGACGCTGTAGTGACCCGTACCGCGATCTAGGCCAAGGCCGGCCCAGGTCATGCGGAACGACCGGCCAAGTACCGCGGGATGGTCGGCCAAACATGGATTTTGCCTTAGACCCTAGAAATGACCCCGTACCGATCGGATGAAGACCGCGCCTAGTCACGCGCCGAGACCGGTCCGTTCGGACACCGTTCGGTGCTGGTCAACGCCGAACTGTATGTCGGTAGCGATAGGGACGGGTTGCCGACGTGAAAAACACGTGTCACACGCTAGAGAGGCCCTTTTGCATGCCTTCACCGTGACACGATGCCACGTGTCACCCGATGGTGAGTTCCGGCTTGCATGTGAGCCACAAGGACCGGGAAGCACCTAGGTCCTTGTTAGCTTCCTATTTTCCTATATAAGGAGGACCCTTGTTCCTTCTTAAGACCCATCCGAACCTTCCCTTAAATTTCTAAAGAACCGTTATGATGTCCGAGTGATTCTTGATCCGTGACCGTGAGAGAAGTCCCGACCCGAGCCAAGTATCGATCCGTGACCCGATAGAGATCAGTACCGTGATCCGATAAAGCGTACTGATCCGTACGAGCCAAGAGACCCGATAGAGATCAATCCGAGAGAAAGTACCGAGTATCGTGCCGATCCGATCTGCAATACACACTGATCCGCAATCCGGTAGAGAGCGAGAGCGTATCGATCTGTGACCCGATAGAGAGAAGGGACCAATCCGATCCGTCCAAAGAGACGATCCAAGCCTTTGCCGAGCCGGAAAGTCCATTCTAGCGATCTTAGGAGTTTCAGGAAAGGTTGGTATCTTTCGATCCGACCTATGTCCAGTTCCTTAAGCTTGATTTCCTTAAGTTTCCTTGGAAAATCCCTAAGTATTCCTTAGTAAACCTTTGGTTCGTTTTGTATTGAAGGCGAGAACGAATCTAAGGCGAATCCGAGAAGAGTCTTGAGCCGACTCGCATACTTCTTCTTAGAGGTGAGTCTTGGTCATTTTATCGTGTGTTAGATGAGTAGAACACACGAGTTTGATTGTTGTTAAGTTTATGGCCATAGAGGTTCTTGCTAATGATTCAAGGATTTGGTTAAGTGTTTTGGTGAGTCTAAGTTCGTGTATTGATGAGTAGAATACATGTAGACAGATGTATGTGTGATGGTGTTGATGAGTAGAACACCTTGCTTGATTAATTGCACTATGCGAACCGAGGTTCAAATAGTTTATTAATAAGAATTGCTAAGTGTTGGACTTAAATCCATGATTGAATATTTATGAGTTTATATGCATGGCTAAATGATATAAACTTTATAAAGACGCGGTATGTCATTCCCGTGTCCCGTGACTTAGTTAGTTACCCGTGGGGTACTAATTAATACTCACGATGACATGGAGAGACGGGATTGCAGCCTTTGGCCATGTATGCATAAGCGATCGATGCATAAATTCCGTTAGAGTCCGTAAAGATTCGGCGACGGAATTGTTAAAGGATCATAAGTCTTAGCCTTTGTGGCAAAGGACCGAGTGATGCCTTAACATTCACGTGACGGGAATGGACAACGCGTAAGGCCTTAAGAGAATAGAGAACGTTTAATTGCATACGAGCGGTCATATTAATTATGCATCTCTTTGAGTGTTGCGTGCTGCTTGATTTTGGGTTTGGATTGGGTTGTATATGTTTAAAATCGTTTAGGTAAAACCTAGACTCACTAAGCATCTAGTGCTTACGACTCAATCTGTTTTGCAGGTAACCATAGACTATTAGACCTTGTGGCACTCGGAACACTAGGAAATCAGTGGTAGAATTTCCTTGTTTTTGTAAATGTATATATGTAATATGTACAAGCCTTTTTGGAGTAATAGGCTCAGGATCGATATAATCTTGTAATCGTTTTGAAAGACTAAGTATAAATAAATAAAGGAAGGTTTTTATTAAATGGGGTTTCATACGATACTTAGTCTTGTCCAGACAAACCAACTGTCGAGTAAGACTCGGGTTGGCAAGCCTTGAGTCATATTCGATAGGGACGGTTGCTGGAATGTCTAGTCTAAGGCTTTAGGATTCGTTCCTGGAACCTCGGATAGGGCGTTCTAGTGATCCTCAGTACCGTTCCGGTCTAGATCCTGGACTGGGGCGTTACAACTAGTGGTATCAGAGCATGGTTCTTACTATGCTCAATGGGACTTGGTTTTCAAACGTTTTATCGAGTCAAAACTGTCGCAAAAGCAAGTAGGATAAACTGATTATGTTCCGGTGCTATAGTATGTTTAGGATGATTAGGACTTACCTGATTCCGTGATGCAGATATCTAAACCGACACGTCGTGATTGGCCAGATACGAGATTGTGGAGAGCACCGAGGGGGCACGGACAGCCTTCTTTAGGGTACCCGAGACGATACCCTGGTTTCCCTCCACCTGAGCCTGACGATTCATCTACGTCGATTAATACGGATCCGTCAGAGGATATTTCAAATCTTTCAGATTACGTGCCGGAGTATGATCCAGAAGATGTTCCAAATCTTTCAGACTACGTGCCAGAGTATGATCCGGAGCCGTTGGTCGGGTACCCGGATTATACAGGCGAGAACCGTCCACATCCGTTGTCGGAGTTAGGACTTCGAGATCATAGTGACCCCATACCTGAGGGTTCACACCATGGTCATGCGGGATGGATATCCACTGACTCATCGGATTCATCGGAGCGATATCATCAGGAGGATACGAGTTCTAAAGGACCATGTAGATCGGAATCTGATGGCCATCGATCACCACCACGGTCGCCACCGAGTTCCCCGTCAGTTACTTCTCGTCGTCGCTATTCTGAGTTAGAGGAGCCGGAGGAATTAGAACATCAGGGTTGGAAGCGTCCTCACCGTTTTAATTCTAAGGGAGCAGGACCTAGTAGAACAAGACCCAAAGCACCTGAAGTTGAAGAACGATTAGGAGATCGACATCAAGGGATGTTCACGCAGACGGCCCGGACATTACGTGACATACCGGACATAATGCGTTCACTACGAAGTCGAGTCAATGGAAGCACAAGTGGGGATAAGAGCGGTGGAGTTTAACTAAAGGTTAAGCGAAAATTTGTTTGAGTGTATGATAACGGTTAGGTGAAAGCCGTTATAGGATGTGTAATAGTCCCTAGATAAACCTGAACCCTCATGACCTATAAAAAGGTTCCGTACTAGGTAAATAAAGGGTTCTATCTCGAATATCTTTTTGATGTGTTTTCTCGAGATGTGTGATAATCTTTTGGTGTTGAATGTTTAATATATATATAAGGAATTAAACAAAGCAAATGTTTAATTTTCTTGAGTAGAAAATGCTTGAGTAGGAAACATTACATGGTTGTGGCGTTCCCACACATGTTCTGTTTAACTAAGGTGATATACATGGTTGGTATCACCTAAGGTCACTTTGAAAGAAATAACTAGGAAACAATACGTGTTTGTGGTGTACCCACATGCGTTTTGTTGGACTCAGGTGTAGGGTATAGTTCGTACCACCTGATGTCACATTGAGTTGTAAAAGGAACTTTTATGGAAGTAAAAGTTTTTACCTGTGTTAGAATACCCAGTAATCAAAACCTTCATGCCGAGAGTTGCTATAGTATATGGGAGTGCAAATTTGATATTGGAAACCATATTTTCTTAGCAAAGTGGTATCATTAGAGGAGTATCTAGTGATCTTAGGAATGGACTGGCTTACGGCGTGATGGCACTTGTTGACCGGAGTCGAAAAAGAGGAATCTATGACCGCAGTTAAGGAAGAGTAGTCTTTGACCGCAGTAGAGGAAGAGTATCAAGTAAGTGATTTAGGGAACCGTTTGTATTGGAATCAAACCCAATACCGGAATATCCTTCAAAACGGCCTTTGGGAGAAAGTGCCTTATGGAAGGTTAAGTTACGATGTGACTTTGAGCAGAGTTAGTGAGATAAAAAGCTGAGCAGAAACTCGAGGAGTTCCCCGTAGTGTGTGGTTACGTTGATGTGTTAAGACCTTTGGAAGGGTTACAACCATCTCGTAATGATATGTTCATCTTTCTATTAGGACCGGGAGTCCAATAGCTAAAGGTGCCATACCAGATGGCTCTGAAGAGTTAGTAAGGTGAAATGCAGAGTTAGTAGGGTGGAAGGAACGTCTAGAGGATTCATTGGAGGAAAGATTCACTCAAGGAAGTTTATCACCGTGGAGAGCTTTAGTGTTAGTCATCGAGAAAGAAAATGGTCGTTACCATAGATGAAGATTATGAATAAAGTCTTGTGAGACTAATGATATGGGTTTGTCATCATTTCCATTGATGATATTCTTATATACTTTGAATCGCACGGAAGTTGGAAAAGTGTTGGAACACTTTGGGAAAGTGTTGGAACGCTAGAAAAAAATGTGGAACACTTGGGGAAAGTGTTGGAACGCTTGAGAAGTCAAACATTTTGCTGAGGTTTAGAGAATGTAACTTTTGGAATGAAGAGATAGGCCTTGCAACATCAAGTGTCGGAATAGGGAGTTCCGGTCGACCTGGAGAAGATTGCGGAGAAGATTGCAAAGAAGATTGTTGCAAATCGGATGGAGTAGAATTGAAGAAGTGGTTAGATTTAATTGGAGAAAGGATTAGCTAGATATACTGGAAAATAGTTCAAAGAATTTTCCATGTATATCTAAACCATTGACTAGCCTGAATGGAAAGGGTGTAGTCTTGGTGTTGGACGTGTAAATGGAGAAGGTGTTTCATCAGAAGGCTTGACCCAAGCACCGGTCCTAGCCGTAGCCGAACCAACCATTTATGGTATGCGTCGATGCAAGTGGAACGAAGATTGTTTATGTATTGATACAAGGCAAGTGGGACCTTGCTTGTGCATCTATGTAGTTGAGGAAATCATGAAGAAGAGTATTCTGCACATGATTTAGAGAGTATTAAAGTAGTGTTGCATTAAGATCTAGCGATCTCAGTTTTGCGAAGAATGGGTACAAGTAATGATGGATCGTAAGAGCTAAGAATTGTTAGTCATCAACATGTTCTTAACCTAAGATAGAAAAGGTGGATGGAAATTGTAGAAGTCGTGATATGGATATCACTTACCACCGGGGAAAAGGCAACCGTGGATGCAAATGTTTTAGGTTGCCATAAAACAAGTGTTGACATGGAGAAAGATTTGAAGAGTTGAGCTGCATAATTCAAGGCAAGTAACTTAAAGACCATAAATGAAGAGAGTGGCGTCTCGGAATGGGATTTGGGTCAACAGTTGGTCGGTTGGTCGCTCCTGTTCTTGTCTTATTGTTGAGTGACCTATCGGATCAAGTTTGACCTAGTCCAGGTCGGAACGTTACGAGAGTGGTAGCAGATAAATACCTTTTAGCCTAAAGGTATTTTTGTTTCAGAATGAAGGATTACCGTGCCTAAAGGATTTGGCTTGGGAAGGAAACGATCAGTGAGAAGCAAGAGGCGCAGTGTCAGATTTGTCAGGAGATCCAGTTAGAGAATCGAGTATTAGCAAGATTATTACAGAGTTTACTAATTTCAGAATGGAAATGAGATGTGGTTGTTAGGGAGTTGGTTATAGGATTTACCGAGAGCATTAAGAGGAAGAGACAACACGGTTTGGGTAATTATGAAGAGAACACGGTTTGGGAAATCGTGGATTGTTAACCAGGAGATAGTGGTTAAGTTGTGCTTAAAGGAAGTAGTTGATATTATGGAGTGGTAGCTAATATAGTATCTGGCCGTGATCGCAATCCATGGCTAGATTCTGGTAAACTTTTAGTAAAACCTTTGGAACGGTTTTAAGCATTGGTAATGCTTTTTCTAAAGAGTCAGACGAGCAGAAAGAGTAACATTATCAGGATGATAAATGATCTATCTCAGAAAAGTGTGTTGGACTAGATTTGGAGAAAGACGTAAGGTCCGGTCGGAATTTTTGAAAGAGACTACGGATAGAGTTAGCCTTGGTTGGGCTAATAGGAGGAAGATATAAGCCGATCGACAGAGGAGAATGGTTGTTTTTTTGTTGTAGAGTGATTGAGTATGGTTAAAGATCAGATCAGAGAAAGGAAAGCCGAATCAGAGTTATTGAGTATGTTAAAGACCAGATCAGAGAAAGGGAAACCGAGTCAGAAAAGTTGAGTACGGATAAAAGCCGATTGATGTAAAAAAAATTGATAAACCAAGTAAGTTGACTTCATGGTATAAGGTCCTTACCGCAGTATCGAAGGAATAGGAGAAGAAGATAGATTTTTATCGAGTATGGGATTACATGATGGAGTTCATGTAACCATGTTGAGTAAATAATTTGTGGCCCGGATGAGCCACTATCAGAACGGATACCAGATCCGCAAACGGAGCTTAGACCTCCTTCCCCAGAACCTTTGAGAATCGGTGAGACGATCTAGATTTCTCAAAGGACGAGAAATCTCGCAGATTAAAGTTGTTAGGAGAAGGAACCATCGAGATGATAGTTCATGAGAAGAAGAAGTAAGATTTGGGAAATCTTAACCGGTGATGTTATTGAACCTCAAACCGATGAAGTGGACCTTTAAGTAGATAAGAATTCGGGAAGAATTCTAAATAAGGAGGGGAGAATGTAGTGACCCGTACCGCGATCTAGGCCAAGGCCGGCCCAGGTCATGCGGAACGACCGGCCAAGTACCGCGGGACGGTCGGCCAAACATGGATTTTGCCTTAGACCCTAGAAATGACCCCGTACCGATCGGATGAAGACCGCTCCTAGTCACGCGCCGAGACCGGTCCGTTCGGACACCGTTCGGCGCTGGTCAACGCCGAACTGTATGTCGGTAGCGATAGGGACGGGTTGCCGACGTGAAAAACACGTGTCACACGCTAGAGAGGCCCTTTTGCATGCCTTCACCGTGACACGATGCCACGTGTCACCCGATGGTGAGTTCCGGCTTGCATGTGAGCCACAAGGACCGGGAAGCACCTAGGTCCTTGTTAGCTTCCTATTTTCCTATATAAGGAGGACCCTTGTTCCTTCTTAAGACCCATCCGAACCTTCCCTTAAATTTCTAAAGAACTGTTATGCTGTCCGAGTGATTCTTGATCCGTGACCGTGAGAGAAGTCCCGACCCGAGCCAAGTATCGATCTGCGACCCGATAGAGATCAGTACCGTGATCCGATAAAGCGTACTGATCCGTACGAGCCAAGAGACCCGATAGAGATCAATCCGAGAGAAAGTACCGAGTATCGTGCCGATCCGATCTGCGATACACACTGATCCGCAATCCGGTAGAGAGCGAGAGCGTATCGATCTGTGACCCGATAGAGAGAAGGGACCAATCCGATCCGTCCAAAGAGACGATTCGAGCCTTTGCCGAGCCGGAAAGTCCATTCTAGCGATCTTAGGAGTTTCAGGAAAGGTTGGTATCTTTCGATCCGACCTATGTCCAGTTCCTTAAGCTTGATTTCCTTAAGTTTCCTTGGAAAATCCCTAAGTATTCCTTAGTAAACCTTTGGTTCGTTTTGTATTGAAGGCGAGAACGAATCTAAGGCGAATCCGAGAAGAGTCTTGAGCCGACTCGCATACTTCTTCTTAGAGGTGAGTCTTGGTCATTTTATCGTGTGTTAGATGAGTAGAACACACGAGTTTGATTGTTGTTAAGTTTATGGCCATAGAGGTTCTTGCTAATGATTCAAGGATTTGGTTAAGTGTTTTGGTGAGTCTAAGTTCGTGTATTGATGAGTAGAATACATGTAGACAGATGTATGTGTGATGGTGTTGATGAGTAGAACACCTTGCTTGATTAATTGCACTATGCGAACCGAGGTTCAAATAGTTTATTAATAAGAATTGCTAAGTGTTGGACTTAAATCCATGATTGAATATTTATGAGTTTATATGCATGGCTAAATGATATAAACTTTATAAAGACGCGGTATGTCATTCCCGTGTCCCGTGACTTAGTTAGTTACCCGTGGGGTACTAATTAATACTCACGATGACATGGAGAGACGGGATTGCAGCCTTTGGCCATGTATGCATAAGCGATCGATGCATAAATTCCGTTAGAGTCCGTAAAGATTCGGCGACGGAATTGTTAAAGGATCATAAGTCTTAGCCTTTGTGGCAAAGGACCGAGTGATGCCTTAACATTCACGTGACGGGAATGGACAACGCGTAAGGCCTTAAGAGAATAGAGAACGTTTAATTCCATACGAGCGGTCATATTAATTATGCATCTCTTTGAGTGTTGCGTGCTGCTTGATTTTGGGTTTGGATTGGGTTGTATATGTTTAAAATCGTTTAGGTAAAACCTAGACTCACTAAGCATCTAGTGCTTACGACTCAATCTGTTTTGCAGGTAACCATAGACTATTAGACCTTGTGGCACTCGGAACACTAGGAAATCAGTGGTAGAATTTCCTTGTTTTTGTAAATGTATATATGTAATATGTACAAGCCTTTTTGGAGTAATAGGCTCAGGATCGATATAATCTTGTAATCGTTTTGAAAGACTAAGTATAAATAAATAAAGGAAGGTTTTTATTAAATGGGGTTTCATACGATACTTAGTCTTGTCCAGACGAACCAACTGTCGAGTAAGACTCGGGTTGGCAAGCCTTGAGTCATATTCGATAGGGATGGTTGCGGGAATGTCTAGTCTAAGGCTTTAGGATTCGTTCCTGGAACCTCGGATAGGGCGTTCTAGTGATCCTCAGTACCGTTCCGGTCTAGATCCTGGACTGGGGCGTTACAGACGCCATGATCAAATCGCTCGATACTTGGAAAAATTCGAGGGTGTCGATCGATACCATCATAAGTGTCGATCGATACCCCCCCCCCCCCCTCCAGGTTACGTTTTTCTTTTCAAAATTTTGATTCCTTCTGTTTTCTACCTATTTTATTTATCGATCTTAGGCTTAATAACACTGGGGACAATGTCGTTTAGGTCTGGGGGAGGTAATTGCTAACTCTTGTATTTTATTTTTAATTTTTGAGTCAAATTTTAAATTTTTCGGGTCAGAACTCCCCTTTCCAACTTACTTTGAACAACACTCAAGGACCATTTCCAATGCAAGTTGATTGGTTTTACCAGGTGGGTAGCTGGAAGTGGATCGGTTTAATGGAGCAAGTTCAGATTTCTGGAGAACGCCAGAAAAGATGTCAAAGACCCCGCCCCTAATTAATCTTTAATCTCTTGTAATCGCAAGACTTGATTCAGCTTCCAAACACTTGAAAGCGAGAACGGACCGCTCTTGAAACTTCTTCCCGAATGACGAATACAACTGTCCTAGATCAAAAAGAAAAAAGCCTCATGACCTTGTCTCCACAAGAACAACAGTAGTGAGCGCTGATCTAGTGATCATAGAGATGCCAAGGAAATAAAGAAATCTACAGAAAAAAATGCAAGTCCGAAAATCAGAAAAATCTTGAAGAAAAAGTTCAACAAAAGGCATTGCATCTCTATGATATCCTTAATTGGATACAGTTTCAGAGGGAAGAGAGAGGGTGAAACGCAAGAAAGTGTTAAAGAAGTGAAAGAATCTAGAATGTCCAGCGATCGATATTCCCTCGATAAGACTGCACCTAATTAAACAAAAGGGGTTTGCGACTGAAAGTCTGAGATTCTCTAAGGAGTTTGTATTCAATCTGGAGGAACGCTATACTTTTAGGGAAACATCGAAGTATCACCGGATTAGCTTTGCAAAGGTATGTGATTCCTAAATGAGTGATTACACTGTTTTGCTTAGGGACAAGCAAAAAGCTAAGTCTGGGGGAGTTGATATATCATGGTTTTTACCTAGTTTAAGCCATAATATAAGTCCATTATCTAGAGTCTTTGTGGTGTTTTCTGTTGGTTTTAGAGTCTTTATAAGTACATGGACGATTGGAGCAGAAAATATGTTTACTGGAGCTTTTGGAGCATTACGGAACGAAGTGGCGAAGATCGAAGAGAAGAATCGAAATCTGAAGATGGTGTCGATCGACACCACCATGAGTGTCGATCGACACCCATGACGACCAAGCCCAAAACTTAATTAGAAGAAGTCCGTTCGAAGCCCGAAAGTTTCAGATGTTTACTTTTAGGTTTCCAGTCGGTTTTGTACCTCTATATATACGTTTTTCAAGCCATTGTTTAGGCTTACGCTTTATTTTACTTAACTCTTAGAGATATCTTTTAATAAAAACATGTTTTCATCATTCGATATGTCTGAGTAGTTTCCTTATTAGGTTTAGGGATTTTCAAGGGTTTTTGATTATTTGCTAGATCTGATCTGAATTGCTTATGATTAATATCATTAGAAGTTCTTCATCTTGACTTGTCTTTATTGCTGATTTTAGCCTCGCGAACTGAAATTTGATCTAGGGTTTATAAATAGAAACGACAGTTTGATTGATAACCGATCTAGTCTTTGATGAGCAAAATTCATTTTCGCAAAGAAATTTGGTTTAGGGTTTTGTGAACAATTGAACCTGAAATTAATGCTTGTTTAGATCCATAGTATTCGAAAAGAAATTTGGTTTTCTAGGATTTATTCATAGATAATATTTGCAGCGAAAGCTGGTTTGTTTTACCTTCGTGTTCATGTTTAGGAACTGAGCTTCATAAATCCTATTTTTAATTGATCATCTGCATATCTGATTTACATGAGATTTCCCTGCGTCTGACTCTCTTTTAATTGATTTTCATAACCGTTTTAATTGCTTACTTTGATTTACTTGCATTCTCTTTATTATGCTTAGCATAATCCGAATCTATTTAATATATTGTGTTTCATTGATTCCCTGTGGATTTCGATACCTTAAGTACTGCATTGATCTCTTAAATTGAGAGAGTAGCTCTTAGGTTTATTTGAGCATATCAGTCAACTCTTAGGCTGATCATACATTTCTAATGCGATTATTATAAGTTTTGTCAAAATATATTAATGGCTTGCAGATACAATGTGTGATGAACTTACTCGTTTCCTTGAAATGTATGTGATCAACCTAACAGTTAACTAGTCAAGTTCTAAACTCCCCCAAAAAGCGATAAATTTCTCTTCCATAGCCCACCACCCCTTTTTAAAACTTCCCAACTTCAATAAAAATGGAGAAATATTTCATGATGTTTTTTTCTCATTCTCCACACGTAGGTGAACTTTTGCATGAGGAGGGCATATCAAAATTCTACAAAAAGTGAAAGAGAACAATTTTCCTCCTATCACTACAAAAAATTAAGCGATATTCCGACGGCAAAAACCGTCTGCATTCCGTCGAAATTGCCCCTTTTCTGACGGCATTCCGACGGGATTGGTCCGTCGTTTCTATTACGTCGGAAATTAAAATCCGTCGGCAGTCCGTCGACCACCTGCGACGGCTCTCAGACAGAAAACGGATAGCAGAATTCCGTCGACCTTTCGTCGTTATAACGTCGGAAGTCGTAACGGAGACGGAATTCTGACGGTTTCGAACTTCCGGCGAGTACTGACGGAGTTCCGACAGTGTCTGACTTCCGGCAAGTACCGACGGAGTTCCGACGGTGTCGGACTTCCGGCGAGTACCGACGAAGTTCCGACGGTACAAGAATACCGAGGGAATTCCGACGGTTTTCGTTATTTTTTACCAAAAATTAATAATAATTAAACAATTTAAAATAAATGAAATATAATAAAACATTTAAAAATATATTAAAAATTAAAAAAAATGATTAAATTAAAATTGTTTTAAAAGTATTTTAAAGTTTTACATTAAATTTTAAAACTTCAAAAGGCCTATTCCGGCCTACGGGTACTGAAGAAGTCGTTCATCTTCTGTTCCAAAGCTCGAAATCGTGCCTCCGCCTCCGCCTTATCTCTCTCTCTCGCTTCCTCGGCCTCCTTCTTATCTGTCTCTCTCGCTTGCTCCACTGCCCTAAGCCGTTGGGTCAGCTCTCGGTTTTCTGCCTCCAATCTCCTACCACCGCCATAACGAACCGACGAAACGGACGAGCAACTATCTTCCGGGAGGCCGAAAACACGGCCTCTGGTCTTGGGAGTCGCCTACGATAAAAAAGAAATTAAAAGTTATTTTAAAATTTGTTTAAAAGTGACACGGTTACTAACCTTGTAGGTGAACTCGTTGATCTTCTCGTATGGAACTTCGGTGGGCGCCGAAGTTCCTTTCTCGATCGGTTGCGATTGGAGGTACTGCTCCCCGAGCCTCTCCACGGTCTCCACGATTTCACGAGCAATGGGATCTTGAATTTCACCGGTCTTCTTGTTGGTGTGCATAGCTTTGAGCAAAGCAAGATTCGAGGGAAACACACCGGTCTCCTGAAACTGTTAACATATAAAATTTTGTTAGCGAATTTTTAAAAATTATGAATTATTTAAGTATTTACCATTTTGTCTGCAAGTGAAGCCTTGCTGTTGCTCTGTGGTTGTGGGTCGCTTTTTCCTTCCACTTCCGGTCGCTATTGCGGTTAGTTGAGTTTCTCTCTGTGGTCGCCCGAGTTGCCTCCTGTTCCCAATGTGCAACTAGTCCATCCCAACATGTGTCTTTATGTTTCATAACCCGAGGCACCTTCCCGGTTTTGTACCACGCATCTTTCCACTCGTTCATCTTCAACGAGTACTTCCTCGTAGCCTTTTCGTCGAATCTCTTTCGGACCAACGAAGTGAGCGGTGGGTCCCACGTAAAATCTTGCTACAAAAACACCACATTCTCGCATTAGTAATTAAAATGTGAGTCATATAGAAAATATATTTTAAACTTATAAAATAAAATCATACCGCAAATTATCGGAACCAAATGTCACGGTCCTTCACTGGCATATCGTGGTATGCGGGATACGGTTTAGTTACCAAGGAATTCATCATTCCGTTGATAGAACCCGTAATCCCGTTTCCCGAGTATTAGAACCTAATAAAATATTTAGTTAAATATTTCACTAAAATAATATAATCCAATACAAATTTAAATAAGACTTACCAGGTCGTGTTAAGTGGCGTGTCTGGATCTAGACGAGTCAACCTATCACGTCCGGGTTGCGACACAAACTGCTCGATGGTCATGGATGTGGGAGCTGAGAAGACTGTACCCGGGGGCTGAAACATGTGTAGGGTCTCTAAGTCGGGAGTACTGTCGGGGATATGCGTCTCACTCCCACTCCGACCTCCCCGACTGGAAGTCCCACCTCCTCTAGAATGATGATATCGCGGATAGTTCTTACGATTTCCAAAATTCTAAGAGTTTGAGATTTCGGGATTTATGGAATATGGAATTTATAGGAATTTGTGATTTTGAGATTTTGCGATTTAATTATTTTGAAATTTCGGATTTAGGGATATAAGAATAATGGCAATTAGGGTTTTTTGCAATATAAAGATTAAAGGAATTTAGTTTTACATTTTGTTATTTAGGGATATAGGGATTGATGGGAATTTAAAATTTTTGTAATAAATGAATTTATTGAATTTGGGATTATGTGGTTTTGTGATTTATAGACTTAGGGATTTTGGGAAATTGGAAATTTAAAATTTAAGTAATCAGGGCTTGTTTGTATATTGTATATTCAGAAACCAAAGTTCATGGATTTAGGTTTTGTTGGGAAATTGACATTTAAAATTTGACAAATTTTATTAATGTTAATAAATTTTTAAATTTAAAGGTTTAAATTGTTAAAGTTATAAATTTTTTAATTTTTATAATTTTAAATTTAAAGGATTTAAAGGATTTAGAGTTTTAAATTTTATTATTTATAAATAGGTTTAAAATTTTAAAGGTTTAAATTGTTTTATTAATGTTATAAAATTTTTAAATTTGAAGGATTTAAAGTTTTAAATTTTAGTAATTTTAAATAGGTTTAAAATTTTAAAGGTTAATTTTTTTTTATTAATGTTATAAAATTTTTAAATTTTAACGATTTTAAATGATTATCTTCAAATTTTCTATTTAGGATATTAAGAAATTTAAAATTATACATATTAATCATAAATTAAATTATAAAAAATCCCTAAAAATCACAAAAACATATGAAAATTAAATTCTTAAAATTGGAAATATTTATAAAATTAGAATTGTCTAAAAATCCCTAAATTGGTAAATTACTAAAATTATCAACATAGCTAAATCTCAAAATCTCTAAAATTATAGTTAGATAGTATTATAAACTTTGTGCGAACTAGTACGTATATTTACAAAATAGTTTTCTTTTACAATATATTTCCGAGAATTTGCAAATTGTAATAAACCCCCAAAAATTATTAAATCTTCAAATTCATGATGTTTTCTTATAATAACTATAATATTATTATTTAAAATTCGCCTAAAATTGGTGAAATTGTTTTAAAAATGTTTCACACTTTCATTAAAATTTCTATAATAATCGTTTTAATTCTTAAAAACAAAACATTTATAATTCCCTTAATTTATAAATTTATAAAATTTCTAAATTTCTACAATCCTAAATTTCTAAATTTCTACAATTCTCATATTCAATTTCTAAAAATCCACAAATTCACAAGAACAATTTCTAAAAATCCACAAATTTTCATAAGAACACAAAAAAAAACTTACAGTGAAAAAACGGATTTGGACGGTGGCTCGGTGATTCCGGCGACTGGGAGGAGATTTCCGGCGACCGAACAGTGGTTCCGACCGTGGAGAAAAGAAATCAGGTGGTGGGGAGAAGAATTCCGGCGATTCCGGCGGTGGAGAGGAGATTTCCGGCGGTATGGATGCGAAATCCGGCAATAAATGTCGAAATCCGGCGATGGATCGGAAATTTGGTTCGGTTGTGATAATAGTCGGGGAAGAAAAACAGTTCTGGGATTTATAACAGTAGCCGACAGAATTCCGACGGAACCTATAATTCCGACGGTAATTCCGACGGCGTTTGCCGCTTTGACGATGATCACGAGGTTGTTTGGCGGCAAGTGAAATTAGGGTTTCCGTCGGCATTCCGTCGGAACATTAGACGGAATTCCGACGGAAATTATTTTTAAATATCAATTTTTAATATATTTCCGTAGGGGTGGGCAAACGGGAATATGTGACGGGATCTAACGGGAACGGGGTTTATGGGACTCGCAAAATATGTCCCATTTATGTCCCATTTCAAATTCGGGATGGGAACGGGATAAAACGGGATGGGACGGGAACGGTACAGGAAATCCCATAAAATAATCGGACTCAAAAATTAGATTAAAGAATGCTTCAAATTGTAAATATGTATATAACAAGCTTTTTCAATTTATGAAAACACATGTTTATATAAAAGAAAATTCAATTGTATTTTATAAAATTTAAAAATTTAAAATGAAATAAAAACAATAATCTTCAAATTGAATCAAACGTAAACCACATTAAGCCATATTTCATATTATCCCATTAAAAAATAGATATATGTATATATCCCATATTAAACCATATTTCATATTATCCTTATAATTTCATACATTCCATATCCCATATTAAACTATATAAAAACCATAATCTTCAAATTGAATCATGGATCATAAATTTTATAATAAAAATCAACACCCGTCAGAAAACCGTCGGAAATTAAAACAGAATTCCGACGGGTTTTTATTTTAATTACATATATTTAATTTTTCCCGCGATAACAAATACGTGAAATAAAATTTTGTCGACAATGTGAATGAGTTAGAGATTTATTAAAAGCAAGACAACATAGATAGAACTTGGGAGCTTCACGGGCTTGGCTATTCGATTGGCATAACGATTGAAAGCAATTTTGATTTGGTGACTTTTAACTATATAGAAAAAATAAGTAGGGTACCTGACAGAAACAGAGAGAGACAAAGAGTAAGTAGGGTTTGGATTGGTGTCCATATCAAGAATTATGACGAAACAATGTTGGTTCTTTGAAAAGAAATTTACTAGATCCGCCATTACGTTCAATATTACATATATTTAATACATTTGGTAATAAAATAAAACTTTCGTCGAAACACCGTCGGAAATCATGACGGAATTCCGACGGGTTTTTAATTTTATTACATATATTTAAGGTTTTCCGCCGGAATAAATTGTTTATTTAATAAATTTTGTAATAAAAATCAACACCCGTCGGAACACCGTCGGAAATTAAGACGGAATTCCGACGGGTTTTTATTTTATTCATATATTTAATTTTTCCGGCGGTAACAAATACGTGAAATAAAATTCCGTCAACAATGTGAACGAGTTAGAGCCATATCAAAATTGGCTTTAATCGTTCTGCCAATCGAAGTGCCAAACCCGTGAATCCCACAAGTTCTATCTATGTTGCCTTGGTTTTCATAAATATTACATTACACATACAATTTATATTGCAATATAAATTTAAATACCAAAATAGTAAATATTACACGTACCAACATTATGCGGATAAACTCGTACAATAGATAGTAGGAAATTATTTAATATAAAAGCAACATAAAGCCGTAACCATAAAATAATTCTTAATCATGGACGAGTTAGATATTTATTCTTCATCGGAGTCTGGACCTGTTTCATATTCGTACCCAGTAGTTCCTTCATCTTCCTCCTCGATGGTGTATACTTCCGTTGGCTAGTATTCAGCAATCATCGTATTAGCACCGATTATTTGTTTGAAAACTGAATTTAGTTAACCATTCTCAAAAATATTTATAAACGTATGGTGTATGTACTTTAACAATGTTACGCTCTGTGATGTTTAGGTACTTTGGGTTCCTATCAAAACGGCAAACGGTAACATTCTTCAGGATGACCACCGCACCTACAGCAGTCGTGAGTCTGTACTCGTCATTCTTGAAGATGTTGTGGTGCATGGTTCCCTCGATTATTTCCGACGGATCTTTTAAGGTTACAAGCAGATCTCCCTGGTCATTGGGGGTCAAACTAGAAAGCATAGCCACAATCTGATAATTAAATAGAATATACTTGTCAGATAAATTGTTTCTCAAAATGTTAATAAAATTGGACGGAACGTAAACCTTTTTTATTTTCACAAATTGTGAACGCGGGGATTAAATTTCTGTAACCTGGGTCCAGAATGGTGTGGTCCTATTGCGATAAGAACCTACATTTATGAATGATAGATTTTGTATTTGTCAGCTACAATAATTATATAACAATATATTGTAAAAGTAAAAACGGTAATTATACATATATATATACCTTCACGAATTATGTAATCGATAGTAGAAGTCCACCGAAGGCTACTAAAATCCTGGTCGGCTTGTGGTGCCTCGTTAATGACCTCTTAAATAAAATCTTGTGTTGGGCGAGTTTGAGAACTTTCACCTCGCACCACCCTTGCATCATGAGCCCTCTTGCGAAAAATTCCTCGCCTTACGATTTGGCAAGGTCCCGGTATTTCGGGCGTTTGGTTCAGGGATCGTTGAGTTGGGTAGAGTGAAATTGTTGGTTGACATTTAAATTATCGTAAGGAGAGCTTGAAGGAAGAAGAGTTGTGTTTGGAGTGTTTAGGCCAGGGGCTCGGTTTTGCATATAGTAATTCCATAGATCTTTGTTAGCCATTACGCAATTGAATATTTTTGTGTTATGATTTTGTTTTTGTGATGAAGGAATGAGAAAATGTGGAACATATATGTACAACGGATTTCCGTCGGAAAACCGTCAAAACACTCTGACATAACACCCCACCAATCCCTTCGGCCATTGCAGACGATTTATTAACCACACAAACTTTGCTGACATCTAAACCGTCGGAATTCCGTCGGACATCCGTTACATAATTCTGAGGACATAGCTCTGTCGGAAATCCGTCAGTACAGATGACCAATCAAACTTTGCCGACATCGTGTAGTCTGAAATCCGTCGGTAATACGGACGGAATGCAGACGAAATGGCGACGGTTTATACATATAACTTCTACTATAAATACACCTTATAGAGTGTATATCTTCTACACCTCTCAATAACACAAAAATGTCATCTAACTCTCCTAATGACGACGAAAAAACAACATCGGAGGCTAATTTTTTTTATATTCCAAAATACACGTGGGAAACCGAATCTCATTGCGACGAATTCACTCAAGATATTCCCACTTACTCGTGGGAATTTGATACGTGCTCACCAATCCATAAAGAAGATTTCACATCAACAATTGTGCCTGACAGCCAGTGCTCGCCAAATATCCACCACATTTACAATAGGCAGCCACAATGTCCTGATCATAAGCGGGTTATCGAAGCCGAACAACCATGTCAATTGATGGAAAAGTCAGATACTGACGGTGGAAGTACTTCAAACGTATGTAAGGATCAGTACTATGGTTATGAATTCGCCCAAAGCCCAGAAATGCCAAACTTAAATTTAGATGTTGATGCAATCAAAAGTGAATTGTGCGACGGATTTATAGATTCTCCACCAAAGGAGCATTACTATGATTTCGAATTTGCCCAAAGCCCAGCCAAGCCAAACATAAATCTAGATGTTGATGCAATCAAAAGCGAATTGTGCGACGGATTTGTAGATTCTCCACAAAAGAAAAAAAGGGAAAGAACATCACTAAATGGTTCTAACAAATGGTAAGTTCGGAGTGGAAACCGACAGATGATTGTAAAATGAGGAGTTTATTATGTACATGTACTATAACCGTTGTGTGTTAAATATTTGCAAGTCTCTAATGTACTTGTTTAAGAATGTGTTTTAAATTTTATGTTTCATTAAATGTTATGTTTTATTGGAGTTGCAATAGCAATATTTATCGTCAATTAGTCATCGAACATGACTATATATATATACTATTAAATAATATGATATACAAGGGATGAAGTCTGATTCTCCTGAATCTCCTGATCCACTTTCAGTAGGGATGAAGTCTGAATCACACAACATTCATAAGCACACATTTATTCATAAATTATTAATTTGAATCTTCTGATCCACTTTCACTAGGGATGGAGTCTGAATCGTCGTCAAATTCGTCAAGTGTTTCCTCTTCGTCTGAATGCACTATATCATCCCCGATATGTGTGACATCAATGACAAGGTCAATGTTATCCATCTCCTCAACAGGTGACATTGATATACTTCTCGATGGTTGTAGAGCATCTTGTTCTGGAACTCCATATATTTTTCCTCTCGGGTTAATTGGAGTTACTGTGATCCAAGGATCTGTACGATAGGCAACTCGAAGATATGGAATGTAGCAAACCTATTAATAAAGAGTGGATATTGTTAATATACATGAACAACAAACCTTAAGTATAAGTACATAGGTAAACATATTATTGTATTCATACCTGGTCTGCTTGAGACGCAAGGATAAATGGATCGGAATACCGTATTTTCCGGCTTGAATTTATCGAAATAACACCATGAGGGTCAACTCGAACCCCTCGACCATCGGTTGGGTCATACCAATCGCACATAAACACAATGCACCTCAAGTCCAACATTCCTGGATAGTGGATTTCCAAGATTTCTTTTAAAATCCCATAGTACATAGTATCACCTGATTGCGCTGAAATACCATAGTCCGAAGTTGACCTTTGACGTCCTTCCTCACGGATCCTGAACGAATATCCCCTAGTGCAAAACTTGGGATATGAAGTCGCGGTGCTGCGTAAACCATGAACAAACTCCACTAACCATGTCGGGAGTGATTGACCACTTGCTATACTATCGGAAACCTAAAAATGATAGAAGTAAGAAATAAGTAACATATGAACGTGAAAACCTGGAAAAGTAAGAGTAATTAATTATATTACACTTACATAACATTTCAACCACCCCTCAAATTCTTCATCTTTCAAGACAGCAAGTTCGGCATCTGTCTTATCATAATAGTAATCACGTGCAAAAGACATGTAGATCAGGTAACATAAAAGTCGTTAGTAGATAAAGGCAAATAATTCCATAAATTTATTATAATAACTGATATACCTTTCGTACTCCAAAATTTCGTCACAGTTTCTGAGGATATACGTATGCAAATGTGTGACCTCTTGGGCTGATAGTTTGCGTTTCTTTCCTTTTTCACTTGCTCGACCAACTTGGGCAAACAAATCAGGAACAACCACGGCATAGACTGCTTTCTCACCTCTATCATCATGTCAGGCAGGACGTCTCGCCTTAGTGCGAACTGCCGATGGAAAGTAATATTCGGCAAAGTGTGAGACTTCCTCGTTTAGGCTTTGTGCGACAATAGATCCCTCAACCTTGCTCAAATTTTTAACCTTTTTCTTCAGGTGGAACATGTAACGCTCGAACGGATACATCCATCGGTATTGAACAGGGCCTCCTAAGGCTGCTTCTCGTGGGAGGTGAATAGGAAGGTGTTCCATAACGTCAAAAAAAGACGGTGGAAATATCTTCTCAAGATTACAAAGGAGAACTGGGATATTGGCCTCCAAGTTACGTATCCCGTGGACGGTAAGCGTTCTTGAACATAAATCTCGGAAGAATGCACCAACTCCTATAAACAAAAATTAAACAAGTTAGTACATATATATATATATAGTAATATTATGGTATTAAGAAACTAATGGGAGTAAGAAATATACCTCCAATTGCTTGGTGGATAGGTTCTGGAAGAAGATATGCAAATACAAATTGAAGAAGACGCTGCATCACGACATGACAATCATGACTCTTCATTCCTATAAACTTGTCTTCCGTCGAATCCACGCAATTACGTAGATTAGATGCGTAGCCGTCTGGAAATTTGACAAATTTTTTGAACCATTCAAAAAATACTTCTTTCTGTCCAGCGTCTAACCGGAAAGCAGGCATCGCCAATCTACCGTTTGAAACATGAAGAGATGGCCTCGAACAAATCAATAGCAAGTCGAATCTAAACTAATTTTCCTCCCATGAATCTCGACAAAACGGATGGATTCGGAATTTTTAGAGCAATTGATTTAGCTTGAGTTTGTATGTACTGTTCTTCTTGTTAGTGTTGAGGACAATGCAACATTCACCAAGAAGAACAAGACGTACCAACTCAAACTAAACAAATTTCTCCAAAAATTTTGTACCAACTCAAACTAAACTAATTTCTCCAAAAAATTTGTATAGCCCCATGAACCTTGACAAAACGGACGAATTCAAAAAAAATTGGAGAAATTGATTTAGTTTGAGCCGGTATGTCTAATGTCTTATACTCCTTGTTGGTGTTGATGACAATGCAACACATGTCCTCATCACCAACAAAAAGAATAAGACGTACCAACTCAAACTAAACTAATTTCTCTGAAAATTTCGTATCGCTCCGTTTCGTCGAGGTCCGTGGGAATTTTTTTTTTTTTGCTAGACAGGTTCGTGGGAATTACAAAATGATTGTTACGTTCTCCCTCGGTTCCAATGTCTATATTTACACAATTTTCAACCATCCAATACGTTTTTATTTGACTTATAGTGTTATACAAAAAAACACTGAACATATTCTAATTTTTGATTGATCAAGTTGATAGGTTTCCTTATGAAGTTTTCTCTCTACCGGTGTTTATCAGCATGTAGAAGACGTTTTTTAATTAAAAAACACAACACACTTGTTTTTGACCAAAATAAAAATATGTAGGAACCGCGAAAACGGAATTGAGAATTCTGATTGAAATTTGAACGAGAATTAAGAAGGAGAAGAAATTCTCGAAGAACGAATACGGAGTCGAGATTACTCTCTTTCCTTAATTCAAAAAATCGCCCGTAGTTAGACGGTTTGATACGATTACGAATCCCAAGATAAAACCGATAATGAAAACGATTTCGCAAACATTCAAAATCGAATCTGACGAACAGATTTTCTATGAATACTCTCGAGACTTACTTTGAGGAGGATCGAAGATTTTTGCAGAGGAAAAAATTCGCAGAGAAAAGATTGATCCGAAGATGATTAAGGCGCGCAGCTTTTATAGAACCGAGAGGTTGCTATTTGCGGGTTGCAATGATTCGGACAACAAGAACCGAACGGGTACGAATTTGGAATTGCAATTGTTCGGTCAAAAGTTGCGATTTTGGGTTGCGACTGTTCGGTTAATGATAACCGACGGGGTGCAATTATTTAATAAAAAAATTCCCCAAAAAGAATAGCTTTTTCAGTGGTGGTGGTGCGCGCGTGGGACTCCCTAGGTTCCTTCATGGTACATATGTGTTCTTGACTTGTTTGAACACTTACACATGCTTAGCCTTATTTATACAACACCAAAATGTTTCCAACTTTGGATGTGGGACAAAATTAAGTGTGCATTCATTAAACCAACAGAAGAGGCTTTTACCTCTTAGCCCAAAGGCTTTGTTTCATTTCATCTTCACATTTTAAACCCATTTTTCATACACAAATGTCTTATACTAAGCCCATTTAAATTGTATAAAATTGGTTCCAACAATCCCCCTCACATGAATAGAAATGACCTCTAAACATATGACGACTCGATAAACTCTAAGATTCTACTGATTAGACTAACTTATATGACTAGACAGACAGACGGACTTTCGAGAGTATAACGAAAAATTATTGTATCTGAGTTGGTAGAAATTTTTCAGCTTTTGAACCACTCGTAGTTAGTAGCTGTCGGAATTACTTGGCCAGGAGGTGGACATGATGCCTTGAACCACCCGGATTTTGATGTAAACCTAGACAACAACTATAACACAGCTCATTTTCTCATAGAACCTTGTTCTCTATTGTGTTCATTTTGGCCTTGAACTTGCCTAGTTTTCATGAGTGAACTTGGAGAATATAGCATTTCCTTCATTCTCCTAGAAACGGCCCCATTTCACACTCACTAGGTGATCTGCATTAGCTTATCATTAGAAGTATTCTGAAATACTATCTATTGTAAGGCTAAAGAATCATTAAAAGCCAAAAGCTTATCCTCTTTCCATACCGATGTAACACTGTTTGTCATCCTAGGAACTGGGTAGAGATATTAATCTCACAGTGTTCTTTTAGTTTAGTTTTTAATTTGTTATCCCTTTGAACCTATTTCTTGGGATCTCCAGTCATGTAGGTGGGGTGTCCATCAAACTTCAACTTTATTCATAGGCTTGTAAACTCATTCCTCTTGATGATTTGACTACTTGATCTCTTGCCAAACCTTTAGTGAATGGATCAGCTAGGTTATCGGCAGATTTGATATAATCTATCGTGAGTACTCCGGTGGAGATCAAGTTTCTCATGGTTTTATGTCGTCGTCGTATGTGACGAGACTTGCCATTATAATGATTATTCAGTGCCCGAGAGATAGCCGATTGGCTATCACGGTGTACACGTAAAGCTGGCACTGGTTTCTCCCACATAGGGATATCTTCCAAAAAATTCCAAACCCACTCTGCTTCTTGAGCAGTTTTGTCTAGAGCGACAAACTCAGATTCCATGGTTGATGTGGCTATCACGGTTTGTTTGGAAGACTTCCAGGACACTGCTGCACCTCCAAGTGTAAAGACATATCCACTTGTGGATTTTGAGTTTTTGGAATCCGCAATCCAGTTCGCGTCACTGTATCCTTCCAAAACTGCTGGTTCTTTACCATAGTGTAGTCCATAACTTTTGGTATAACGTAGGTAATTCAATACTCTATTTATCGCTTTCCAATGTTTATGTCCTGGATTACTAGTATAACGACTTAGTATGTTTACTGCATGTGCTAAGTCGGATCTAGTACAATTTGTCAAGTACATCAGACTTCTGATGACTTGTGCATATTCACCTGAAAAACTGCATCACCTGAGTTTTTAGTCAAATGAATATGAGGATCAACTGGAGTTTTTGCAGTTCAAGTTTTTGAATCTATCAAGTATCTTTTGTGCATAATGTGATTGTAACAAGATAATTCCTCCAGCATGTCGGTGAATCTTAATACCAAGAATGACATCTGCCAATCCCATGTCTTTCATTTCAAAGTTACTACGAAGTAAGTTCTTTGTTTGATTAATCATGTCATTAGTGTTGCCAATAATGAGCATGTCATCAACATACAAACACAACAAAACATATCCGTGAGGGGTACATTTGATGTATATGCATTTATCACATTCGTTAATACTGAAACCATTTGACATCATCACATTATCAAATTTTTCATGCCATTGTTTTGGAGCTTGTTCAGTCCGTATTCTTGTCCGGGGACAACAAATCCTTCAGGTTGTTTCATAGAAATCTCTTCTTCTAAATCTCCATGTAGAAAAGCGGTTTTTACATCCATCTGATGTATTTCTAGGCCTCTTAATGCCGCGATACTAACCAAAAGTCTGATGGAGCTTATTCGCGTCACCGGAGAATATGTGTCAAAGTAATCCAGACCTTCTTTTTGTCAGAATCCTTGAACCACAAGTCTAGCCTTATACTTATCCACAGAACCATCGGTTTTCATTTTTGTTGTGAAAATCCATTTACTCCCTAGTGCTTTAGACCCTTCGGGTAGATCGGTAATCTCATATATATGATGTTGCAATACAGAATCGATCTCACTATTAATAGCTTCCTTCCAATAGGCTGCTTCTGGTGTAGACATGGCTTCTGAGTAAGTTTATGGTGCATTCTCTGTGAGAAACACCATCATGAAATCATCACCAAAAGATTTTTCCTTACGAGCTCTTTTGCTGCATCGAGGTTCATCTTCTACGTCTTCCACATCATGTGTTGAGGTTCTGGAAGTGCTTGCCTCATTTGTTGAGAAGCTTGTTTCCCGTTGTCCAAGGGTCCTCTTTTGACCTTGTTTTTCTTTACAAGGGAAAATGTGTTCAAAGAAAGACGCATTTCGTGATTCCATTACTGTATTCACATGAATATCGGGTATGTCTGATTTGTGAACCAGAAACCGATAAGCACTACTGTTGTGTGCATATCCTATGAAAATACAGTCCACTGTTTTAGGTCCAATTGTGACCTTTTTCGGATGTGGTACTGCGACTTTAGCAAGGCACCCCCACACTTTGAGGTATTTGTATGAAGGCAAAACACCTTTTCAAAGTTTATATGGCGTTTTGCCAGTAACTTTATGTGGTATTTTATTGAGAATATAGTTCGTCGTAATCAAAGCTTCCCCCCACATTGACTGGGGTAACCCAGATTCCTGCAACATAGCATTCATCATCTCTTTCAGAGTTCGTTTTTTCGTTCCGCAACTCCGTTGGATTCAGGGGAATAGGGAGCTATGGTTTGATGTATGATGTCATGTTGTTGACAGAAGTCATTAAACGGACCATCATACTCACCTCCTCTATCACTTCGAACTACTTTAATAGTTTTACCTAGTTGGTTTTCAACTTTAAGTTTATACTCTTTGAATTTTTATAAGGCTTCATCTTTGCTACGTAACAAGTATACATAACAATATTTTGTATTATCATCGATAAATATCACAAAATACTTTTTACCGCCTCTAGTTTGTATAAATTTCAGATCGCATAAATCTGTGTGTATTAAACTAAGAGGTTCAGTAGTTCTTTGAACTTGGGGAGAAGGAGTTTTTGTAAGTTTGGCCTGTACGCACACTTCACATTTATTCTTGTTTACTTTGCATTTCGGAATTAGGTTCAAATTCATTAATCTTTGCATAGATTTATAGTTGACATGTTCTAAGCGTTCATGCCAAATATTAAAAGACTCATCCAATTAAGCAACAAAATTATTATTAAATGAATTATCAGAAATTACAACATTAGCGTTATTAATCTTATCACTACGAAGGACTGTCGAAACACACAACTTGACTAGTCCTCCTTTCTCATAACCCTTTCCCAAATACATCCCATTCTTCCTAAGTACCAATATATCAGCTTCGAAGGTGACTCTGAATCCTGCCTTGCTCAAGAGAGTTCCTGAAACCAAATTCTTCCTCATGCCCGGCACATGTTTCACATTGTTGAGTGTAAGTTCACGTCCTGAAGTCAGCTTCAGAACCACTTTGCCACGACCTTCAATCTTCAATGAAGCCGTGTTTCCCATGAACAGTTGCTCCTCCGATTTGATCTTTTGATAAGTGGTGAACATCGACTTATCAGTGCAGATATGGGTGGTTGCACCTGTGTCATACCACCATTCCATTGGGTTGTCATCGACCATGTTCACTTCATTGACGACAGGGCACATATCCTCTTCAGTGAGGTTAGCTTTAGCCTTTTTGAAGCCTTGTGATGACATCAGAGAGTGACATATGCTTCATCATCTGGCATTAGCCCGTGCGCCATGGTTGCGGGTAATTGAGACATCATCTAATAGTTGTCTTGTGGAACACTCGTCTGGAGACGAACTCCGAACAGATCTCGGGCACCCGAGTCAACAGGCGTTTCAGTCTGTCCATCAGATGACTTGTTCCCAGTCATATCGACATCAGCATCATCGATTGACATTTTCTGTTAACACAACACACTTGTTTTTGACCAAAATAAAAATATGTAGGAACCGCAAAAACGGAATTTGCTATTTGCGGGTTCCAATGATTCGGACAACAAGAACCTAACGGGTGCGAATTTCGAATTGCAATTGTTCGGTCAAAAGTTGCGATTTTGGGTTGCGACTGTTCGGTTAATGATAACCGAAGGGGTGCAATTATTTAATAAAAAAATTCCCCAAAAAGAATAGTCTTTAGGTCCAATTGACCGAACCCGAACCAGAGCCCGGCTCGGCTCAGTTCGGTGGTGGTGGTGGTGGTGCGCGCATGGGACTCCCTAGGTTCCTTCATGGTACATATGTGTGCTTGACTTGTTTGAACACTTATACATGCTTAGCCTTATTTATACAACACCAAAATGTTTCCAACTTTGGATGTGGGACAAAATTAAGTGTGCATTCATTAAACCAACACAAGAGGCTTTTACTTCTTAGCCCAAAGGCTTTGTTTCATTTCATCTTCACATTTTAAACTCATTTTTCATACACAAATGTCTTATACTAAGCCCATTTAAAATTGTATAAAATTGGTTCCAACAAAATATACTGCCATTTGTTTTGTATGTTCAGTTGCGTACGAAGTACCTACTTACTTGGATCCCAAGTTTTTATTTATTTTTGTTTTTTTCTTGTATATTTACTTCGTTTATTGGAAAGAAAATACGCTAATTTTCACAAAGCCAAATCGAAAATTAAAGAAGATAAACATGCTTAGCCAAAAATCATTTAATGCTCTTTCGGGCGTGGTTGGACTTGAAAAGAGAGCCCAATGGACTTTCTTTTATATTTCAAAAGAAAACTCTCGAATCCGACCCGACCCGTTTCACAGAACCGCCTCGCCGTATCTGGGGCAGGGGTATCTTGTTGACGAACAAGCCACGCATGACTGCTACCTTTTATACTTGGCTCTGTTTCTTCTCACAATCTTTTTTTCTCTTCGTCTTCGACAATGGAACAAAGGTATGTTTCTTTGTTTCATTTTATGTTCTTATTTGCTTCCCGTTGTGAAACGTGTGACCACGAGTTCCAAACCCTAACTCTTAAATATATTCTTTCTTACGATTTTAGTGGTGAAAGTTTGAGAAAGCGAGTTGTTATGAGTGAGGATAGGATTCGTGAGTTGCCTGAAGCTTTGCTTATACAGATATTGTCTTTACTTTGTTACAGGATTATCTCCGTAAACCGGTTTAATTACTTGGTTCAACTTATTAAGTGGTTTAGTTTTCTTATTTTGGTTTAGCTATTTCATCTTTGTCGTGAAAACTATATGTAAGGCTTTAGTCCTTTTCTGAGAAATCAATCAAATATCAATTATCTTCTAAATCTCTAAATCTCTGTTTCATCATCATCATCACTCCACCATCGATTCCTTGTTCTAGAGTTGATCCTTCTTCCTCAGTGATCTTCTCCTGGGCTTTGGTTTACCCTTTCTTCGAGCTCTCGGTGAGTTTCTAGTTAGGGGTTTATCCTCACTTAGGTTTTCTGTAACAATGGTATCAGAGCCACAAGTCCTCTCGACTGTGGGCATTAAGACGACGTTTGAAGAACCATACGATGCTCCTCCTGAGATGCTCAAGCTGATAGCTGAAATTAGGCGTAATTTGGAGAGTAATGTGAAGATTTTGGGTGAAGCTCGAATTCGAACTGTACCGAGCCCCGATCCGCTCCAATCGGTTGTTCCGATTACTTCGCCAAAGCCAACCAAAACCCATGGGTCACCGGATTTCATCAGATCTATATACAATTCGGCAGAATCCACTAAGACGAGCACAACAAAGCATCATCGCACGTATTTTTGTGATGAGGTATACGAGAGAATGAACAATGGATTGTATTGGTATTGTGAAGAGCCTGATCTTCCCGATCATTATTTGAAGCACAAAGGATTGCAGGTTATAGTGGTAGAATGCGAAGACGATCATATATCTGATGATAACGAGTTCGTAGCGCTTGCTGTCGAAACGTCTTTATCGAATCAGAAGATAGAATCACTTGGCGTTGAAGATTTGATAGCGACAGACATGTTTCAAGACGAATCAAATCTAGAGAAGGATTTGAATTTAGTCCAAGTTCTCCATCAGATTGAAGCGACTCCATATGCTCATAAGTCGACAAGTATCAATTCTCACCATATTGCACACCAGCTGTTCGATACAATGCATCTCAGAGTACAAAAGGAATCAAGTAAAGAGGCAGACCTGCAACTTTTGAATAAATCCTTGTGTATTTGTAAGAACAACAAGGTAATGGGTTGTTCAAGTGAAGCTAACCATACATGGAAACCTGGTGGAGTATTAGTTCAACATGATGATCGGAAATGGCTGGAAAAGTTTCACAAACTCGATAGGGTTCTGAAAATAGCACAAAGGTTTCACAAATTGGGTTTACAGGAAATCACTAATAGGGACAGGAAATTTCAAGAGGAGATAGTAAGTGCCATGTTGAGCTTGTTATCTTGTTCGAGTGTTCTAAACAGATTGTTGAAGACAGATTATGGGAGAACAAGCGTAAAGGGGTTAGAAAATATGATATTGGCGCATGATAATTTCCGGAATCAGAGGTTGCTACTCGTACAACATTTTCTAGAGATCAAGGGTTCTCCACAGTTTAATAAGCTTCATGATATAAATTTACGGAAAACTTCAGAGACGTTTATGCCTCTATCAAAGAAAACTCGCAATTGGCGTGAAGAGTTTAGAGCTGAAGTGTGTTCTAGTTTGGATATAGAAGCTAAGCTTGCTCAGAAATATAACTATGAGACTGTTAACTCAAGAGAATTTGTTTCCTATCATGGTTGTGTTCTGCAGGAAATGAATCTTGTGGAGCTTTTGGTTTGCATCTGTGGAATTGGGATAAGCTTGATGTTCAGTGACAGCGAGTTGGCACCAAGAGAAGGTCCAAATCTAGTAAGATCAAGATATCTAGGAGTTTGTGAAAAGTTGATGAGCCTTACCATGGTGACAGAAAATGGGGAACCAACTAAAGATTCACTATGGATCAAAAATGAAAAACATGGACCTGAAAAACATATTAGGAGATTGTGGTTATCTCATTTACCAAAGGCTACCAAAGAAACTTCAAGGTCTTTTGGTAAGGAATCAACTTTTCTTGATAATTTTGATGGAGGGTTGGTTATAGGATACATGATGTCTCTATATTATTGGTTTGATTGGAGAGAATTGACAGTGTGGGAGAAGTTGTGTTTTCTGCAAAATGCTCCTCATAGGATGATAATTGTGAGAAACGAATTACAAGAGACATCGATGTGCTTATGGAGTTCCATTGGGCCAAGCGAGACTGGTAATAGCATCATTGGTCACAAGCTGTTTGTATCGAGTGAGACAATCACAAAGTGGTACAAGGAGGATTCATGGTTGTTTATATGGATCATTCTTAAAGGACTAGTTGCAAGTTTGAGACAGCTTAATCTTGTTGGTGTGAAGTTTCATTTGAAGCACAAATGGAGATCTAGGCTGTTACAAACTCTTTCAGGACTGGAATTTTGTGAGGATACTGTTTTGCTCTTCACAAGTTCTGTCAAGCAATTGTTCCCCAAGAAGGACAAGTTGCTGCATCATGAAGCTGGACTTTGTTATCAATCCAATCCCAAATTTAAAGGTGTTCATGACTTTGTTACTTGTCCCAAGATGCCAACTGTGGATGAGACACAGGGTAAAATGTTGTTGATTTTGAATGAGATGCTGCTTGACGATAGTGACAACAAAGTGGACCTTACCGTCAACAAAAACTGGTTTTTCAGTAAACCAATGATCAAAGGAGTTTTTCATTTGCAAAGGCCACCCGAGTTGATTGACCCTTATGGAAATCTGAATTTTATTAATAAGGCCCTGGTTCAATGGAAAGCACATCCTCCAGACCGAATTAATGGGACTCTACGAAGACTTCATCGCGAAGCCTCCGAAGTTTCAACCTTGAGGACAAGGTTGTTCTCGAACAGGGAGATAACTGAAGTGGTGGAATCGTAAATGAGATAAGGTCCAGGAGCTATGGGCCGCTATATCTACCACCACCTCTATCTTCTCCATCGACGGATCCGTCCATTGATTCCTCGTGCTCTCTCGTCTCAGTTTAACGCTTTCAGCCTCGCCACATTTCGCAGAGAAGATGAACAAAACAGTAGCAGGTTCTCGCCATGGCCCCTGAGGAAGATAAGTTAACTCGTCAAAACCCCCCTCGGTTTCCCTATCGTGAGTCTATCTCTCTTAGTAGCAATCTGCGGTTCTTCGATTCTTAAAAATTGTCTTTAAATCTTCAAATAATTGGAAGTATTTGGTCGTAAGTCGCTATAACCGATAAGATTGAGTAAAAGTGTTTTGGGATTTTCATATCTGCATTCTTGTTATTCTGCCTATAGCGTTTCATATACAACCGGTGGGTCAATTTGATACTGAAATTGTTTATGTTGAAAAGTTTAAGCTCTTATTTGAAAAAAAATATTCCACTGCTTAAATTCAAAGCATCATTGGCTTTTCATGATTAGGGAAGCTCAAACTCGAGAGAGACCACAAGGAAATGCAAAATGTTTACCATATACTGACCAAATCTTCTACTTAACACACTTGCATTTGTAGTTGCAGAACAAAAAGTATTTGCCGTACGACAAAGTGGCCAAAGTGCCTGCATTCCTTCCCTGTAACTGGTTTTCCCAGAGCAGGGTATGACATTCCGCAATCATACTATTGCATTGTCAAAGGTGAGAGGTTAATTTCCATCTCAGGTTATGAATGATAATTGGTAATTTTCATGATCTTCAATCTATTTTTGAATACCATCAAACATTATACGTCTATTTGGTCAATTTTCGGAATAGTATTGATTATACGATTAGTTTTTTTTAACAGGTTTTTCACTATTACCTATCGAAGACTCAGAAATTTAAACACTCTAGAAGAAATAAGAAGAAGAAACCCAAACAAACTTTCGATTCAGTTTTCAAGGTATGTTTATTGTCTGGAAATCCTCCTTTGTTTGCTTGTCTTTCAACTAATTATTCCTTCTGGTTTCTTGAAGGTAAGGTTGTTGGCTCAAGGTATTTGATGTAAGTTTCCTTGCTCTATCAACAACAAAACATTAGTGGAAAATGGCGAGGATAAATATAAAATTATCTAATCTACTAAAATATTAGCATAACCAACTTTAGTTCTTTCTTTGGTATTTGCAATTTGACAGTTTGGAGGAGTTACAAAGGGAGTTTAAAGTCATTAATCAAGAAGAGCAGATTTAAAACTCCACAAGTTATCCGCCCTCCATCTCCCCAGAAAGTAAGAAGTATTAATTAAAAAAAGGGTTATTTACACGGGAAGGTACTTTTTAAGAGTTTAGTAACGGAAAAAGTACTAAAATGTGTTGCTGTACTCTTGGGCTGGTTAAATACTATAATGGCCCTAAGTCTTGTTTGGTGTACCGTAACTGAATTAGAGTTAATAAGCCGGTTACTTACTTCTTGTATATTAGGATGAATTAATTAATAGATACATTAGGATTATTTTACAGTTCCGTAAAAACCCTAAAATTTACAGAACTTGTCGGTGACCCTGCGTGCGGCGAGTAACATTTTTCCGGTCAAAATGCAGAATTCGACCGGCGAATGCAACGGAGATGGGAGTAAGTTAAACTGTTTTGTATGCATTTGATGCATAGGATTTATTTTAACATAATATGATTATTATTCACTGACTCGGGGACAAAAATTACAGGAGATTGGGCTGATTTTGCCAGCGAACCCGATCCTCGTCTTCCCAGTAGGCTGTTTCAAACCGACAGGTACCCGAATTCAAACTCAATGTATATTCAAAGCCAGATCTGATAACATTTGTGAGAGATGCCCTTGAGGGTACGGAGGAGTTTGTGAAGATTTGTGAGTCACCGTTGGGTGTGTTGTTTGATTTGCCGGTTAGCCTTTGTCCTATTTCTTGCAAATTGTTGCATGCCCTTATATGTCGGCAATTATTAACGCGGAAGAAATACGAGTTATGGATAGTATTTGGTGGACAATCTTTCCGTTTTTCTCTTTCTGAGTTTAGGAAAATGTCTGGTTTGAAATGGGGAGATTTTCCAAGTGGATGTAAGGCAGGTGTTGAAGTTGTGATTAATCTGAAGACAGGTCCAATGTGGCAGAAGGTTGTTTGTGGAGATAAGCATACCACTTTGGGCGATTTAGGAGAATTGCCTGGATGGAGGAAGCTAGCCATTGCACTTATAATTTTAGTGGATGGGGTGCTAATTGAGAATCTCCAAATTAATAGACCTACTCCTAAGTATGTTCAGATGCTGCAGGATGTTGACGCTTTTATGAAATTTCCATGGGGGAGGGAGTCATTCTTGATGACTCTTGGAACAATGAGGCCCCTCTTGAGCCAACAAAGAAGTGCCCTGATCCAGTCGGGGAATACCGATTGAAGTGCCAACAACATTCATTCCGGTTGCAGGGATTCCCGCTTGTGCTCCAGTTACTTGCGTTTAAAACCATCTCCTTGCTGTTGACTAAAGTTCCTAATGCAGATAGTAAGGAGACATTCATGGATATCTCTTTAGTGGGGCTCTCTCAACTAACAGCATTGACAATGAATGATGTCCTTCAAATCAAAAATGACGCTCATGTATGTTATGATTTTAACCAATGGATTATAGAGATTTCTTGTAAATGAGCAACCATTTGATTAATCATAATAAATGAGTATATCTGTTTTATTTGCTTATAGTTGACGGTAGAACCAGTATGTCCCCTCGGGATTGTTGGGGAGAATGGGATGACGAAGATCGTGATAGGAGTGTCATGTACATGCAAAAGTTAATCAGCAGTGGCACGGTGTTTCGTAAATATTGTGGCCTAAAGGGGTTGCTGCTACAGACTCGGTTGAGTAACATGAGAAGGCAGCAGATGTGGATCATCAAAAACATGTTGTGCACAGGAAGCTATGCAGTGCTTCTGAAGGGGGTGATAGGAAAATGAAATTGAAAAGGAAAGGTAGGAAGGGGAAGAAATCTGGGACAACAAGGAAGCAGCGTAAAATGGAAAACTACTTCAAACCAACCTCTGCGGTGGAGGAGATGAGGAAGTGGGTAGAAGAAAAGATAGAGGATGTGAAATCTGGATTAGTTAAACAGATTGAGGAGCAGGGAAAGGAGATTGTAAGGTTGAAAAAAAAAAAAAAGTGGAAAGAAGAAAAAATTTGGAAAATTGTCGGAAAGTTTTAAGAGGTCTGACAGAAGGAAGGATAGAAAATCCGTTGGAGCAGGTAGTTTTAGTGATATTGAGACCGCTATAAAGACCAACTTGGATGAGGTACAATTGATATTATAAGCAAATAACCATATACATAAGTGTACTGCATGTTGGATTGATTGACAAATTTGTAAAATTTATGTTCCTTATGTGTAAGCAATTTAATCTGGACAACGATGAAGGAGAGGATGGTGCAATGAGTGATGGAGGTGAAATTGGGGTAAGTGTAAGTGTTGTATGGTTGAAATATTATTACAGGGTTTGTAAACCGTTATTAATAAGACGAATACTATGAAAATATAGGGCAATACGATGTGTGGTGGCAATGGAGAAGGAGAAGAAAACAAGAATGGTGTTGGAGAAGAAAAAGAAAATGATATGGTGTTGCCTTCAAGTGATGTGAGTAGCACCTTTATCGTGTGTTTTGGATTATTTATTAGTAGGTAGCTAGTGCCATGTTTTGTAGCTAATGGAAGGGTATTTGTGGATGGTGCTGGTTGACTCTGTCTGGTGGATGGATTTTGATGGATAGGACGTGATGGATACTTTTGACCCTCCATCCGTATGCACACAACCATTCGTAGAAAGAGTTATCTTTGACCATGAGGCGAAGGTAAAGGGACTTATTTGTGTTGATGAAAGTTATGAGTAAAAGTCATTGTTGGGGTAATTTTTGTTGGACATTGAATGATGTTTTATGTGCAACATTAGGTTGGAAAAAGCGCAGAAGGAGGGACAGAAGGAAAGGAAGAAGTTGATGATGGCGAATTTATGGATGAGGTAAGAGTTGTTAAATTTCATGGAATGAATTTAAGTAATTCCTATTATGTTGCTTGGTGTGGGTTTCCATATTGTGTTTGTGGAATAAATATAGGAGACATGGAGTATGATGATGTTCCAGGAAGAATCGGAAAGGATAGATGGTGATGGGGGACAGGATGCTATGGACATTGTCGACTCGCCAGAAGCGTTGGTGGAGCTTCCTTAGGAAGTCTTCGTGGGTGGGGGCTTGTAGATAGGTTGTCATAATAACAATGAGGTTATGGGGATGGGAACAAATTTCATTATGTGTGATTATATGTATAGGGAAGGAAGAAATTTTGGTTTAAACAAATATTTACTATGTTTGTACGTTAAGAGTATGGAAGCGGATTCAGATTTGAAGAGAAAGGATGGTAGAGCCTGTGAAGACAATCACCATGTGGATGTGAGTACTCATGGATGATAATTGTGCTATTTAATTGTATTGTATTTGATTGTGGAAAGTATGACAGGAAGTAAAGGAGGAAATAAAAGAGTTGGAAGATGCATGCAAGGGCTTAGACCTAACGGATAGGAATGTGATAAAGGATAACGTCAAGGAAGGTGATGAGGTCTCCAATGTCAGAGAAGAACCAGAACTGTTGAGCGATTCATCACCTGTACAGGTTAGTCAGCGGGCTAAGCCAACACAAACTGAACTATCCCTGGTGAGACATTTTAGTAAAAAAGAGAAGAGACAGGAGATGGACCTATTGCCCGTTGTTGACTTAACAGAAAATGCGTTCTTCTCTGTGACCCTTACAGCATATCCGGAAATGTGAGTTAGATTGTTTGGAATACATCAGAGGAGTTAGGGTTAACGTGTGGTTTGTCTGACATAATATTATAATGCAAGGAACATGTGACGAACGAAGGGTTTGTGGTGAATAGTAAGTTCCTACTGGATCTGGCTAAACCACACAGAATGGGTATCCACAACAGTGAGTATGAGTACCGTGTTAACAGTTTGGTATAGATGTTTGTGTGTATGAATGAATTATAAAAGAGTTATTTTATGGTTGCAGCACATGGAGGTTTTGATGTCGTTGCTGAAGAATAGGAATGCTTCTGTCCTGGAACATGAGCAGTTGGAGTTTGTGTCGCCATGGTTTGCAAACTACTTGCAGGGCAAGTATCGTTCTTTCGATAAGGCAGTTAACAAGAAAAGAATTCGGTGGGGCGCTCGTATAGAAGGGTATGTTGCAGGTGAATGTCGAAAATGGTTGGAGGAGATCAAGACTGTGTATGTGCCAATGTGCTTGGAAGAAAAACATTGGGTTGGTTTGGCTATACACTTCAATATATGGGCCGTTGAGGTCTTTGACTCAGCGCCGCACTTGTATAAGCCGAAGGATATGGCGGAGCGGCTGGCACCTGTTTTGAAGATGCTCCCTCACATTCTTGATAAGTTGTGCTCTACAGAACTCTCGCATAAGCACGGTGTGAAGGCGTTCGGATATAAGCGAGTAAGTAATGTTTACCAGGACAAGCTGTCTGGTTTATGTGGCCCAATTGCAGTGAAGTGTATGGAACTACATCTCAATGGGAATCCAAAGGATGGCATGAGTTTGATGACTGAGAAAATGGTGACTGATTTGAGGAAATGCTACACAATGGATATCTTCCTGGAGTTGATTGTTCCCTTGTATCCAGAAATTGCATAAAGCAGTGGAGATATGCTTCTAACTGAAGATGGAGGTGTTGGTAGTGTATGATATCTTTGGTAGTGGTGATGTAGACTGAAATTAATGTATTTTGTTGGTGGCGGATGTAGGTTGTACACTTAAGAGGCCTGTTTTTAATCCTAATTTTGTGATGTAGGAAACTTAATTTAAGTAAGGTGTTGTGTGTCCCAAACATTTTATGAAATTTAGATGTAAACAAATGTTTGTCGTAGTCTAATAACTTAGTTTTAGTTGTGGAATTTGTTTTGTGGACACCGTTCCATGGTCGGGCACTGCACTGATTGAATTGGTGGACAACGTTTTATGGTCAGTCATTGTAAGGCTGTATTGATGAATCCGCTATGGGCCCCATATATGGAGCATGTTGGTTGTGTTATAAAAGGGCAGAGAGAGTCGTTAATGAAGCCTTAGAAAAGTATAGAAGTTGAAAAAGGCATTAGCATAAGAGTGAGAATGAGTAATGTCACTAAACCTTTTAGTGGTAGGTCATGTATTCGTGGAAGGGGGAGAGTCACTGGGGTTCCAATAAGTTGCTGGTGCGGTGCAAAGATGGTGACCAAATTTTCTAAGACCGATGGAATCCTAATCCACGGTACCATCGTAGTGAGTATGCGGCAACGAATAAGGTTAGTTTGGGATTTGATTTGAGTCTGATAGATCTGTGCTTGAACTTGATGAAGGGTAAACATGATTTTTCTGTACTGATTGGCAGCTTAGTAAAGACGAGCATGTTTTTAAATGGGTGGATGAAGGCTTACAGGAGGAAATCAATTGTTTGATGGAGAAAATTGGGAAAACTGATCAAGCTGTGGAAGAAATTAATTCACGTTTATCTAAAATCTTCGATGATCATAAAGAATGGAAACAGAAGTTTGCGGAAGAGTTGTTGAAAGTACAAGTCGAACAAGAAGAAACAAGAGCAGGGGTACACATATGTGTGGGCATATGTGTGATTTTGGTTGTTATTGTAGTGGGTGTTATGGTAGGGCATGCAATGTAATTTTCCTTTGAAAGTATAACATTTTACTTATCGCATTGTACTTGTTCTTTTAAAAATTGTATTTGGGGACAGTTAAATCAAGAGTGTCGTTTGTTTCGCAAGCACAATTAAAGAAATGAAGGGTCTTGACAACGCAAATAAGAAAATGACATGAATTTTTAGGGAGGATGATTTGTTAGGCAAGATCAGTTTTCCCGTTTTAAGTATCCACTGATTGTCGTCCATGTAGAAAGGTCCACCGACAGGGGGGGTGAAGATAAATGTTGTTGGTGTATCCTGCCCAAACATTTTTGGGGGCAATAAATCCCGCCTAACTTGAATTCTATTTTGGAAGGGCGGGCATATTTCTCTCCCAAACGCTTGAACCTAATAAATAATAAATAATCTTTTTTTTATTGTAAATTTCGGTTTGAGGGGACCCACCAATACGCTTGAAACTAGATTTAAGGGGAACACTTAACCTAAAATCGATTAGAACTTGTGAAATTTATTTCTTAGAAAACTACTTTTTGTGCCGTCAGAGTTCATCAAAGATGGCCCATATGAGAATGCCCCCAAATAACTGCATGAACGTCCTCAACCATGATAATGTGTTGGAGAAGATCGCGGGAGCTGTTGCAGAAAGAGGCGTTGGGGATTTCAAATCTTTCATCCGAGCGTCTCCTAAGTTGAAGAAGGCGGGCCATAATGTGTGAAGTACCGTAAGGTTTATGTAGAATGTGAGTTCCACTATATACCAACTTAGTAGGTCGTGGTGTATTATCCACAAAACATAATCCATGGAATTTCGTCTGTTGATGGTGGAGAGGGCAGTTGAGAACAATTAATGAGAACTGACCAACAACCTTAGGTCGTTGAGATCATAAATAGAAAGGGGATCAGATGAAAGGATATTTAATAAGAGAACCAGCGGTGTAGAGGAGTTATTAAATTGAAATTGGTTTTAACCAATATGAGGACTGTGGGAGCCTAAGCTAGCACAATTAGATTTGTTAGGGTTCGAGAGGAAGCAGAGACTTCTAGGGTAAGCTAGGACAACAAGAGATGAGAAAGTAGCTTGTTATTGCTTTTAATGTGTTTGAGTACAAAATTGTGAATAAGATTGTGAATGTCCCCTTTAGGGTTTATACAAGGATGTATATATAGCTTCCTCAGTCGGCTAAGTCTCCTAAGCCTTCGCGGAGTCGCCCTGCTTGAGTCAGTTAGATCACAGTGGGCTTCGCGTCTGGACCGGACCTTGGACTGTCTTTGTCTCGTCGGGTCGTCTTCACTTTATTGGGCCGTTGGGCCGAGCACGCGGTCGGACCACCGAAGGGCCGAGCACGCGGTCGGACCACCGAAGGGCCGAGCACGCGGTCGGACCACCGAAGGGCCAAGCACGCGGTCGTCCTGTCGAGGGCCGAGGCTGCGGTCGCCCTGTCGAGGAGCCGAGGCTACGGTCGGCCTGTCGAGGAGCCGAGGCTGCGGTCGCCCTGTCGAGGTGCCGAACCTGCGGTCGGGAGTAAATAAGGACGAGGGCGAGCCCGGAAGCTGACGAGGGTGAGGGCGAGCTCGGAGGTCACCAAGGTAGCGAGGCCGAGGATTGATGACTCATGGTGGCGAGTTGGCGAGGTGGCGAGCCGATGACCTCGTCGTTTCCCGATTTGCTAATGCTCTCTTCTGCTTGAAAGGGAGCATAAGATGACTTTGCCTCGTACACGGAGAAGACTTAGGATTAGAGAAGACATATCTCATGGCTTCGGCGACTTAGGAGCTATGCGACACGAGCTACGCCATCGTAGCTTAGTATGCGTTCGTTGTGTTGATCAGACTTTGAACATTAGCGTTGAGTGGGTGAAAACCGACCCCAACAGTTAGCCCCCCAGCTCGGCAGTGTTGGAGATAAGAGTGCCGAGTTAAAGATGTATTGGGTATCGGCGTTACCGTTCAAAGTCATGATGTTACTATAAGCGTGACGTTGTTGGCTTGGGCCGTTAATGTTGCCAACGCTGTAAGCGTTTGGTTTATCGAAGGTTTTAAGACTTCGTGCTTCACTTGGTGAAGCTACTGCATTGCTGCAGAAATTTTTTTTTTTTTTTTTTTTTACGAAGGTTTTAAGACTTCGTGTTTCGAGTGTCGGTGTGGCCAAGGCCAACTAGATTGATGAGTGACCCTCTCTTTTCAGACTTAACTTATTTTTGCGATTCTTGCTTTGATTTGGGTAGATGCTTAGAGTTCTCTTTGCATGTTGCTCTTGAATGAGGCTTGCTCTTGGTCAATTGCTCATGAATGAGGCTTTGTTCGCTCACGAATGAGGCTTTGTTTGCTCATGAATGAGGCTTTGTTTAGTAGAGAAAATGCAAATGCGTTCACGCTCTTTATCTGCCAACGTTGTTGTTGGGCTTTGCAGAATGGTGCTGTTCTCTAGACACGTCTGTCCGAGAACAAGTACACCCTAAATTTTACCAGCTTGGAACCTGGGTTTTCTTAATGACTGTTCACCATTGGTAGCTTCATTTTACCAACGAACAAATCATTGGCAGCTTCATTTTACCAACGATGCTTGTTGGGTTTTTGAATGATCAGTTGGGTTCGTCCGCCGCAATACTGAACATTAATACTTATATAGCGCGCTTTGGATCTGATGCTGGATGTCATTGTGTTCGTATTCCCGCATCATCACTGTGGCCAGTAGCAATGAATGCGGAACGACTTTACTTGATTGAAGCTTTGAGAGGTCCATGAAGGATGTAGTTGTTCTCGTGATGAGGTTTGTGCCAAGTGTTTGAAGTTTCTGGTGATAATGTAGTCGAAGAGTAGAGTACGGGTACCCCCCTCCCCCCCCCCCCCCTTTTAGACGAAGGAGGGAACTGAAATCGTCTAGAGAGATTGAGCTTGTCCGAAGACAAGGCTTTGAAAACACTTACTCCCCCCCCCCCCCCCCTTAAAGCAGAGGAGATCAGTGACGCTCGTCCGGAGACAAGGCTTTGAAAAAGCACTTACTCCCCCCGCCCGTTTGCTTGGTTTTCCCGCCCCTCTTAGCGCGGACTTCCTCTTCGCTTCGAGCGAAGTCTGTAGCGCGGTGAAGAACGTCTTGGATGGTCGCGGGCGGATTGACAGTCAATTCCTGCCAGAATGGAGAAGGGCATCGAAGCGCTCCTCTCAAGGCCTCCAGCGTGGACGTGTTGGTAATGTCGTCCACCTTTGACAGCGTGTGCTTGAATCTTGTCACGAATGACCGCAGGCTTTCATCCTCACTCTGCTTGTTCGTCCACAGCTCCGCATCATAGATCTTTCTTTCAGCGAAGATGTTGTAATGCTGCACAAACATCTCTGATAGTTGATGGAAGGTGTGGATTGAGTTCTTCTCCAGCTTGTAGAACCACTGAAGGGCAGGTCCTTTGAGACTCTCTACGAATAGTTTGCAGTAGCCGATGTCCTTCTCGGCTTCTGTGAAGTTTGCCCTTCCTAAGGCAACTTCGAATTCCATCAGATGGACAGCAGGGTCGGTGGTTCCTTCATAGATTGGAATCTTGACTTTTCCAGGGTCAGAGATTTGAGCCCTCGCGACCCTCTCAGCGAAGGGTGTATTATGTGCCCTCTCAAGCACATAGGCGATCCCATGAGCCTTTGCCATGCTCCGATACATCTGTAGTTAGGTGGCTTTCAGGTCAGAGACGACCCTGTCTAACTGGGCTTTCAGCGCAGCGACATCTTCATCTCGGGAACCTCGTAGAGCCCTGCTCTCCTGTTCCCTCTGGTACAGTTCTGCTATGGAGTGCTCTCCTTCTCCGTCAGCCCTGGCGCAGTCGCCAGCAGTGTTTGTTCGGGCACGTCTCCGAGGAGGAGGTTGATCGTCGTCAGACACCTCCACAGCACGGTCCGGGGTTCCATCGGTGTCCCGTCGTAGCAGTGGTGGAGGCAAGTCTTTGTAGGGGTCAAATCTCCCCTAGAAGAATCGATAAACCAAATGGCTTAACACGTGTTAAATCGGTTCAGCGGTCGAACCCAGAAAACGCAGGCCCGTCAAAGGCCCATCACTGTTCATTCCAGCGCTGTTCAATCCTTCTAGGCCGGCCCGGCTCAGAGCGACCGGAACTGTTCAAGTCACCTCGACTGGAACTGTTCATACCGCCCAATTTTACCTATATATAGACATGTACCCCTTCACTTGGAAGGGACCGGTTTTTTCTGATAGAAACACTGTTTACAGCTCTGATCTTGGTTAATAAGAACAATCTCAAAAACCCTAATTCTAAAAATCTTTCTAAGTGTTTGGAAAACCTAAAGAAGCTTTACTTTATCTGAATCTTCACAAATTCTGTTGTGTGAAAATTCCAGCTCGCACAATTTGGCGCTAGAAGGAGGGGAGCTACTCGCAACACTAGCTTCATACACGAAACAAACGCTTAGACGAACCCGCTACTCGCAACATGTCAATAACGAACCCGCAGTCTCCAGCGGTCCCGACAGAGAACCAGGCAACCGCCAATACAAACACGGCCGACCCGTCCACACCAGGAAATTTCGGTCAACTCAAAACAATGCTCGAACAGTTGCTCAAGCAGTCGCAAAACCAGGAAACGATCAACAGCAACCTGACTGCTGAAATCAGGGCCTTGTCGACAACTCGTCAATCTCGAGGGCTACCTCAAGGTAACGCGCTTCGCGTCGCCCCGCTCGCTCTTAACTTCTCCCAGGCGGCATCGCCATCGGCTCGTGGCACTCGCGAAGATCATACGCCAACACCTCTCAGAGACGGAACCGTTTTTGTCGCAGGTGCTCCCAGCGGCATACCTGCAATCGCAGACAATTCAGAAAGACGTGAATTCGGAGAAGCTCGGCCCAGTCGACCGACTAGTCGTATCCAGAGTCGGGACGAGGGCGAAATCGCAGAAAATACGCGATGGATGGAACAAGCCGAAGTCCTAACCGCCCGTAGAGCTGTCGATTCGCAGGGAACGAAAATGGACGAGCTCAGAGCCATCTTGCAGCAGAACACTCGCGATCTCAAGGATATGAGGTCACAGGTCCATCGCGCAACCAGCAAGGCGCCGGAACTCGACCGCGTTCTTGAAGAAGCTCGCACCACTCCTTTTACCGAGCGAATAACAAAGGCGCGTTTATCTGACCCAGGGAAGCTCAAGATTCCTATCTATGAGGGAAAGGGCGACCCCACGGAGCATATCAGAGCATTCTCAATCGCAATGGGGCGAGCTAATTTCAGGCTCGACGAAATCGATGTTGGCTGCTGCCTCCTCTTCGTGGAGCATCTCCAAGGGGCGGCCCTCTATTGGTTCACGGGAATGAAAAGGAACTCTGTCGACAGCTTCCCCCAACTCTCCGAGGCATTCCTAAAGCAGTATTTCGTCCTAATCAAACGCAGGTCATCGGAGGTGGACCTTTATACTATAACGCAAGCGGCCGGCGAGCCCTTGGGAGTTTTCATTGAACGCTTCAAAGCGATGCTTATTCAGGTAAAAGGGATTGACGACAGATCCGCCCTAAGTGCCCTGCGAAAAGCTTTGTGGTACAGCTCGGATTTCCGAAAAAAGATGACAATTAACGAGCCCTCGTCAATTCAAGATGCGCTTCATCGCGCTAACGGCTTCGCAAGAAGCGAAGATGAAACCAAAATCCTGAGCCAGAAGCATGGAAAGGCCAGGAATCCTAGTCCGCAAGAAGTCCCAGTCGCGACAAAGAGGAAGCCGGGAAATTTCGTACAACATGAAGGAGGTTTTAAGGGGGCCCATAACTACTAGGTGGACTCGCCCGGCTACGGTCGAGGAAGAGGGCGAGGCCGCGGAAGAGGCGCCCCCGGTCGCGCTAGCGGCAACACTTGGCCTAGAATATCGCAGTATGACGAGTCTGCTTATTGCGACTTGCATAAGATGGAGGGACACTCGACGTCTAACTGCAGAGTCCTCGGCATGCGACTCGCAGCAAAGTTGGCCGCCGGCGAGCTCAAAGGAAACATCAATGTAAACGATTTTCAGCTCGAGCAATTCGACGATGCAAGAGAAGGGGACGGCCCGTCGGGAGACAACAGGAATAATAAGCGAGACCGACAAAACGACGAGGCCCACCTCGACCGACAAAACGGTAATGATGGCCGGAGCGCCTCGAAACAGAAAATCTGCAACATGATCATGGGCGGCTCGCGCTACTGCTCTAACACCGTATCGTCGATCAAAGCCTATCAGAGAAGAGCGGAGGTAGGGGCAAACAAACCCGAACCGTCAAAGTTCCCGAACGACGTCATCCAGTTCGAAGAGAATGAGGTCGACGACATTGACAAACCTCATGACAACCTGCTTGTCATCCGACTCTCCGTCGCAGGGTGGGACACGGGTCGCGTTTTAATCGACACTGGGAGCACAGTCGACATCATTTTCATAGACGCTCTGAAGCGTATGGAAATTGACCTCGCACAAGTCGAATCCTATCCTAAGCCATTAACCGGATTCAATGGTGAGACGACGATGACACTCGGTACGGTCAAGCTTCCTGTAAGTGCGGAAGGTGTGACTAAAATAGTTGAGTTCGCAGTCTCGGACAACCCGGCAATTTACAATGTGATAATGGGAACCCCTTGGCTAAACTCGATGCGCGCCGTCGCCTCAACGTATCATCTCTGTCTTAAGTTTCCAACAAAGGGCGGAGTCAGAACAATCAGAGGAAGTCAGTCGGCGTCAAGATCTTGTTTCATGACCGCGCACAAACTAAGAACTCAGGCGACAGTGCCGATCCCAAGCGAGCCGTGGAAAAAGATTAAGACAGACAGGGAGCTCTTCAAGGAAATCTCAAACCTCTTATAGCAGCTACAGATCGCGGAATCCGCTGAAGCTAGAGGAGCGGGCCCGACCTGCGAGCCTGTCATATCGGTTTGTATAAACGACAAATTCCCAGAGAAATACGTAGAGATAGGCGCGACACTTGACAAAGCCGTCAGGCTCGACCTCATCGAATTCCTCAAGAAAAACGTCGGTACATTCGCATGGTCCGCGGGAGACATGCCCGGGATCGATATCGGCATCATCAGTCACGAGTTAAACGTGGACTCGACCTACAAACCTATAAAGCAAAAGCGAAGGCGACTAGGTCCTGAAAGGGCTCAAGCGGTAAATGACGAAGTAGATAAACTCTTGCAGGCCGGCTCGATCTCTGAGGTCAGATATCCGGAGTGGCTTGCGAACCCAGTCGTCGTGAAGAAGAAAAGTGGTAAGTGGCGAGTCTGTGTAGACTTCACGGATTTGAGTAAGGCATGCCCTAAAGACAGTTTCCCTCTTCCTCACATCGACCGCCTCGTCGAGGCGACATCTGGAAACAAGTTGTTGTCATTTATGGACGCCTTCTCTGGCTATAATCAGATCTTCATGCACCCCGGCGATCGCGACAAAACATCTTTCATCACAGACCGCGGAATCTATTGCTACAAAGTCATGCCCTTTGGACTTAAGAATGCTGGGGCTACTTATCAGCGATTGGTAAATAAAATGTTTGCGGACTTACTTGGCAAAACGATGGAGGTTTACATTGACGACATGCTCGTCAAATCACTCGAGGAAAAGGACCACATCGGCCACCTTGCAGAGTGCTTTGCGTTATTAAACAAGTATAACATGAAGCTAAATCCGGCTAAGTGTCGTTTCGGTGTAACGTCCGGCGAGTTCCTCGGCTACATGGTTACTCATCGCGGGATCGAGGCAAATCCAAAGCAAATCGACGCACTCATCCAGATGCCTTCGCCAAAAACGAGAAGAGAAGTCCAGCGACTAAACGGCAGAGTCGCGGCCTTGAACCGATTTATCTCGCGCTCTACTGATAAGTGTTTACCTTTTTATGAAACGCTCAAGGATAAGAAGGGGGCAGCTCGACAAGATTTCGAGTGGACTGAAAAATGTGAAGAAGCCTTCCAGAAGTTGAAGCAGTATCTCGCGACTCCACCTGTTCTGACAAAGCCGATAGCTGGCGAACCGCTCTATCTTTACATCGCGGTCTCGACCTCGGCAGTTAGTGGGGTTCTGATTCGCGAAGACGGCACCGAGCAAAAGCATGTTTTCTATATTAGTAAGTCGCTAACCGATGCAGAAACAAGATATCCTTTGACGGAGAAACTCGCACTCGCAGTTATTACGTCGGCTCGAAAGCTTCGACCGTATTTTCAATCACATTCGATCGTGGTACTAAGTACTTTTCCACTGCGCGCTGTTCTCCACAGTCCGACTCAGTCCGGGCGACTCGCCAAATGGGCGATCGAGCTAAGCGAGTTTGATATCGAGTATCGCAGTAGGACGACGATCAAGGCACAGGTATTGGCCGACTTTTTAATCGAACTGCCGGAGGCGGAAGCCTCGCCTGAAATCGAAGACACACTTGCAGACAGTTCTGCATCCCAAATCTGGCAGCTGCACGTCGACGGCTCGTCATCTAAACACGGATCGGGAGTAGGCATTCGACTATCGTCAGACGGAAAATGTCTAGAGCAATCGTTCTGCCTTGGTTTCAAGGCATCGAACAACGAGGCCGAATACGAGGCCCTTCTCGTAGGTCTTCGATTGTCTAAAGCGTTGAAAATAACAAGGATAGAAGCTTTTTGCGACTCTCAGCTCGTTGTAAATCAGTTCAACGGCGAATACGCGACAAAGGACGAGCGCATGGAAGCATACCTCGCTCTCGTCAAAACTTTAACAGCTGAATTCGATCTGTTCACCTTGACAAGAATTCCAAGGTCGGAAAACTCCCAAGCGGAAGCCCTCGCATCACTCGGCTCGACCGCGAAGCTAGATAAAGATCTTCAAAGAATTGTCAAGGTCGAATTCATTGAAGAGCCGAGTATCGCAATCGTAAAAGCAGTCAACGTCCTAACAAGATCCCTGGCAGCGAAGCAAAAAGCAGGTCTCAGCAATGGCTCGCTCGCTCGCTCCGCCGCAGACCCGATGGACCTCGACCACACCAAAGATAACGTCGAACCGGATCCGATGGATCCCAATCAATCCGGTACAGTCGGCACAGACGAAACGACGGATGTGATGGCAACAGATAACGAGCTCGACCCGAATAACACAGCTTTTGACTGTGGCTTTCTCCCCGAACAACTTGAGGAATCCCCAGAGGATGCTTACCCATGTAGCGAGGAGCCTCCACCTGGGCATGAAGTCATCGACATTCCCATTGACGACGAGACCACAGTCTATGGATGCGACACCAAGTGGATGGCCAACATTCGCGTTTATCTCGCAGACGGCGAGATGCCAACCGACAAATGGGTGGCTCGCAAATTAAAGTCACAGTCCGGGCCACTACTCGCTTGTGTCGAGGGGCAGGAGGCTCGCGAGATAATGCACGAGGTTCATGGCGGATCCTGCGGTAACCACTCGGGAGGTCGCTCACTCGCCATCCGAAGCAAGAGGCACGGATATTTTTGGCCATCAATGATAAAAGACTGCGAGCTGTTCGCAGCAAAGTGCGAGAAGTGTCAGCGACATGGTCCGTTCATCCATCAACGACGGAGTTCTTAAGCTCGGTCACCTCGCCCTACCCGTTTATGCGATGGGGAATGGATATAGTCGGACCGCTTCATCCGTCTCGGCAGAAACGATACCTCTTAGTCCTAACGGATTATTTTTCCAAGTGGATCGAGGCGGAAGCATTCGGATCAATCAAGGATAAGCATGTCGAAAACTTCGTCTGGATGAATATCATCTGTCGTCACGGCGTACCCTATGAGATAGTGACAGATAACGGTTCGCAATTCATATCTAAACGGTTCGAACTTTTCTGCGATAAGTGGAAAATCAGAATCAGCAAGTCAACGCCTCGCTGCCCGCAAGGCAACGGCCAGGCAGAATCATCAAACAAAACACTTATCCATGGCCTAAAGACTCGACTCGACGCTAAGAAGGGTCGTTGGGCAGATGAACTTGAAGGCGTTTTATGGTCTTGTCGAACAACACCGCGACGCGCTACGGGCGAGACGCCTTTCGTCCTCGTCTACGGAACAGAATGTGTGATTCCTCCTGAAGTCTATTTTCCAGGAGTTCGCCGACGAATGCTTCCAGAACAGGAAGGTCTCAATCATCTCCTCATGCTCGACGAACTCGACCTTATCAACGAAAGGCTCGACCAAGCACTTATAAAAATGACCGAATATCAAATTGCAGCATCCAAGTATTACAACTCCAAGGTGCGAGTTCGGCATTTTTACGAAGGAGACCTCGTCCTTCGCGCAGTATTTCAAAACACTGTCGAGCCCAATGCCGGCAAGCTTGGCGCTCATTGGGAAGGACCTTATCAAATCACAAAAGTAGTTCGCCCGGGCGTCTACGAAATCGCCAACATGAAAGGCGAGATGATCCCGCGTTCCTGGAATGCGCGACATCTGAAGAAATATCACTGCTAAAAATACTAAGTCATTCGACTTGAACTACGACGCGACTTGATCCCTTCTTTGGGTACGTAGGCAGCTCGTTTTCGGACGAGTTCAGTTGCCCCCTTATTCAAAAAAAAAAAAAAAAAAAAAAAAAAAAAGAGAGTGGGTACGTATATTCATACTCACTCGCCGTATGTAACGACTCCGGTCTAAACGCGATAATCGATTCGCAATAAGCGAAGGTTTTAACCAAGTCTTATTCGCTCAACTCGCAAACGACTCCGGTCTAAACGCGATAATCGATTCGCAATAAGCTAAAGTTTTAACCAAGCCTTATTCGCTCAACTCGCAAACGACTCCGGTCTAAACGCGATAATCGATTCGCAATAAGCGAAGGTTTTAACCAAGTCTTATTCGCTCGACTCGCAAACGACTCTGGTCTAAACGCGATAATCGATTCGCAATAAGCTAAAGTTTTAACCAAGCCTTATTCGCTCAACTCGCAAACGACTCCGGTCTAAACGCGATAATCGATTCGCAATAAGCGAAGGTTTTAACCAAGTCTTATTCGCTCGACTCACAAACGACTCTGGTCTAAACGCGATAATCGATTCGCAATAAGCTAAAGTTTTAACCAAGCCTTATTCGCTCGACTCGCAAACGACTCTGGTCTAAACGCGATAATCGATTCGCAATAAGCTAAGGTTTTAACCAAGTCTTATTCGCTCGACTCGCAAACGACTCCGGTCTAAACGCGGCAACTCGCTAAACGACTTAACTGTCTAAACGCGAGATCAATAACAATTAGGCGTCATTATTCATACTCACTCGCCGTATGTAACGACTCCGGTCTAAACACGATAATCGATTCGCAATAAGCGAAGGTATTAACCAAGTCTTATTCGCTCAACTCGCAAACGACTCCGGTCTAAACGCGATAATCGATTCGCAATAAGCTAAAGTTTTAACCAAGCCTTATTCGCTCAACTCGCAAACGACTCTGGTCTAAACGCGATAATCGATTCGCAATAAGCGAAGGTTTTAACCAAGTCTTATTCGCTCGACTCGCAAACGACTCTGGTCTAAACGCGATAATCGATTCGCAATAAGCTAAAGTTTTAACCATGCCTTATTCGCTCAACTCGCAAACGACTCCGGTCTAAACGCGATAATCGATTCGCAATAAGCGAAGGTTTTAACCAAGTCTTATTCGCTCGACTCGCAAACGACTCTGGTCTAAACGCGATAATCGATTCGCAATAAGCTAAAGTTTTAACCAAGCCTTATTCGCTCGACTCGCAAACGACTCTGGTCTAAACTCGATAATCGATTCGCAATAAGCTAAGGTTTTAACCAAGTCTTATTCGCTCGACTCGCAAACGACTCCGGTCTAAACGCGGCAACTCGCTAAACGACTTAACTGTCTAAACGCAAGATCAATAACAATTAGGCGTCATTATTCATACTCACTCGCCGTATGTAACGACTCCGGTCTAAACGCGATAATCGATTCGCAATAAGCGAAGGTTTTAACCAAGTCTTATTCGCTCAACTCGCAAACGACTCCGGTCTAAACGCGATAATCGATTCGCAATAAGCTAAAGTTTTAACCAAGCCTTATTCGCTCAACTCGCAAATGACTCCGGTCTAAACGCGATAATCGATTCGCAATAAGCGAAGGTTTTAACCAAGTCTTATTCGCTCGACTCGCAAACGACTCTGGTCTAAACGCGATAATCGATTCGCAATAAGCTAAAGTTTTAACCAAGCCTTATTCGCTCAACTCGCAAACGACTCCGGTCTAAACGCGATAATCGATTCGCAATAAGCGAAGGTTTTAACCAAGTCTTATTCGCTCGACTCACAAACGACTCTGGTCTAAACGCGATAATCGATTCGCAATAAGCTAAAGTTTTAACCAAGCCTTATTCGCTCGACTCGCAAACGACTCTGGTCTAAACGCGATAATCGATTCGCAATAAGCTAAGGTTTTAACCAAGTCTTATTCGCTCGACTCGCAAACGACTCCGGTCTAAACGCGGCAACTCGCTAAACGACTTAACTGTCTAAACGCGAGATCAATAACAATTAGGCGTCATTATTCATACTCACTCGCCGTATGTAACGACTCCGGTCTAAACACGATAATCGATTCGCAATAAGCGAAGGTATTAACCAAGTCTTATTCGCTCAACTCGCAAACGACTCCGGTCTAAACGCGATAATCGATTCGCAATAAGCTAAAGTTTTAACCAAGCCTTATTCGCTCAACTCGCAAACGACTCTGGTCTAAACGCGATAATCGATTCGCAATAAGCGAAGGTTTTAACCAAGTCTTATTCGCTCGACTCGCAAACGACTCTGGTCTAAACGCGATAATCGATTCGCAATAAGCTAAAGTTTTAACCATGCCTTATTGGCTCAACTCGCAAACGACTCCGGTCTAAACGCGATAATCGATTCGCAATAAGCGAAGGTTTTAACCAAGTCTTATTCGCTCGACTCGCAAACGACTCTGGTCTAAACGCGATAATCGATTCGCAATAAGCTAAAGTTTTAACCAAGCCTTATTCGCTCGACTCGCAAACGACTCTGGTCTAAACTCGATAATCGATTCGCAATAAGCTAAGGTTTTAACCAAGTCTTATTCGCTCGACTCGCAAACGACTCCGGTCTAAACGCGGCAACTCGCTAAACGACTTAACTGTCTAAACGCAAGATCAATAACAATTAGGCGTCATTATTCATACTCACTCGCCGTATGTAACGACTCCGGTCTAAACGCGATAATCGATTCGCAATAAGCGAAGGTTTTAACCAAGTCTTATTCGCTCAACTCGCAAACGACTCCGGTCTAAACGCGATAATCGATTCGCAATAAGCTAAAGTTTTAACCAAGCCTTATTCGCTCAACTCGCAAACAACTCCGGTCTAAACGCGATAATCGATTCGCAATAAGCGAAGGTTTTAACCAAGTCTTATTCGCTCGACTCGCAAACGACTCTGGTCTAAACGCGATAATAGATTCGCAATAAGCTAAAGTTTTAACCAAGCCTTATTCGCTCGACTCGCAAACGACTCTGGTCTAAACGCAATAATCGATTCGCAATAAGCTAAGGTTTTAACCAAGTCTTATTCGCTCGACTCGCAAACGACTCCGGTCTAAACGCGGCAACTCGCTAAACGACTTAACTGTCTAAACGCGAGATCAATAACAATTAGGCGTCATTATGGCCATAATGGCGACCTGATTAAAACTCCATCATCATTATGAAGTATACTCATACATCCTCAACGGATAAAGCCCGCTATATAAGTTTAGAGTTCATTACTGGGATAGACGTATTCAGTGCGAGTATTGTCCGTTAGCCGGGATGTCCATCTCGCGAGTCCATCTCGGGATAGACACATTCAGTAGAATGTGTCCGTTAGCCAGGATGTTTGACTCGCAAACCCTGTTTTAACCTTAACAAACTGGTCGAACTTAGCAAATATGTATTTGCCTGGATAAGATATATTCAGTAGAATGTAACCAGGATGTTCGTCTCGCAAAACCCAGTTACACTCAACACTGGTCTAAAATGGCAAAACATACAGCAGCGATATCAATCGCCTCGCCATTAAGCGTCTTAAAACCGCATCGCCATTAAGCGTCTTAAAACCGCATCAAATCTAAGCGTCTTGAAACCGCATCATTTCTATGGCCTTAGACAAGCTCTAACAGGCCTCGTCGACAGACTACTAATCGAAAATACAGTTAAGAAATTGCTTAAGGGCATTCATATAAATCTGCTCGACCAACTCGGCATAAAAATGTTGTTACAAGTTGGATAAAGCCATCCAGGCACAAAAACAAAAATCGAGTCATAAAATCCTTAAGCAAAAACAAAAACTAATCCTACTGTTGCAAAGTCCGGATTAGGCGACAGTCTCGCCATCTTCGGCCTCTTTGTCATCAGAAGCCAGCTCGCCCTCTTCGACAACTTGTTCTTCGGCTGGAGTAATGATAGCAGCCGAACTCGCAGCCTCGCCGTCCTTGGGTTCTGGTTCCAAAGGAGCCTGTTCGCGAAGAGGTTCAGTTGGTGCAACTGGGATCGGATCAACAGTCTCATCGGCTTCGTCCGACTCGCTCTCGTCTAACTCCTCACTCGCGCTTCGCAAGCGCATACCAAGAGAGCCATCGTTCGACCCAGAAGTTGCATTTATACCAACAGACTTAGCAATAACTTCGATTCGCGGAGACGCAACTATATCCGCTACGGTAATGGGGACAACATAGTTCTTACCCAAGGTCTTTCTCAATTCGAGTACTATCGCGTCGAAGATCTCGTCGGCTTTTCCGAGCGACGCCTTGTTTTCAGCTAAAAGGGCACGCTCGGCCTTGGGATCGAAGGCCTCCTCTGTTTCAGCATTCTCCATGTCGTCAAGGAGCTGGAGATTAGCCTCCGCTTGTGCAAGATAGACCATTTTCTTAATCGGCTTCTTCATCATCTGTTGAAATAGCTCGTAAGCCCGGTTAAGCTGGCCTTGCACTTCGGCGGCCGCAAATCGCCTCGCAGAAGAAACAGCCTCTTCAAGATCCTGCTCGCGACTCGCCTTCAGAGCAGATAGCTCTTTCACCAGCTCGGCGTTGTTCTCCTCGACCTTCTCCTTCTCCTTACCGACTCTGTGAAGATGCACGCCCAGGTCGTCTGAGCTCTTCTTGTACATATCTCGCTCAGCAGCAAGATTTCTCATTTGGGCCGCGACTTTTTCCTTCTCGACCTCTTCTCTCTGCCTGGCCTCGCCTATAAAGAGCTCCTTAGACCTCGAGTCTTGATCGTACGACATGATCAGCCTGTTGAAATGGGCGATGGCCTGCGAAGGAGTTGACATTATGAAAAATAAAGCTAAGTGAAAAAGAAAGAATATAGTGTGGAATTACCTTGGCCTGGCGAGACGCGAACTCCTTGTAGAGCTTGCTCTTTACCAGCCTTTCCGGGATCGGCATACGATCACCCGGATATGTAACCTTAGCCATCATGGCGGCTGCGGCTAAGGGATAAGTGTAAGCCCATCGGAACTTCCATTAATAGTCTGCCCTGGGGACAGAGTCGGCAGCTCGCGACGAGATTTCTTCTTCTCGCCAACTTTACCTTTGCCTTTCTCAGAGGCAGATCGTTTTCTCTTCCGATGCAATTGGGCCTCAGGCTCGGCGGGCTCGTCAGTAATGGTAGTTGGCTGTGAAGTAATAACAGCCAACGCACCACTCGCAGCTACAGCAGCCGCTTCGTCGCCCTCAGCAGTAGGAGTATTCTCTTTATCGACGCTCCGCTCGGACGTCTCGACGATGGAGGCAGTGGCCTTCGAGTCGGCCTTTCTCTTAGCCTTCTCGGCTTTTCTCTTGGCGAGATCGCGGAAAGTGAGCTTGGGAGGCATTATTTCTAGATCGTCGGACTCGTTCTGTTCGATTTCTTCTTCTTCGTCGTAGGAAATGAACTCCCGAGCTAGAACAACCCTTCGAAGATTGAAGTGACGATTCCAAAGGCACTTCCGAGCCTTCAACTTATTGACCAAATCGTCGATGTTGGCAACAGGAGTGAATAGCAGTCTGCTAGCTGTAAAAACAAATTAGCAAAAAAGTTAGTATAAAACACAAGGGGCAGTTCGCGCAGTAAACATTCGAGAAAATCTACCAAGTGTCCCCCACTTCGCCACCACTAAGTGTTCATCCACGGCCGACGCGACCGATATCGGCACGAAGAAAAAATATTTTCTCCAGCTATGATCTTTGTTCGGGAAGTCGTCCAGTATTTTATAAAGAGAACGACTCGCCAGATTGTAATACTTCATGCCACCCGGGTTGGATTGCTTGCGCCATTCAAGAAGGTTGTGTAGATGGCGAACTCCGATGGGCTCACGACATTCGGCTGCCCGCGTCGTAATTCCCACCAATTGGCGAATCCCTCTCGAGTTGATTTGCGCGAGCGCGATTTTGTGAACCCGCGCGAAACGGAGAATCAGCGCAGGGATGGGGAACGTGAGGAAACACTCCTTAAACCAACACGCATAGGCGGTAAACGTGCCGGCAGGGGGATCGTCTTCTCGCTGCTCGAAAGAAGGCGCGATCAGTTCGACCGAGTCGGGAATTCGGCACTCTGAGCGATAGTCTTCCAGGAAGTCCTCATCGCACCAAGAGGAACCTGGAGGCGGGCGTTGCTTTCGCATCGATTTCTTTTTCTTCTGGACAACCTCGGCCAGCCCGCACGCAGCCCAAGCTTCCAGTCTCTCTTTTTCTACTAAAGAGTTGTACCACCAGTTACCTTCTTCGATCTTTACTTGGAGAGGCAGCTCGGCAGGGCTAAGGGACTCGTCGCGGAGTTGTGGGATTTCCACAACCAGTCTTCGCCCATCAGTGGTCGAGGCCTCGCCAATTTGCGAAGGATGCAAAGTCCCAACTCCCTCTTCAAAGCCAGTTCGTCCAGCTCGCATGGATGAAGTAGACTCCCTTGTCTCACGACTTTGTCTTAAGGCGGGAGTAGGATAAGAGAACAGTTCGGCAAGAGGAGAATGGCCTCTAGCTCGATCTTCTCGACTAATGGGGCTCGCCTCCTCGCTGCCTGAAGGACTCGCTTCCTCTTGACCACGAAGCCTACTACAACTCGAACTCGCATCTACAATCGACTCGCTATCGGGAGAATAGTCCCAGGCCGATTTTCCCTTCTTGGGGAGTTTGGCAGACTTCGCGGATGCAAAAGAACTTGTCGACGACATCTTTCTTTGGATCAAAACTTTTAAGTTTTTTCAGTTTCTCTGAAGAACACTGCGGCGGCGATGAAGAACACGGCGGCGGCGAAGTGATGGGACGGCAAAATTCCTATCTATTACTCGAAAGAAAAAACAGAGAAGGGAGAGAGAGAGCGAACCTGTTTTTTCGGAGGAATGAGAATAATGAGAAGTATCAAGGGAGCGTTGCCTCTTATAAGGACATTTTCGACGGTTCGACTTTCGAGGTGGGCCTCATTTCTTAATGGGCCCAAGGATTCTGGGCTCAGAAGATCAGTTTCGCGAGATTGATCCAAATCTGTGGTTCCACAATTTTTATTTGACCCTAAATGCGACTCCGCGGGCTCCTCCTCGATTTGTTTCGCGACTTCATAGTTTCGATATTCTCAGGATTTTGACCTTCAAAGAATCGCGCGACTTCGCGACTTCACTTACGAATAAACCTGCGACTTCAGCATCTCGCAACTCGCGACTCCACCTCAATGGATCAGTCGCGACTTTCTCTCCGTGAAAATCAACTCGCGACTCCATCTCAATGGACCAATCGCGACTTTCTCTCCGTGAAAATCAACTCGCGACTTCATCTCAATGGATCAGTCGCGACTTTCTCTCCGTGAAATTCAACTCGCGACTCCATCTCAATGGATCAGCTCGCGACTTTCTCTCCACAGAAATCAACTCGCGACTTCATCAACCCACGACTTTATCTCCATAAAACTTAGGAATTCGGCGACAACGATGACTTGAGTAAATGTGCGACTCGCGCTCTTTTCCCCTTCTCTGTTTTTTCCCACTGGGTTTTCTAGACAAGGGTTTTACCGAGGCTTGTTCGCACATCTGTACATCTTCATCTCGTCACCTCGCATCTTCGAGCAGATTCATTCAATCAAGTCAACTCGCGATTTTGAAGGCTTTCAGTCAGCTCGCAGATATCGGAACAAATCTACCTTGACACCTCGCACTCTCGCACGATTCGCGGATCACAAGTAAAACCAATTCGCAGATTCGCGAAACTAGAAATTGACTCGCCTATAACAGCAACCGACTCGCAGTATTGTGTATTTGGGTTCGACAGTATCGCCGCTAACACGCTAAACGGCCTAAGCGGGAATCGATTTTTCAGACACCCTTACTTCAGCACTTTTTAACTAAACTGCTGAACTGGGGGGCTAACTGTAGGGGTCAAATCTCCCCTAGAAGAATCGATAAACCAAACGGCTTAACACGTGTTAAACCGGTTCAGCGGTTGAACCCAGAAAACGCAGGCCCGTCAAAGGCCCATCACTGTTCATTCCAGTGCTGTTCAATCCTTCTAGGCCGGCCCGACTCAGAGCGACCGGAACTGTTCAAGTCACCTCGACTGGAACTGTTCATACCGCCCAATTTTACCTATATATAGACATGTACCCCTTCACTTGGAAGGGACCGGTTTTTTCTGATAGAAACACTGTTTACAGCTCTGATCTTGGTTAATAAGAACAATCTCAAGAACCCTAATTCTAAAAATCTTTCTAAGTGTTTGGAAAACCTAAAGAAGCTTTACTTTATCTGAATCTTCACAAATTCTGTTGTGTGAAAATTCCAGCTCGCACAGTCTTCTGGATCCGTACGAGCGGTCCGAGGCGTGTTGATGCGGGATCTTTTGCGGTTTCTTCATGAAAGCCCCTGCAGCTTGCTTGTCGTCGCCTCGTTGAACTTCTTCTGCTCCTGCGTCCGCTTGACGAGCATTTCCAGCATCTGCTTGATCTTCGTCATGTATGCTGGGTTGTTAGCAGTGTTGGGTGCAGGAGCTTCGACGGAATTCTCCTTCTCCTGGTTGCTCATGCGAGATGAGGACTCCTCGCTGCTATCTGACTTGCTGTTGTCGTAGGTCATCCTCCCAGATCTTGTGTAACCTAGCCTTTTGTGTCAGAAGTTCTCTAGTTCCCCTTAGTCGGTGCCAAATTGTGGGAGCCTAAGCTAGCACAATTAGATTTGTTAGGGTTCGAGAGGAAGCAGAGACTTCTAGGGTAAGCTAGGACAACCAGAGATGAGAAAGTAGCTTGTTATTGCTTTTAATGTGTTTGAGTACAAAATTGTGAATAAGATTGTGAATGTCCCCTTTAAGGTTTATACAAGGATGTATATATAGCTTCCTAAGTCGGCTAAGTCTCCTAAGCTTTCGCGGAGTCGCCCTGCTTGAGTCGGTTAGATCACAGTGGGCTTCGCGTCTGGACCGGACCTTGGACTGTCTTTGTGTCATCGGATCGTCTTTACGTTATTGGGCCGTTGGGCCGAGCACGCGGTCGGACCACCGAAGGGCCGAGCACGCGGTCGGACCACTGAAGGGCCGAGCACGCGGTCGCCCTGTCGAGGGGCTGAGGCTGCTGTTGCCTTGTCAAGGAACCGAACCTGCAGTCGGGAGCCAATGAGGCCGAGGGCGAGCCTGGAAGCTGACGAGGTCGAGGGCGAGCTCGGAGGTCACCGAGGTAGCGAGGCCGAGGTTTGATGACTCATGGTGCCGAGGTGGCGAGGTGGCAAGCCGATGACCTCGTCGCTTCCCGGTTTGCTAATGCTCTCTTCTGCTTGAAAGGGAGCATCAGATGACTTTACCTCGTACACGGAGAAGACTTAGAATTAGAGAAGACATATCTCATGGCTTCGGCGACTTAGGAGCTATGCGACACGAGCTACGCTATCGTAGTTTAGTATGCGTTCGTTGTGTCGATCAGACTTTGAACGTTAGCGTTGAGTGGGTGAAAACCGACCCCAACAAGGATATTGAAGACCCACCCCCACCATTTAAGTGCAAACGGTAGATGAGTTAGAGTGAACAAAATGGGTGACTGTAAACTTCCTATTATCTCCAATGAAATTTTGGCTATTCATGGCTAGTGGGACTGAAACCCGAGATATTGTGTTCTCTGATAATGTGCTACATGTAACGGATATATCATGTTTATGTTCAAAAGTAGCGCACATATTGGTTGGGGGAGCTGGGCGCAAATTCTTTGAGAAGTGTCTACAAGCAAGAAACGCAACCGCTATATACTACGAGGCCTTACGACTTGCTACCAGCGGGGTTGATATACCAGGCGCAATCCATCTACTAGCAGAAAATTTCCCATTAGATTGGCAATCGACGATAGCTTTGTTGGTGTTGGAAATGTGCAAAGGAGAAAAAATTCAGGCTTGTTGGCATTTTGGGTGGTTTAATGATGTTTATGGTGAGAAGGTTTTTGAAGAAATGCGAACAATGGGCGAAAAACTACTACGTATTCTATCTTCCTTTTCACATCAAAATATAGGCGCCTGCTCTTATTTATTCGACTTCCCGTACTGTGGAAGTATGAGGCCACCTTCATGCTATATGGCACATGGTAGTGTTCATGTGACCCATTGCGAGGTTTGTTATTTCTACGAATTATGTAAACGAGTGTCTTGTTTCTTGTAAGGTGGTCGGGTTTGGGAAGAGTAGCTCCTTTTTGATTTTCGGATTTGAGAATGTTGTTTGAAATAAATAGACAACCAAAAAGTTTGTTATACCCGTACATTATTATGTGACCATTGAAGTCTGTACAACAAAAAGTTACAAACATGTAAAGATTACTAAGGTTTGTTGTTTACAATAAGTAGACAACCAAAATGTTTGCTATACCCGTACATCATTATGTGACCATGGAAGTCACAACAGCAAAAAGTTAAAAATACACTTCCGTGTCAAAGTACGTCCAAAATTAGATACATAGTTGATATAAAGTACCCCAGAAAACTAACTACCATCCATCATATTGTAACAATACATAGTTGATAGATGTTATCTCTCCTGATGGGGGGTAGTTAATAGATGCCTAAAATTAGATAAATAAAAGCATTGGAGAAATAGGTAGCATTGAAGTTTCTACGTGATGGGATTCTTACAGGTGGTCCTATTATGACGTCCCTATGAAAACAGATATGGACGAGTTAGGAAGAATATAAGGTACATAGACATAAGGTGCAAAAGGGAAGGAGTAGAAAAGCGGGTAATATGTACTGTTATCTCTCCTGTAGAAGAGTAACGTCCTTCGCGAGGATGGCCAGTGGGGCATCGAGTGAATGGTGGTAAAATATGAAGGTTGTTATCGTCTTGCCCAGGTTCTTCATCAAGTGTATCCAGTTATGGTAGTATAGTGGCTGCATAAGTTGCAATCCATGTAGGAGTCCTGAACCAAGATTGACATAAGGTGGTGTGAGAGACACCCTTGCTGTTCCTAGCGAGTATTGTGTGCCAACATGGCGTACCAAGCTTATCATAAGCCCGGCATGTGCACTTCCTGTTGAGTAAGTCTACCTTGTGTCTCTCGTTGAACTTCCCAATAATCTCAACTGACCAATCACCAAGGCTGTTGACTTTTACACCCTTAATGGCCTTGGTTATTTTAGTAAGAAACTTGTCTACCTCCGGAGGAACGGAGGAAGTGCACCTTTGAGATTTCTTCCTCCTAGCATCAAACCACCTACTCATCAGTGAACGTATGAATTTGTAGAGGTCGATGATGTAACAAGATCGGCCAATAAAGAGAGCCTTGTTCAGAGCTTCTGCAATGTTTCTAGTCATTAAATTATATCGATTACCATTGAAGTAAGTTCTGGACCAATGGCCAGGACCAATCTTTTGTAACCAAACACCATATTCCCAATTCGTTGCCCAAACCTGATTGTAGTAATGCATGAATCCACCGACCCTATAGGCGCACGCCGCAGAATCAACAACGTATGCGAGTCCTTTATTTCGGTACATTGAAATAACATTACGTTGGAAGTGGACAAGGCAAGCAACGTGATCTGCCTTTGGATAAATGCGCGATTTAGCCTTGTATATGGATTGGTGCCTATCGGAGATAATAGTTAGAGTAGGGCTGTCTCCAATTATCCTCTCTAGTTTAGCTAAGAACAAAGTCCAAGATGCGTCATTCTCGCTATCAACAACACCAAATGCAAAAGGAAATACTTGAAAATTCGCATCCTGGCCACTAGCGGTAAGTAAAACACCTTGGTACTTCCCAAACAAATGAGTTCCATCTAGAGCAATAACTCTCCTAAGATGCTTAACCGCATTAATTGAAGCTCCAAAGGCCATAAAAGAGTACAAATATCTATCCATGTCATCCTCGTCTTTTTCTGTTTCCAAATGAGTGATAGTACGAGGATTTGAAAGCCTAAGACGACGGAAATAGTCTAGCAGTGCCAAGTACGAAGTTTCGTCCTCACCTCTAACATCAGTAATTGCTTTGACTTTGGCCCTCCAACACTGCATGTAGGAGGGGCCAACGCCTAGGTTTCAAGTACCCTTACTTGTAAATCTATTGGGTGCGGGTATGTCCCTAGATTTGCAAACTTTCCCTTGTAAACAGATGATATGACTTTAGAAGTTACCTTCCCTTTGTAGCCATTGCGAGTGTCAAGTGCACATGAATGCTCTATGTTAACTTTATTTAGAACGTAGTTGCAATTAGTCATTCTTTTCAACAGCCAAGATCCTCCAATCACACTTCTTGTATATGCAAGTCAAAACAAAACTATGCCTTTTGGTGGTTGTTTGTTTGAAATGAAATTGTTGTTTGATTGCGTAAATGGCTAATGCAATTTGGCAATCTTGCTTGTTGGCATAAACCTTGCCAACATAAATCTCTTCACCATTAGGATCTACATTCAAATCAGGAATTTGAAGGCTTTCGTACTCTGTGTCATCGACGATAGGAGGAATATCAAACGCTTCATCGTCAGTATCAGAGATGTTCTGGGGGTCTCGAATCGGAATAGCAGGCTGTTGATCATCCACGACCAGGTTTCCACCTGACCTCATCCACAGATGTGAGACTGGCAAACTATTTGTTGTTGGCCCAGCATTGTTTCTACTAGACCCTTCTCTAGTAGATTGGGCGGATGAAGAGGCCCCACTTTTCCTTCCACCATACTGATGTTTCTGGGACCCAAACGTTTTAATGGGATCTTGTTTCTTACTACAATTATCTGAACACATAATGTCAACAACATTTGACCCGCCTAATTCACCAGTAATCAAGTCCTCCCAAAACTCTGTTTGATATCCGCTTGGTTGCACGATACCATCATCATCGCCATCAAGAGAACCCAGATCATCGTCTTCATCACTTATTTGGTGATCTACTCGGTTGGTATTGGAATGCTGAGCGTTTACCCTAGCTTCCACATCCTCAACCTCTGCTATAAATTCTTCATTATCGGATATCGATTGAGAGCTGTTATGCAGATCTGGGAAAGGAACATCCGACGGCATCCCACCCAATGTGTTCTAACCACGAAGGTCCATCCACAAGGGAGATGTGGATTGCTGACGTTTGTCCATATGATGAGCAGAAATTGGGGTTTCCATACGAGGTTCTTCACTAGTAAAAGCTGATTTTGTTTTAGAACTAACTGTACGCAACATTGGTGGAGTACCCTCCGTATCGAAACTTTCAGTAATTTTACCAAAGAAATTGACACCTGACTGGCTCAAACCATGAACAGGGGTTTTACAAGTAGATTCATCTACCATAGGTGTGGTGGTGGTTTCTACAGACGCACAGTCGAAATTAAGAAAAAGATTGAAGTTTTTGTTCAAGGCTAGACACTTAAGAAAATATCCAACCGACCCATCAGAAGTAAGTAAAACAGGGGGTCTGTGGATAGACTTGTCATCCACCGGTGGAGGCCAGATACTGAGCACAGTAGATGATGAATGACCTGACAAACCAAACTCAGCGGCAACAATATTTTTCAGCTCTTGAAGTTTCATCTGAGGAGAAACGCAAACAACTCTAGACTTCTTGTGTTTGTCTACAATGAAATCCCAATTCCCCTCATTTGATGGACGCCACGAACCACAGACGACGAAACAATGGTCCTCCATCCATAGAGAAGTTAAGGAATAAAGGTTAACACTGAAAGAGGACTAAGCTTAACATGAAACTTAAACTAGGGTTTTTGTAGTGGTGTGTTTTAAGTGGTTCAGAATAAACCAAAAGCTTTTTTTCCGTAACAAAACTTCAATTCACCAACCAAAAAGGAATATTTGCTCCCAGCCACACGATCAACTCGAGATGGGGTGGGCAGTAAATGAAAAAGGTGAAATATGTTCGGTTATGTGATAACCAAGATAAAACCATAACCTTTGATCTCTAACTAGCAAGAAGAAATGGATGGTGTAGATTAGATGATGTTATTTTTCCCTTTTTCGTCTTTGTTACTTCTTCCCGTCTTCTCTTTCTGCCTTAACAAATTCGACAACTAAAAACATATCAAACCTCAAGTTAATACAAGAGATCAGAGAAGCAATTGACGCAATTGAATAAGATCTTCATTCGAGAATCGAAGAAGCTTTGATTTTGATCTCTAGGTCTCTACTTACAAGACAAAACTCGGTTAATCCACAAAATTCAGACCATGGAACCTTGACCATTATAGTGGACATGGATAGTACTAGAAGTTATGACCATCAACAGTACTATGAGTCATCAAGATGCGTGGGAAATTTTGTCCACCCTAACATATCCATGTATAAACGACCACCCCATGAACTGCTCTAGTTGTGTTTTTGACTCTAGTGTGCCTTAAAAGTCTAGTTTTATGGTGAGGATGTTCGAGATTAGAGGGTCATTGTTTTATGGTTTTAAACCAACTTTGGTATTACCTTGTATAATTAAGGTATCATTGATAGGGTTACAAGACGAATGAACTAACCATAAAAAAGTAATTACAAAAGTGGTGATCTTCTTGTGAATAAGAAACACAATGAATACACTTCTAGGTTTAGGATATTCTTTAAACATAGCGATTGGTCCTATCAAGAATTTGATAAAAAGTACCTTGCATATGTTTGAAACCAACTTTGTTATCACCATGTATAATTATGATACAAAGTATCATCGATAGGGTTACAAGACACGTGAACTAACCATAAAACACTAACCACAAAAACTAACCACAAATCACTCGTTACATCAACCATACACTATCAACCACAAAAATGTTACCACGACAAATGAAACAATGAAACAAGGGCCGAGACAACAACGGTAGAGGAGGAGCGTCAACAACGACGGTAGAGGAGGTCAACACCGACGAGATTTCTCAACACACTAGAGCTAACGATCAATTCGCCTCTAAATTCGCAGCAAGAACATATTTTTAGCAATACCAATACGCCTCGATAAGCAGAGATAAACCAAGCATTCTCTGAATTCTGTTGAGACCAATGTGGAAATCGCATAGAACTTCTCCGAGATTCTCTTCACTGTCAACGATATATTCTGGACGGCAATAAGGAAAAAAATAGCATGAATATGGAAGTTGAGCCTTTGTAGATGTCAGTTTATTCACTTACACCATCAATGCATCTTCCTGCAAAAACAACAACTTCAATTTTCAATATCTCCATGAGCTAGATTCACGAAGCAACAAACTGAAACAATACAAATCGCTCAAATCTCAAATCTCATATCCAATTTCAGAAATATTTTCCTAGATCAAACTTCGCATCTAAATCGGAAACAAAGCAACGATTCGATTAACACAACCCCCAAATGTGAATCAAAACCCTAATAAACCTCCATCACCTCCATTTTCGTGGATGCATTTGTAAATACATAGGCGATTTTGTGACTAACCATTTGGAATTCCTGAGGAGCGACATCGTGAAGATAAAATATATTCCTTTTGAACTCCAATCTCAATCGAGAAACTCTCGTCAACAAATCTCTAATGTAAAATCCCATGTCTTGTAAAGGAATAAGAGAGAGACAGAGATTTATCAAAGATACGTAGAGAGAGAAAGCAAATCAATCAAATTTTCTGGTTTTTCTTCTCCTTCTTTTGCTTTTGTAAAAGTGTCGTTAGCTCAGATCCAAAAAAAAGCTGAAAATGTGTAAAGGGTAATTTAGGTATTAAAACAAATGAAGAAGGAAGAAAGTATGAATATTTACGCTCACACATACCTTTTTCAACTATTATTTCTCCAAGACATACTTTAGTGGAAAGCTATACTTTTCTCATGGTTATTATCATTTATACCCTTATAAACCACAAACCATTTATACCCTCCATCACCTCCATTTTCGTGGATGCATTTGTAAATACATAGGCGATTTTGTGACTAACCATTTGGAATTCCTGAAGAGCGACATCGTGAAGGTAAAATATATTCCTTTTGAACTCCAATCTCAATCGAGAAACCCTCTTCAACAAATCTCTAATGTAAAATCCCATGTCTTGTAAAGGAATAAGAGAGAGACAGAGATTTGTCAAAGATACGTAGAGAGAGAAAGCAAATCAATCAAAGTTTTCTGGTTTTTCTTCTCCTTCTTTTGCTTTTGTAAAAGTGTTGTTAGCTCAGATCCAAAAAAAAGCTGAAAATGTGTAAAGGGTAATTTAGGTATTAAAACAAATGAAGAAGGAAGAAAGTATGAATATTTACGCTCACACATACCTTTTTCAACTATTATTTCTCCAAGACATACTTTAGTGGAAAGCTATACTTTTCTCATGGTTATTATCATTTATACCCTTATAAACCACAAACCATTCGTTACCTTTTATCCACATAATAATAAATAAGAAAGAAAAACAATTTTACTTTTTCTCCTACTTTCAGATCTCCACTCTCTCTCTCTCTCTCTCTCCCTCTCTCCATGTCTCTTTCCATGAGTCCACTTTAGATCATATCACTTCTCACCTCACCGACTGAGAATTCATCGATTAAGATCCGACGAGTCCGTCATGGGTAAAACGGCGGTGGCTCCGACATGGGAAAATGGTGACTTCTTCATTTCCGATTCGCCGTATAATGCTAAGCAATTTGGGGATTTGGATTTGAGCGAAATTTCAGATTTGAACCAAAAAGATTTCATGATGACGAAGAAAGACAGAGAAAGGATCGGATGGGATAATATACATTTTTCGGTGGAGGATCCATTTTTTCATGGTTTTCATAGGTTTAAAGCTTTGATTTTGAAATCAATGGTTGATTTTTTCCGTTTTTGTTAGATATATGAGTCTCTAATGCGCTTGCTCCGAGTTCTCTATTCTCTTCTTTATTTAGTTTGTCTTTTTTATAGAAGTACATAAGAATAGTATAGATGGTGTGCTATGGAAGATTTCAATGTTCGTTCTCCAGTGGATGGGTCTCACGTGGATGGATCTCATGTGGATGCCATGAGACAGATTTTGTTTTGTTTTTAGTTTTAGTGCACCATTGTAATTGACTTTATGTCATGAGCTGGAGAAAACAACCATTGAAGATGGCGGCGGAAATTATGTGTCTAATTCCCTTTATAATTTGTTGTGTTCAAATGGGATGAAAAGACATTGTATCCAAAATTCAGTATCCATGACAATATATCCACGATCTATGTTAGTATCTATAAAATCTGTCGAGATTGTACGAAAAAACTATGTTAAGATCCAAAAAAACATGGATGTCTATGTTGTGGATGTCGCCCACCACTATCCGTATACTTCATCAATAAGAATGATGCAGAGACTCAAAATTTCAACACCAATATGCAAATTTTCTTCCTCATCTTCGTCTGCTTCGTTGTAGTTGTTTCTATATTTTCACCCCCAATTTGAAATTTGCAAAGCTTTGTTTTCGATGTCACCATTGCAAAGGGGCTCTCAAGTTTTGATTTTTTTCGGGGTTCTTGTTCTTCTTACATTTATTTGTTGTGTGATGTTCTCATAGAAAGTCACATGAGATAAGCGATATTGATGGAGGTGGTGACAAGATTGGTGGTGACGGCGACGAGATCGACAAAAGAGAAGCATGGAAGAAGAATAATAAAAACTTTTCTTTCTCTTTTTTTTTTGTATATAATTTGCAAAACTTTTAAAATAATTTTGTTCAAGTTTAAGACATTTTACATTAAAATCGGGTTTTGATAAATAAGATCAATCAAAACATTTCTGATCACGGCGCTGATAATCATGGAAACTAGCACGAACCGTACCCACGACATCATGTCAATCAGAACATCCATCCATCAAACTGTATCCACGATATCATGGCCGTAATAACATATGTTGATCGACGTGTATCCACGAAATCATGTCCATGAGAAGGTTACAAACCAAAATTTTTCTCTGCATCACTACCTTCTTCACGAATTTCAGACCGAATTAGAATAAAATTGCGTTGTTTGATATTCAAGAGGTCTCTCCACTGTTTAATTGGATTTTCAGAAGTTTGTGTCTCCACCTCACCATTATTCCTCTTTTAAAAATTTGAGACCTAATCCTAAATACCCAAACGACAAAAATCCCAAAAAACTATTATCTCAACATGAATTTGGTGAATCAAAGAAAGATTGAGATCTAGTTTTTGTAAATTCACACAGTATTGAAGAGATTCTGGGTTTTACCGGACAAACCCATGTCTCAAAGCTTGACAAAAGTACAGAGGAATCCGACGATTGTGTTTGCGAAGTTCCATGATTTCAAAGCGTTTTGAGGATCGGTGAGAGAGAACTTGAGTCCATTATAGGAATGTGACAGAGGAGAAGAAGAAGAAGAAGAAGAAGAAGAAGAAAAAGCGTGACTTTAGATGTTTCAGACACAAGGTTATTTTTGTCATTAAATTTTTTTAACAGTGAAAAAAGTATACTTTCCCAGAAAAGTATGTCTTTTGAAAGGAGAAGTTTAGAAAGTATCTATAGGTGTAAATAACCCAAGAAAGTATACCTAAGCTTTGAAGTATCTTTTGCCGATATATCTTTCCAACAAAGTATGTCTACACGTAAATAACCCTTAAAAAAATTATTTCATTAATTTTTTAAAAGTTTCAGCTGAATTTCTCTCTAAGGAATACCTATAAAAAGTTAACTATGGTGAAACTTGCTTTGATTGTTGTTTCATAGGTAAAAAAAACGTGATAAAGGCCATGCCTCCTAAGAAAGATTTACAATATGAAACCATTCTTCTTCTATGAAGTTATGATATGAAGAAACATACTTTTTGTTTTAGACTTTTTTTTGTGTTTAATTTTGATGAAAAATGCTTAAAGTTTGTTTTGGGGAACTTATTTGTGAAAATATATCTCAATTTGGGGAAGAAGGGAGGACTTTATCTTCTGTTTCTCTGTTTGAGATTATTTGGTATTAGTCTACAACCTTTTTCCATTTGGTGTGTATGTTGTGATGGTAGTGACAAACAAATAGGCAATGATCACTTACTAAAGTTTGTAGCCCTACTTGAACAAGAAAAGGTAGATAAGCCAGATAAGAAGAAACAACGAAGAAGTGCCCACTGGTAAAACTTAAAAGTACATTTAATGCACTATTGCGTAAGACCCGTGAGCAACTATATTTAGGTTCACTTGTGTGCCTTGTTTTGTTCATTTCTAATGCTACTTTCTTTCGTTGAATGCAAGTCATATCATAGTCTTTGATGCTCATCTTGAACTTGGACAAGTAGCATTTAAAAGGCGAGGTCCTAAACCGGATGCATAGCTTGCGTAAGTATTTTTATAGGTGCTCTCCATAAATTAAGTCTTCCTTTATTATTGTAGTTAAATATGTGCATATTTGAAGTCCCTTTACGTCACCAAATTCTCTGTTTTCGTTGGGTGTGAGATGAGGTTGAAACCCGGTTACGACTTCTCTTCAGATTACGCTTTCCAAGAGCTTTAAGGTTAGTCAACTGTGATGATTCTCGTGGTCTCTTCATGCTTACCATAAACCATCACAAACATCACGTGGTTGGAAACTCGATAGCAAGTTGCAAAGATTGAGTCTAAGCCTCATAAATACTTTGTAGAGAAGTGGGAAGATCCAGAACCAAAGCACCCGGAAAATGGGAAGAGCATAACAATGTGTGTGAGTTGTTCTATGATACAAGGAGATGCGGCAAATGGGATAAAGAGAGCGATGGGAACGCTTTAGAACATCATTCTTATGGAGATTCTAATGAGACCAGAAAGAGAATCTGAGATAAATAGTCGTCATATTGCTGCTAACATGGGTTCTCTTGAGAAAGTTGATCCGATGTTTTAGATGGACAAGAACGCTATGGCCTATGACTTGCCCGAGATTGTAATTTGTTACAAGGAGAACACTTATCATCTCGTGAAGAATATATGTGTAGCTGAAGGTTGGTCCAAGAGAATTTCTTATTTGGCAAGAAGGATTATGTGAGTGTGTAACTCAAACTCAAACCAGTGCAAGTCGGAGGATTTTGTGAAATCAGACTTCGGAAATGCAAATTCTTTATAAACTAAGTCCTCTCAGAAGACATAAATGGTAAGCTTTTTATGAGCTTTGTAATGATCCTTAGACAAGAGAAGATTTTGCTGATGCTAAAAGCTCTAGCAATTTCTACTTAGGTAAAGATTGTGCTTTTTTTACTTGTGACAATAACTATGGTCATTACACATCGTACAACTAATTAGCTATATATAATTGTAGTTACTATCAATTTATCAAATTTTGCAAAATACTAAGTTTGAGTTATCTTCTTTGCTTTGAAATTAGAAATAAATTACAATCTTCAATTCCCCAACTTAAAAATACTCTCGTCGTTTCATTTATTTTTGTGAAAAATGTATTATGTCGTGCTGAAATTTTGAAAACAATAAAACAAAAAAAATTGAGAAACTCGTGGGCTCTCATCTAGTATATATAATTCTGCTTCAACTTGAACTTTTACTGGCAGTTGAAATCTAAAGGTGTTTTGGTGAGGTTGGTCTATATTCATTTACACATTGATGGAGTAAAGAAATGTGAGAGTACCTAAGATATTGAGAAAAAGGAGATTTAGCTTTACCTTTTTTCTTTTTGCTTATTTATAGTGATTGGCCTCTGATGCCTTTTGCTCTTCCTCTTGAATTTTCTCATCCGGTTTCGGTATGCAATTTAAAGTGACAATGAAGTAGCAAAAGGAGTGATGAAATAGAGTAAAACTTATTTATTTACAAAGTGATCCATATTCATTTCCATATACTTATATTTTATACCTAAACAAATATTATATGTTTTAGTTTCATATTTGAATAAAATCATATTACAAAAACTAGCTTTCTAATTAACAAAATTTGTAACTAAAAAAATAAAACTCATTTCTCACTTCAAGATGCGTTAATTTAACATAAGAGGGAGAAATACACTAATGTTAATGGTTAAACAAAAATGTATAAGTTTTTTTCTCTCTAAATATGTGGTATGATACAAAAATACTTTTATCTTAAACATTTAGTTTCAATAAAATATCATCATTTTGTTGAATTATTAATACAAATAATATAAATGGGTAAAATTTGTAAATTTTAAAGTAAAGGGTTTATAAGAAGTTAATAATAAAACAAAAATATAATATAAATATAATATTTTATGTTTAGAGGAAAAAATAGAGGCAATCATTGGAGTAAACATCTACTCTATTTTTAGAGAACTCTATTTTTTAGAGAACTCCAATTTTAGATTAAAAAATAGAGTCAATCATTGGAGATGGTCTTAGATAGCTAAGTCTTTCTCAGGTTTCCTCAAACCAAAAGCTTGTACACCCTTGGGATTTTTTTATCTCTTTTGCCAATGATGTATGACTCCAGATCTTGCTTGTTTGTAAGATCTCTTTTCATATTAATGAAATTTACGGTTTAGAAAAAAAAAATATATATATATATACTCCCTCTGTGTATTTAAAAGAAGAGAAATTAGGTTCAATAACCATAAAAAATTATAGCTAAAAACATAACCAATTACCTTAATTTTGATAGATATAATTATGCCACATACCCCCATTTTGGTTAATTTTCTAATTATTAAATATTTTTTTTTGTTATTAAGCAAATTAACCCTTAAAAGAATATGATGTTTTAGATTTTTAATTTTTTCTTGGTTGTTGATAATGGGCTTATTATTTGAAAAAGAGAAATAAAACATACAAACCCATCTTGGGCCTTACATTTGGCCTTTTACTGAATGAAAAATAAAGGAACCCAATCCGAAGGGGTAAAGCGAAGCTCCGAGATCTGACCGGAGCAGTGTCTGCTGAACCATTGATACGATTTCGGAGAGTGGAATCAATTGGATTGAATGGTTCGGATTGCGTTCCGTCCGGTTGCTGTAAATGGTGATTTGTCTCCCACTCATATTAATCTTCCTTGTCCGAGTGTGAGATACGTTTGCAGATCTAGACTTTATAAAAAAAAAAAAGCTTGTGAGGCTTCCAAAAAAAGAGGTGCCACTCTCTATCCTAAGCTTTAAGCTGAGTCTCTGATCCTAATTATCTTGTTTGCTTTTCCAATAGTTGCTAAGTGATCCATTGAGCACTTGTTTTCTACCCAAATTGATCCTGGAAGAATAACAGCCATATCTAATGCTAGTTTTGTTCCATAAAAGTAAGTCCTTTTATCTTTTGTTTTAGTTACCTCTGCCCAAAACGCACTACAGTTGGTAATACACAGGGGAACACCAAGGTACCTGATAGGGAGACCCCTAGTAAGACTGATCTAATCAGTTGATAAACCAGCGGCAAAGAAGCAAGTCTTTGGAATGCTTATGGCAAGGCGCTTCAACTGTTGAATAACATTAGAACTTATTCTAGCTTTGTAATCTATCTTGGACCTGGATGTAATTCCGAACAAACAAGCATGTCAAAATGTAAACCAGTGATTTGAGAACAAACAAGCATGTCAAAATGGTTTTGCTTTAGTATCTAGAGTATCTGTACACTATTGTAGACTATCATTATACAAAAGAATCAATATCAGACCAATATTCAATCTCCGTTGAGTTGAGAACCCATATTCATTGAGATTTGGTGTAGTTTTTGTTCTGGTTTAGACTTTATGCTTTTTGTTAGGAGGACTCACTGGACTGGCTTCTGAATGTATTGGTTGCACATGTATCTGCTCAAGTGGATTCTGAAAAGACCTCAGTCCCTTTCCCGTAGTAACATAGCATCCTCCCGATATAGAACCATAGAATCTGTCACAAAATGCCTTAGCTAACTCGCAATTTGTTGAAAAAAACCATGTTTCCCAGACCATCGTATCCCCAATAGCACGGAACTTCAGTTCCTAGAGGATCCTACAAACAAATTTTGCAAAGACATATTCATACGTTAAGAAATGATAATATATGCAAATGGTATCCATCGATTGAGAAAAAGAAAAAGAAACTTTTTCTATGGATTTACCGTAGATGCAAAGAATGTTTTATCCGTCGTCGCGTCAAAAGTGACGAAAGAAAACTCGCCGTCCAAGTCTTTAGCAATGTTACGTCATAATGATTCTCGGTTTTCTTTGTCACATTTCCGGTAGGCGGATATAACAAGCACTGCCTTGTTCTCTTCCCCTTCTAATCCACTGATCCCTTGCAGCGACGTAACCGAATTGTTCTTGAGCTCGCCATTGAAAACACATATCATGTCGTCTTTCACAACTACATAGCTGTGCAAGATGGTAAAACTGAATCTTAGATATCAATCAAAGAAGACTAAGAAATGAAAAAAAACTATGTTTTGTAGCAGAGAAGAGCAAGATATTAGAAGAAAAAGATCTAAGATAAGGTGTAAGATCATCATACGAGAAAACTACATATCACCTACCAATTATACGGAACAACATTACTATCTTGTGGAATAAAAAAAACAAGTGTATAAGCAATTCCAATACATTGATTCTCCAATTGATATCCTTACCCTACTTCCGATAAAATTCTTTCTTCCTTGGCAAGAAAACAAAGAAACGTTCAAGAAACTAGGATCGATGATGAATACCTCTGATGAGATATCAATTCATATCAAATTGTATCCCACCTTTTATGTTCTGATACCATGAGAAATCTAGAATAATATGTTGCAAATCTTTCTCAATGTCTATTCACAAAGATGATTACAAGTTATATAGTACAAAGACTTCTCGAAACTACAGCAATTACAATTGATTGACAAACTAAGATTAAGGGATTTGAATGGAATAAGAGCATAAAAGGTGGGATACAATTTGATATGAATTGATATCTCATTAACCTCTGTGTGGTTATGCTTTGCTCGTCGATTTTGGAAGATATGATGCAAGAAGGTAGCTTCTGTACAACAATGGAGCTTGGGTACACAGATTCGAAGCGACTCACAATATCTTTCATGGCCGTAGCCGTCGGAATCGCCTCCTCCGGCACCAACATCCTCCCGAGGCTCCGGATTAGCCGTGGTTTTCTCGAAGACGGCCAACATCTTTCTTCTCCGGCGATGAAGAGCGGGAAAGTAGTCTGTTATCTCTGTTTCTTTGTTTTCTTTACAATTGAAAGAGAGAGAGAGAGAGAGAGAGCCGATTCTACAATGGGTTAATTACGACTATTTAACTCAACATTTACGTGCAGTCACAGCCCAGAAAAGGCCCATAAGGAAGAAACCAAAAAAATCAAAATTGGTTAAAATAATGGATAAGCTCGAGCCGTTAAACCATACTAGTAATAATAATTTGAAATGAAATATGATGAATCGGCAAATATTTAGTACTATTAATTTAGGGATTTTGAGTCACTGATAGGAAAATGTGAAATATTATTAATCCAACAACTCGACCCGTTCATAAAAACTGACAACCCGACCCGTTTGGCAGAACCGCCTCGTCGTCTCACGGTCTCTGGTAGCGAAGAGGCCACGCGTGCCTGCTTTTTCTTTTCCTCTTGGGTTTTTTCGCATTGGTTTCTCGAAAGAAGATGAGTGCAGTAGAACCAGACATGGATGATCTGTTCCAGGAGAAGAAGCGGGTCAGGAATCCTCTCGTTCCTCTCGGTTCGCATCTCCCTTTTCTTCTTCTAGGGGTTTTTCTTTGTGTAGCCGATCCATGAACATAATTACTACTTCTCTTTGATTCATTCATATATCAGAATCTTAGGGATTTTACATTTTGAGATCCGATAGTTGATCAAACGGAATCGAGTTTTGTTCCTTAGCTATGTAATTGATATATAATACAGTATTGTTCCTTAGCTATGCCATTGTTTCATCCTTGTGTCGGTGTGTATGATTTGTGTTTTGCGCTTGAGAATTTCATGGATCCTAGTAGATTAAGGAGATGGTTGAGATTAGAGACAATTAACATTCTTCATATTGTATTGATTTTGTGCATAATAGATGCAAGTAGATTTGATGTCACTAAGAACAATATTCGTTTATGATCTAATTTGACTACTAACAGTGGATTTTTTGCATTATTGAGGATTACTAAAACTTGGCTTTGTTTCTCTTCTCTCAATTATGCTCTACACTTGTCTTGATCAATACTGTTAGACATCAAAGCTGAATTATTCATTGTGAATGCAGGCGCACTTGCGACTGCTGGAGTGCTCACGGCTGGCCTGATTAGTTTCAGAAGAGGAAATTCTCAGTTGGGCCAGGTTTTGATGAGAGCTAGAGTGGTCGTCCAGGGTGCTACCGTCGCTTTAATGGTTGGTACCGCTTATTACTACGGTGATAATCCGTGGAAGAAATGAGCTTCAATTACTCGTTCGTTTAAATGTTTTCACATAAATGAGAATTGACACTCGGGGGGAATTACCGGGTAAAGGTATCTGCTCTCGTTCTGAGCTAGAAATATGCGGCCTTGTTAGATTTTATAACTTGTAAGGGCGAAATTACATGATTTGAATAATTGACAACTGAAAAGTGTCCTTGTATCTTGATCAATTTGATTGTATTGATTTTGAGGAAATTCTTAGAAAATCATATTTACTCTTTATCTGCCAACAACTTTGTGTTATTTATGTGCTTACATTTATGCTTGAGTTTTGACTTCTTGAAAGCTCCTTTATGAAACATGGGGCAGTGAATCATTACAAAAGTAGTACATAGACTCTGTTTTTCAAGATTTATTATAGCAAATAAGTGGGAGTGAGAGATTATGAATTACAAGGCAAGTCATGTCTAATGATCTAAGAGCATTATAGTGGAAGACAATGGTGGGACTAATAGAATGTTGTTTTATTGTTTTCTTCATACGATTCTTGACCATCTAAATGTGAAACTCTAATCACAACTAGTGTATGTTCTTTTTTAGCCAGTAATGATCATGGTTTAGCTAATAATTATGTCACTAAAACATAAAGAGAGGAAACAATGAGAAGCTTTTGAAATGATACACTTTTAAAGCCTGTCTTGATGTGTGAAATCTCTATCAGATTTTTATATTTTTTTACAGAGACTACTTACCTCTAAGCTAAACTCAAAAACTATCTCTTCTCTTCACACACCAAAATGTGTAGGATGCTTTTGTCTGAAATCCATGAAACAAAAGCTCTTTCACCTAAATCTTCATCTGCGTCAACAATAACATTATTGAACCAGAAAGATTCATCTTCAAGCTCTACAATTTCTGTTATATGTTTAGTTATCTCTGTTCTTGCTCTTATCATCGTCTTCCTCGGTATCCTCCACTTGATTTTCAAATTTCTCAAAAAGTCCCCAACTCGCGACTTTAACTCCAACTCGGATCTCTCTTCTTCCTCCTCTCCTCAGCTCCAACACCTATTCATCCTCCACAACTCTGGTCTAGACCAGACCGCCATCGATGCACTTCCCGTGTTCATTTACGGTGACGTAACCATGAGCCTGAAAGAGCCATTCGATTGCGCTGTATGTCTTAACGAGTTCTTGGACTGGGACAAGCTCAGGCTACTCCCTGTTTGTAGCCACGCCTTCCATCTTCACTGCATCGACACGTGGCTCCTCTCAAACTCTACTTGCCCTCTCTGCAGACGATCACTCTCAGCCTCAAACGACGCGGAGACTAGTATCGCCGTCCCCTTATCGTTGGATCATCAACATGTCGATGAAGGCAAAGCCTCTATTTCGAAAAGAGTCTTCTCAGTTCGTCTTGGGAGAATCCATAGCACAAACGAAAGTCAACGGCATGAAGTCAAAGGTGAACTTGGGATGGGAGTTCCAAGGAGGTGTTACTCGATGGGGACACGTAAGTTTCTTGAATGTGATCAAGATTTTGTGGTGTCTTTATCTTCGTCTTCTCGCAAGGGCAAAACAAGTAATAACTTCTCTTCTAACGAGGGTAAATCGGTAAGACAAGATTCTGGAGGTTTAGGGAGTAGAAAAGAGAGTATGTCTGTGTCGAAAATCTGGCTTTGGTCCGACAAGAACAAGAGAGCATTTCAACAGAGTTTAGTTTGAAAGATAGGATTTTTGTTTTGGGTTAATCGAGGTTGTACTGTGCTTTTTCTCACACATTACTATTGATATTATGGAGCACCAAATTTTGTGGAATATATAGATTTGCTTTTGTGATTATTCGCACACATCATTGATCAACCGAGGGTTTTGGAAGCCAGTCTCCAGATGCTACACTTATCTCTTGAGACTTGCCCCCTATTTTTAGTTATTCCTAATAATAATTGCCCATAATTTTTGAGAATACAAAATTTCAAGTGTGGTATTTTTGAGAATTGCCCATAGTTTTTTTCGTCTAGTGGATATGTTGTTGGTGTAATGTAGATATGTGTATATGAATGAATTTCTACATCGACTAATATAACAATGTCGTTGTGTTGTGTGAAGAGTATCAGGTGTAGTACACAAATGTTTGAAAGAATGAGAATATAGAGAAGTTTTGCTTCTTCTCTTTTACATTGAAGACAGAGAAGTTCTTAATGAAAAACATACAGATTGTTGGCCACTTATGTTCCACTATCATTCAAGTTTGGTTTAAGTCTTTAGTCAAATCTTTTGAATAACTAAAAGGAAACTTTTTTCTTTTGAAGCCGTCTCTTTCTGTATCTCCAAGCTACTTGAATCTGCATAGCTGCTCTTAGCCTGCAATAAGGAGACTCGTACCTTATAGCTCCTTGAACTCTATGGCTCCTTAGAAACCTCGAGAACAGGCTCGTTACGTCCTCAAGGTCAACTACACTCAGCGAAAATGCCTCCACGTTTGTCACGCACCTAACATTTCTGTTGCTAAGCAATCCCTTGGATGGGATCCTTATCGTCGTACCATCTGCATATTTATCATGCTCAAGTATTTTTACTCAGCAGTCAAGTAACTCAATCAAAGATCATGGATTGCTTCAACGCAAAAATTTTATAAGTAAAAGGGACTTACCAGGATTTACAGCAGAACGTTCGAGGCACCAAGTGAGTAGTTCTTCACCACAAACGTATCCTTCTGCTAAAGGAAGAACATAACCGTCTTCTCCAATGCTTTCCATCTCACCTCTCACTATGAAAACCATTTTCTCGACTGGACCCCATCGATGCAAGATTGTGCTTCCTCTTATGTATGTCCTCTGTCTCAACCTCTCTCGTATCGAATCTAAGATTGATTCATCCATTAAGGAGAATATTCTGACCTGCAAGCCCATCAAATTTTTATGAATCAATGGCTAATATTTGACCCCTGTCTATTAATTCAGTTTCATTCGTAGTCTAGCTGATTCAGAACTAGCTCTTTAAAGCACTATGGAATTTGGGATCTAAGTACATATAACATTCACGGATAAGAGAATTATGCTTAGAGAAATGGATTCTGGTATACCTTCTTGAGAAATATGAAAAGGTGTCTTCTTACATCTCTTTGAAGGTCATCAGGCATATTTTGAAAGAGCAAATCTTCGTTAACTCCTCTGGTAGCAACCCAGTTGAACCGCTCTGCCTCTCGCACCCTCCTGAAATGTTGAAAATTTGGGTACATAGTTTGATACCATTAATCAAATTCTTGAGGAAAAAATGTTCAACTCTCCACATACTTGTGCGTGCTGGAAATTCACACAATTGAAATTGTGAAGATTCTACGAATTAGAGCTTCTTTAGGGTTTCAAATACTTAGGGAAGATTGCGAATTAGGGTTCTTAGAAATTATTCTTATTTATCAAGATCAGAGCTGTTCTTTTTGTCTTATTATAACTCAGAAAATCAGGATCCCCTCAAATGAGGGGGGGGGGGGGGGGGGGGGGTACATGCTTATTTATAGAAATACAACTTGGTTGAGGCAAACAGTGATGGGCCGCTAATGGGCTTCCATCTTCTGGACTTTGACCGTTGGTCCGGTTGGCGAAATACGACGTCATTTTAGGCTTATCGATTCTTCTAGGGGAGATTTAACCCCTACAGTTAGCCCCCCAGTTCAACAGTTTTATAAATAAAAGTGTTGAAGTAAGGGTGTCCGAGTGAGGAATCGATTTCCGTTTAGACGGCTTACGTGTTGACGATGATGCTGCCGAGCCCAGATGACATGATTTGTACCCAATTTTGGCAGGTTGACCAAGTGTGACGTTATGAGCAAGTCGATCAATCTCGTAATACGCGAGCTGCTTTTGAAGATGCGAGTCGTTGATGACGCGAGGCGATTCGGGAGATTAACCGCGAGATGGCGAAGTGAGGTCACAAATCGGTTATGGCGAGATGACGAGATTGTTTCCAACTTCGGCGAACTGGCCGATACGATGCTAGGCGGCAAGACGAAGACGTATAAGTGTGTGAAAGAGCCTCGGTAAAAACCTTGTCTAGAAAACCCGATGGGAAAAAACCAGGCCAAGGGGAAAAGAGCACAAATCACACACTCGTTCAAGTCGCCACTATCGCCGAGTCCCAAATTCGGCGAGCCGATCGGTACGAGTTATCTGCGAGTTGATTTGACGAAGATGAAGTCGCGAGCTGCTTTGACGAAGGCGAAGTCGCGAGTTGATCTGATGAAGATAAAGTCGCGAGTTGATCTGATGAAGATGAAGTCGCGAGTTGCTTTGACGAAGACGAAGTTGCGAGTTGATCTGATGAAGATAAAGTCGCGAGTTGCTTTGACGAAGACGAAGTCGCGAGTTGATCTGATGAAGATGAAGTCGCGAGTTACTTTGACGAAGGCGAAGTCGCGAGTTGATTTGGTCAACTCCACCGCTACTGCGAGGTTATGGTAATCGCTGAGAATTGAAGTCTTGAGAAAGTGAAATTCTGAAGTCGCGAACTAAGTCAGAGGATAAGCTCGCGAGGTCGCGTTTTCGAGTTAATATAAAGTTGAGGCATCGCAAGTCGGTCTGGTTCCCTATGAAACTGTAATACTTTAAGCCCAGATTCTCGGCCCAAATTAAAATGAGGCCCACCCCGAAACTCGAATCGTCATAAATGCCTTTATAAGGAGCGATGCTCCTCAGATACTTCCCATAATTCTCATTTCTCCGAAAACAGGTTTGCTCTCTCTCTCTCCCTTTTCTCTCGTTTTTCTTTCAAGTTTTCGTTAAGTTTTTTGCCGTCCCGTCACTTCGCCGCCGCTGTGTTCTTCATCGCCGCCGTCGTGTTCTTGAGAAGAAAACTGTCCGATTTTTGATCCAACAATCATGTCAACAAATTCGATTAAGTTTGCAAGATCTGCCGAGCCCGCCGAGAAGGAAAAACTGATCTGGGCGTATTCTGCTAACAGCGAATCGATCGTTGATGCGAGTTCAAGCTGTGGTCGGTTTCGCGGATACGAGAACGCGATTACGTCTGATCGCGAGGAGACGGGTGCATCTAGTCGAGAGGATGAGTTGGTGGTCATTCTCCTCTTGCCGAATTGTTCTCTTATCCCTCCCCTGTCTTAAGACAAAGTCGCAAGACGAGGGAGAATGCTTCACCCGCGCGAGTTATGCGACCTGATTTCCAAGAGGGAGTTGGGACCTCGCGTCCTTCGCAAATTCGCGAAGCTTCTGTTATTGATAAGCAGAGGCTAGTCGTGGAAATTCCACATCTTCGCGACGAGTCGCTTAGCCCTGCTGAGCCGCCTCCTCGAGTAAAGATCGAAGAATATGCTTGGGAGTACAATCCTCTCATAGAAGCAGAGAGATTGCAAGCCTTGATTGGATCCGGGCTTGCCGAAGTCGTTAAGAAAAAGAAGTCGAGGCGAAAGGAACGCCCGCCTCCAGGCTCTTCATGGTGCGAGGAGGAGTCGCTGGATATCCTTAGCGTAGAATGCGGAATCCCCGATGCGGTCGAGATGATTGTGCCGACTGTCGAGCAGCGAGAAGACGATCCGCCAGTCGGCACGTTTACTGCATATGAATGCTGGTTTAGGGATTGTTACCTTACATTCCCCATTCCAGCGTTGATCGTGCGGTATATGCGGGTCCATAGAATCGCACTTGCTCAGATCAACACCAGGGGAGTCCGTCAGCTGGTCGGGCTCTTGACTCGAGCTGCCGAATGTGGCGAACCCATTGGAGTTCGTCATCTTCATAATTTCTTTGAGTTTTGCAAGCATGCCGACCCGAGCGGCAAGAGATTGTATAACTTGGCGAGTCGACCCATGTACAAGATTTTAGACGACTTCCCAAACAAAGACCATAGCTGGAGAAAGAAATTTTTATTTGTACCGATTTTGGCTGCGTCTGCTGAAGAAGAACACTGGGTGGTGGCGAAGTGGGGAACATTTGGTAGACTTTCTTGATGTTTACCGCTCGAACTGCTCTCTTCTTATATTTTATATTGACCTTGTGTTCACTTGTTTTTACAGTTAGCAGACCGCTATTCACTCCTGTTGCCGGAATTGACGACTTGTTCGACAAGCTGAAGGCCCGGAAGTGTCTTTGGAATCGCCACTTTCACATTCGGAGAGTTGTTCGAGCTCGCGAGTCCTTCTTAACCGACGAGGAAGACATGTTTGATCAAAGCGAGTTCGAAGATCTTGAAATTATGCCGGAACGACAAACTTTCTGGGATATTGTCAAGAAGCAAGCCGAGAAGGCTAAGAAGCAAGCCGAGAAGGACAAAAAGAAGGCCACTCGCAAAGAAACTACCTCTGTCGCCGAAACGTCAGAGAGAAGTGTAGCCAAGGAAGACGTTCCTGCTGGACGAGCTGACGAAGTGGCAGTGACAGGCGCGAGTCTTGCTTTGGTTGTCATGCCTTCGCAGCCGATTACTATTACTGACGAGCCCGCCGAGTGTGAGCCCGTCGAGGCCGAGCATCAACTGTCTCGGAAGCGAAAGCACTCTGCTGCAGATAAAGGCAAAAGAAGAGCTGGCGAGTCGAAGAAATGTCGCCGCGAGCTGCTAACTCTGCAAATGAATGAGCCTCTTCCTCGATCCGGTAGGTCCGTCAAGATCGACGATGATCCATCTGCTGTGGCCACCTTAATGGCCAAAATCAAATACCCTGGCGACAACATTCCAATTCCGGAGATGTTGCTGTAGAGCGAGCTCTACAAAGAGTTCTCGTCTCGTCAGGCCAAGGTAAATCTACGTTATTTCATCTGTCTCGTCTCGCTTTCTTTCTCATACTTCGACCCTTTTGTAGGCTACCACGGATTTCAACAGACTGATCATCGCGTACAATCAGGAGGCGAGGTCCAGGCAGGCTTTCATCGACGAGGCCAAGGAGAAGGAAGAAACCGAGAAGAAGCAAGTCGCGGCCAAAATGAACGCACTAGCTGCCGAGCGTGATGCGTATAAGAAGAGCTCTGACGACATGGCGAAGCATCTTCAGCGAGTCGGTCTTGAAAAGAAGAAGGCCGAAGATAAAAGTGTCGAACTGGAGGAAGAGCTGCTGTCTCTGAAAGCGAGTCGCGATAGGGCAATCGAGGAGGCTGCTTCTTCTGCGAGGCGAACTGCGGCTGCCTATGTTTAGTCTCAACTGACTCGTGCAAACAAGTTGTTCTGCCGCTTGATGAAAAAACCGATTAGGAACATGGTTTATCTTTCGCAAGCGGACTCTAACCTCCAGCTTCTTGATGATATGGATGATGCCTCTGCCGAGGAGCCTTTTGATCCCAAAGCCGAGCGTGCTCTCCTTGTCGAACACAAGACGAAGCTGGGCTCTGCTCATGATGTCTTTGAGGAGATGGCCGCCGAGTTGAGAAAAACGCTAGGTATGAATTACGTCGTGCCCATTAATGTAGCGGATATAGTTGTTTCTCTGCCAGTCGAGATGAGCGCTAAGTCTGTTGGATTTAATGCAGCTTCTGGCTTTAACGACGGCTCCTTGGGTATGCGGCTGCGAAGCGCGAGCGTGGAGTTGAGCGACGGCAAGTCGGGCGAGACGGACAAGACCGTTGATCCCGACCAAACTGTAGCAACCAAACTTCAGCGCGAGCCGACTCCCCTGGAAAAGGATTCCAAGACTGGAGATGTTGCAAGTTCGGCTAGACCTTCCGCACCGGCTGGCGGTGAAATGGAAAAGGAAGGTGGTGAGTTGGAGGGTGCGGCTACCGTTGATGCTCAGATCAAGGATAAAGGAGTCGAAGAAGGCGAGCTGGTAGCCTAATCCAAACTGTAATAGGTTTTTAGGATTTTTTCCTTTTGTTTTGCTAAGTTTTAAGACTTGTTTTTTGTTTCGATGCCTGGATGGCTTTATCCAACCTATGACATTTTTTCTGCCTGGTTGGCCGAACCCAAATGTTTTATAAAAATTCGGATTTATTGCGACATGCTTTATCATTTTAAGGGATTCGCCGTTTTTGGCGAGACCTGTTAGGGCTTGCTTAGAAGTGATGTGGTTTTAAGACGCTCAAATGCGATGTGGTTTTAAGACGCTTAAGGGCGATGCGGTTTTAAGACGTTTAGTGGCGATGCGGTTTTAAGACGCTTAGTGGCAAAACACTAATAGTGTTGCCGCAAAATTTGCAATGTTTGGCGAGGCTTGTTATAGCTCGTCAGCTAGGCCTATTATAGTTTGTTTACTGGAAGCAAATTTCGGAGTATAGATATTCCCAGGAATATCTTACCCGATAATAATCTCTGACCAGATTATGTTTGCCAAGTTCGACTAGTGTTAAGTATAACTGGGTTCGCAGATGAACATCCTGGTTTACGGTTGTATTCCACTGAATACATCCGCTCCAGTAATGAACTCTAAATTTATATAACGCGCTTTATCCACTTTGGATGTATAGGTTAACTTCTCGATGAAGTGTTTTAGATCGTCATTATGGTCAGTAATGACGACGAGTCGCGTGTAGACATTTAAGTCGTTTGCGAGTTGATCGAGTCGCGTGTAGACAGTTAAGTCGTTTTGCGAGCTGATCGAGTTTTTACAACTGTCGCGTTTAGACATTTAAGTCGTTTGCGAATTGATCGAGTCGCGTGTAGACAGTTAAGTCGTTTTGCGAGCTGATCGAGTTGTTACAACTGTCACGTTTAGACATTTAAGTCGTTTGCGAATTGATCGAGTCGCGTGTAGACAGTTAAGTTGTTTTGCGAGCTGATCGAGTTGTTACAACTATCGCGTTTAGACATTTAAGTCGTTTGCGAATTGATCGAGTCGCGTGTAGACAGTTAAGTCATTTTGCGAGCTGATCGAGTTGTTACAACTGTCGCGTTTAGACATTTAAGTCGTTTGCGAATTCATCGAGTCGCGTGGAGACAGTTAAGTCGTTTTGCGAGCTGATCGAGTTGTTACAACTATCGCGTTTAGACATTTAAGTCGTTTGCGAATTGATCGAGTCGCGTGTAGATAGTTAAGTCGTTTTGCGAGCTGATCGAGTTGTTACAACTGTCGCGTTTAGACATTTAAGTCGTTTGCGAATTGATCGAGTCGCGTGTACACAGTTAAGTTGTTTTACGAGCTGATCTAGTTGTTACAACTGTCGCGTTTAGACATTTAAGTCGTTTGCGAATTGATCGAGTCGCGTGTAGATAGTTAAGTCGTTTTGCGAGCTGATCGAGTTGTTACAACTGTCGCGTTTAGACATTTAAGTCGTTTGCGAATTGATCGAGTCGCGTGTACACAGTTAAGTTGTTTTGCGAGCTGATCTAGTTGTTACAACTGTCGCGTTTAGACATTTAAGTCGTTTGCTAATTGATCGCGTCGCGTGTAGACAGTTAAGTCGTTTTGCGAGCTGATCGAGTTGTTACATCTGTCGCGTTTAGACATTTAAGTCATTTGCGAATTGATCGAGTCGCGTGTACACAGTTAAGTTGTTTTGCGAGCTGATCGAGTTGTTACAACTGTCGCGTTTAGACATTTAAGTCGTTTGCGAATTGATCAAATCGCGTGTAGACAGTTAAGTCGTTTTGCGAGCTGATCGAGTTGTTACAACTGTCGCGTTTAGACATTTATGTCGTTTGCGAATTCATCGAGTCACGTGTAGACAGTTAAGTCGTTTTCCGAGCTGATCGAGTTGTTACAACTGTCGCGTTTAGACATTTTAGTCGTTTGCTAATTGATCGAGTCGTGTGTAGACAGTTAAGTCGTTTTGCGAGCTGATCGAGTTGTTACAACTGTCGCGTTTAGACATATAAGTCATTTGCGAATTGATCAAGTCGCATGTAGACAGTTAAGTCGTTTTGTGAGTTGATCGAGTTGTTACAACTGTCGCGTTTAGACATTTAAGTCGTTTGCGAATTCATCGAGTCGCGTGCAGACAGTTAAGTCGTTTTGCGAGCTGATCGAGTTGTTACAACTGTCGCATTTAGACATTTAAGTCGTTTGTGAATTGATCGAGTCGCGTGTAGACAGTTAAGTCGTTTTGCGAGCTGATCGAGTTTTTACAACTGTCGCGTTTAGACATTTAAGTCGTTTGCGAATTGATCGAGTCGCGTGTAGACAGTTAAGTCGTTTTGCGAGTTGATCGAGTTGTTACAACTGTCGCGTTTAGACATTTAAGTCGTTTGCGAATTGATCGAGTCGCGTGTAGACAGTTAAGTCGTTTTGCGAGCTGATCGAGTTGTTACAACTGTCGCGTTTAGACATTTAAGTCGTTTGCGTATTGATCGAGTCGCGTGTAAACAGTTAAGTCGTTTTGTGAGCTGATCGAGTTGTTACAACTGTCGCGTTTAGACATTTAAGTCGTTTGCAAATTGATCAAGTCGCATGTAGACAGTTAAGTCGTTTTGTGAGTTGATCGAGTTGTTACAACTGTCGCGTTTAGACATTTAAGTCGTTTGCGAATTCATCGAGTCGCGTGCAGACAGTTAAGTCGTTTTGCGAGCTGATCGAGTTGTTACAACTGTCGCATTTAGACATTTAAGTCGTTTGTGAATTGATCGAGTCGCGTGTAGACAGTTAAGTCGTTTTGCGAGCTGATCGAGTTGTTACAACTGTCGCGTTTAGACATTTAAGTCGTTTGCGAGTTGATCGAGTTGTTACAACTGTCGCGTTTAGACATTTAAGTCGTTTGCGAATTGATCGAGTCGCGTGTAGACAGTTAAGTCGTTTGTGAGCTGATCGAGTTGTTACAACTCTCGTTTGTTACGCCTTGATTGGGAGTATGAATATACGGACCCACTCCCCCCCCCCCCTTTTTCGAATAGGGGGGCAACTGAACTCGTTCGAAAATAAGCTGCCTACGTACCCTGTGAAGGGATCAAGTCGCGCCGTAGTTCAAGATAAATGACTTAGTATTTTTTAGCAGAAGTACTTCTTTAGATGTTGCGCATTCTAGGAACGCGGGATCATCTCGCCTTTCATGTTAGCGATTTCGTAGACGCCTGGACGGACTACCTTCGTGATCTGGTAAGGTCCTTCCTAGTGAGCGCCGAGCTTGCCGGCATTTATCTCGGCCGTATTCTGAAAAACCCCGCGAAGGACGAGGTCTCCTTCGTGGAAAAGCCGAACTCGCACTTTAGAGTTGTAATACTTGGTCGCAGCAATTTGATATTCGGTTATTTTTATAAGAGCTCGGTCGCACCTTTCATTGATGAGGTCGAGTTCGTCGAGCATGAGGAGATGATTAAGACCTTCCTGTTCGGGAAGAAATCGTCGACGAACTCCTGGGAAATGGACCTCGGGAGGAATTACACATTATGTTCCGTAGACGAGGATGAATGGTGTCTCGCCCGTAGCGCGACGAGGTGTAGTTCGATAAGACCATAAAACACCTTCGAGTTCATCTGCCCAACGGCCCTTCTTAGCATCGAGTCGAGTCTTAAGCCCGTGAATAACTGTTTTGTTTGAGGCCTCCGCCTGACCGTTGCCTTGTGGGTAGCGAGGTGTCGACTTGCTGACTCTTATCTTCCTTTTGTCACAGAAAAGTTCGAATTGCTTGGAGATGAACTGCGAACCGTTGTCAGTCACTATCTCGTAGGGCACGCCGGGTCGACAAATGATATTCTTCCAGACAAAGTTTTCGACATGCTTGTCTTGATCGATCCGAATGCCTCTGCCTCTATCCACTTGGAAAAATAATCCGTCAGGACTAACAGATATCGCTTCTGCCGAGATGGGTGGAGCGGCCCGACGATGTCCATTGCCCACCTCATGAAGGGATAAGGCGAGGCGACCGAGCTCAAAAACTTTGTAGGTAGATGGATGAAGGGACCATGGCGTTGACATTTCTCGCATTTTGCCGCGAACAGCTCGCAGTCTTTTATCATTGTTGGCCAGAAATATCCATGTCGTTTAATTCGAATGGCGAGAGAGCGACCTCTCGAATGGTTTCCGCAGGATCCGCTATGTACTTCGCGCATTATCTTGCGAGCCGCTTCACCCTCGACGCAGACGAGGAGTGGTCCGGACAGTCGCCACTTGAAGACTTCCCCGTGGAACAGAATGAAACGCGATGATTGTGCCTTTAGCTTGCGAGCCGCCCATTTGTCCTCAGGCACTTCGCCGTCTGCAAGATACCCGCGAATGTCAGCCATCCACTTAGTATCACAACCATAAACTGTAGACTCGTCGTCAATGGGAATGTTGGTGATTTCGTGCGCTGGTGGCGGCTCCTCGTTATTCGGGTAAGCGTCCTCTGGCAGTTCATCAAGCTGTTCGGGGAGAAGACCACGGTTAAAATTCGTATTGCCAGGGTCTAGCTTGTTGTTTCCTGTCATTGCATCCGTTGTTTCGTCTGCCCCGACTACGTCGGGCTCGTCGAGATCACTCGGATCTGTCGAGGGGCGAGTGGGCGAGCTGTTGTTAGGATCCGCCTTTCGCTTTGTGGCCTAAGATCTCGTCAGTACGTTGACCTCCCTGGCGAGTTCGATACTTGGCTTTTCGATGAACTCAACCCGGATGATTCTTTGAAGATCTTTGTCGGGCTGCGCCGATGAGCCGAGTGAAGCGAGGGCAGCTGCTTGCGAGTTCTCTGCCCTTGGAATTCTTGTTAAGGTAAAGAACTCAAAATTCGCAGTCAACGTCTTAACGAGTGCGAGGTATGCCTCCATGCGTTCGTCTTTTGTTGCGTATTCGCCGTTGAACTGATTCACGACGAGTTGCGAGTCGCAAAAGACTTCTATCCTTGTCATATTAAGGGCTTTAGCGAATCGAATACCCGCGAGTAAAGCCTCGTATTCTGCCTCATTGTTCGATGCTCGGAAGCCAAGGCGGAATGACTGTTCCAGAGATTCTCCTTCTGGCGATGACAGTCGAATGCCTACTCCCGATCCATGCTTAGATGACAAGCCATCGATATGTAACTGCCATATTTGGGATGAGTCCTTATTATCGCTCTCTGACGAGGCCGCTGCCTCTGGTAGTTCGATTAGAAAATTGGCCAACACTTGTGCCTTGATTGTCGTCCTACTTCGATACTCGATATCTAACTCTCTTAATTCGATTGCCCACTTTGCGAGTCGCCCAGACTGAGTAGGGCTGTGGAGAACAGCTCGTAGCGGAAAGGTACTGAGAAGCACAAACGAATGCGATTGGAAATATGGTCAGAGTTTGCGAGCCGACGTAATAACCGCGAGTGCTAATTTCTCGGTCAGGGGATATCTTGTTTCCGCATCGGTTAAAGATTTACTGACGTAGAAAACTGGCTTCTGCTCTGTGCCGTCTTCGCGAATTTGAACCCCACTAACTACCGAGGCGGAGACCGCAATGTAAAGGTAGAGCGGTTCGCCAGTTACGGGTTTGGTCAAAACAGGCGGAGTCGCGAGATATTGCTTCAATCTCTGGAAGGCTTCTTCGCATTTTTCTGTCCACTCGAAGGCCTGTCGAGCCGGCTCCTTCTTATCCTTAAGCGTTTTATAGAAAGGCAAGCATTTGTCAGTAGAGCGCGAGATGAATCTGTTCAATGCTGCGACTCTTCTTGTCAATCGTTGTACTTCCCTTTTTGTTTTAGGCGAGGCCATCTGGATTAACGCATGGATTTGCTTCGGGTTTGCTTTGATCCCGCGACGAGTAACCATATAGCCGAGGAACTCGCCTGATGTTACGCCGAAACGACACTTAGCCAGATTCAGCTTCATGTTATACTTGTTTAGTAGCGCAAAGCATTCTGCGAGGTGGCCGACATGGTCTTTTTCTTCGAGCGATTTGACGAGCATAACGTCTATGTAGACCTCCATTGTCTTGCCGAGGAGTCCTTCGAACATCCTGTTCACCAATCGCTGATAAGTAGCCCCAGCGTTCTTAAGGCCGAATGGCATGACCTTGTAGCAATACATCCCGCGATCTGTAATGAAAGATGTTTTATCGCGATCGTCGGGATGCATAAAAATTTGATTGTAGCCAGAGAACGCGTCCATAAATGATAGCAGCTTGTTCCCGGATGTCGACTCGACGAGGCGGTCGATATGAGGAAGAGGGAAACTGTCTTGTGGGCATTCCTTATTTAAATCCGTGAAGTCCACACAGACTCGCCACTTTCCACTCTTCTTCTTCACGACGGCTGGATTTGCGAGCCAATCCGGATATCTGACTTCGGCGATCGAACCGGCTTGCAAGAGTTTTTCTACTTCGTCGTTCACCGCTTGAGCTCTGTCCGGCCCGAGTCGCCTTCGCTTCTGTTTTATGGGTTTGAAAGTCGAGTCTACATTCAACTCGTGACTGATGATGCTGATATCGATCCCGGACATATCCTCTGCGGCCCATGCGAAAGTGCTAACGTTCCTCTTAAGGAAGCTGACGAGTTCGAGCCTGAGGATTTCATCAAGCGTTGCGCCAATCTCCACACACTTATCCGAGAACTCGTCGTCAATGCAAACCGATATGATGGGTTCGCATGTCGGACCCGCACCCTCGTCTTCGGCGGCTTCCGCGATCTGTAGTTGCTACAAAACGTGCGAAATTTCCTTGACGGGCTCCCTGTCCGTTTTGAGCTTTTTTCGCGGCTCGCTCGGAATGGACATTGTCGCCAGATTTCTTAGTTTGTGCACGGTCATGAAGCAAGACCGCGACGCCGACTGACTACCTCTGATTGTTTTAATCCCGATTTTTGTTGGAAACTTAAGGCAGAGATGGTACGTCGAGGCGACGGCACATCGAATTGAGCCAAGGGGTTCCCATTATCACGTTGTAAATAACCGGGTTGTCCGATACCGCGAACTCCACTATTTTTGTTACTCCTTCCGCATATACTGGAAGTTTGATTGTTCCGAGTGTCATTGTCGTCTCGCCATTGAATCCGGTCAAAGGTTTGGGATAGGATTCGGCTTGCGCGAGGTCGATTTCCATACGCTTAAGAGCATCAATGAAAATGATGTCGACTGTGCTTCCAGTATCGATCAAAACGCACCCCGTGTCCCATCCTGTGACGGCGAGTCGGATGACAAGCGGGTCATCGTGAGGTTTGTCGATATCATCGATCTCATTTTCTTCTAATTGGATGACATCGTTTGGGAACTTGGACGGCACGGGTTTGTTCGCTCCTACCTTAGCTCGGCTTTGATAGGCCTTGATTGACGAGATTGTATTTGAACAATAGCGCGAGCTGCCCATGATCATGTTGCAGACTTTTTGTTTCAAGCCGCTGCGGCCATCACTATTGTTCTGCCGGCCGAGGTGGACCTCGTTGTTATTCCGCCTGTCCCGTTTGTTATTCTTGCTATTGTCCGCAGACAGACTGTCTCCTTCTCTTGCATCGTCGAACTGCTCGAGCTGGAAATCGTTAACATTTATATTTCCTCTGAGATCTCCGGCGGCTAGCTTCGATGCGAGTCTCAACCGAGCACTCGGCAGTTGGCCGTCGAATGTCCGACCATTTTGTGCAAGTCGCAATATGCGGATTCGTCGTAAGGTGAGTTCCTAATCCACGAATTGCCGTTATTACGACCCGGAGTGCCATTTCCGCGACCTCGCCCCCTTCCTCGACCGAAGTTGGGCGAGTCCACCTGGTAGTTATGGGCACCCTTAAAACCTCCCTCGTGCTGCACGAAGTTGCCTGGCTTCTTCTTTGTTGCAACTGGGGCTTCTCGCGGATTGGGAACTTTGGCCTTCTCGTACTTCTGGCCCAACGCTCTGGTTTTATCCTCGCTTTTTGCGAAGCCATTGGCGCGATGAAGCGCATCCTGAATAGACGAGGGCTCGTTGATCGTCATCTCCTTTCGGAAATCCGAGTTGTACCACAGGGCTTTTCAAAGCGCACTCAGTGCGGACTGGTCGTCAATCCCCTTCACCTGAGTAAGCATCGCCTTAAAGCGTTCGATGAAAACTCTCAAGGGTTCGCTAGCCGCTTGCGAAATGGTGTAAAGATCAGCCTCGGACGTCCTGCGCTTGATTAAGATCGCGTACTGCTTTAGGAACACTTCTGAGAGCTGCGCGAAGCTGTCGATTGAATTCTTCTTCATTCCCGTGAACCAATAGAGAGCTGCCCCCTTGAGGTGCTCCACGAAGAGGAGGCAGCAACCAACGTCGATTTCGTCGAGTCGGAAATTGGCTCGCCCCATTGCGATTGAGAAAGCCCTAATGTGCTCTGTGGGGTCGCCCTTTCCATCATAAATTGGAAGCCTGAGCTTCCCCGGATCGGATAGACGCGCCTTCGTTATTCGCGCGGTGAAAGGAGTAGTGCGAGCTTCTTCGAGGATGCGGTCGATTTCTGGCGCCTTGCTGGTGGCGCGATGGACCTGTGACCTCATGTCCTTAAGATCGCGAGCTGTCTGCTGCATGATGACTTTCAGCTCGTCCATCTCCCTTTGTTGTGAAGCGATAGCTCCGCGATTGGTCGGGGCTTCGGCCTGCTCCATCCATCGTGCATTCTCTGCGATTTCGCCCTCATCCTGACTTTGGACGCGACTGGTCGGCAGACTGGGTCGAGTGGTTCCGAATTCGCGTCTTTCAAGATCGTCTGCGACTGCAACTAGACCTCCAGCTGCACCTGCGACGAGGATGGCCCCGTCTCTGAGAGGCGTATGATCTTCGCGAGCCCCGCGAGCTGAAGGCGAGGCCGCTGGAGAGAAGTTAAGAGCGATCGGGGTGATGCGACGTATAGCATCGTGAGGTAGGCCTTGGGACTGACGAGCTGTCGACAACGCTTTGATCTCGGCGGTAAGGTTGATGTTGATGGTTTCCTAGTTTTGCGATTGCTTGAGCAACTGCTCGAGCATTGCTTTGAGCTGATCGAAAGCGGCCGGTGTTGCCGGGTCGGCCGAGTTGGTATTGGCGGTCGCTTGGTTTCCTGTAGGGACAGATCTGCCCGCTTCCGCCTCCAATGCGGACTGGCTGCTTACGTTTGCCTGCCCACTCTCGGCGAGCTCCCTCGGATCTGAACCACCTTCGGTTGCTGGAGATTACGGGTTCGTTATTGACATCTTGGCGAATTCGTCTAAGCGTTTGTTTCGTGTATGAAGCTAGTGTTGCGAGTAAAACCCCTTCCTTCTAGCGCCAGATTGTGCGTGTTGGAAATTCACACAATAGAAATTGTGAAGATTCTACGAATTAGAGCTTCTTTAGGGTTTCAAACACTTAGGGAAGATTGCGAATTAGGGTTCTTAGAAATTATTCTTATTTATCAAGATGAGAGCTGTTCTTTTTGTCTTATTATAACTCAGAAAATCAGGATCCCCTCAAATGAGGGGGGTACATGCTTATTTATAGAAATATAACTTGGTTGAGGCAAACAGTGATGGGCCGCTAATGGGCTTCCATCTTCTGGACTTTGACCGTTGGTCCGGTTGGCGAAATACGACGTCGTTTTAGGCTTATCGATTCTTCTAGGGGAGATTTGACCCCTACAATACTTTCTTATATCTTCTGGCAACCGTCTATGGCTCATCCATTGCTCTACATCACGCCGTCTTAGCGTCATTTCCAACCTCCTGTACAAAGTAAAGCACAGTTGTCAGCCAGTGCACTTGGTGATCTAGAACCATCCATTACATATTTTGTATACATGATGTAGTGATGGAGTTATTTTTACCTTTCACCGAGAGCTTGAAGGAAATGTTGCATATTACCAATGAGAAGCGCGAAAAGCAAAAGTCCTAGTCCGATGATACCCATAGTAAAGAAGACCTCCCATAGAAAGTAGCTTGGGACTAGGTTTCCAGCAAGTGTGCTGATTTGCTTTGAAAATTAAAAGACCATGGGATTAGTTAAGAGTCCCAAATATGCCAATCAATGCCATGTAGTCGAATAATACTACAAATGTTTGACATTTATCAAATAAAGATGAAAAATAAAATCCAATTACCTGGAATCCCCATAGCAAAGAGTAGCTGTATCTTGTCAAGCGACTAGAATGAATGGTAAGCGCATTGTTTCTCCATGATGCCGGAGTATTGTTATGTCCATTGCCACAATCTATAAGAACTCTACATTCATGCTCAGATGACTTACGGCAAGCATCTTGAAGGCATTGATTAACTCTCTAAAAGAGACCAAAAAAAAGGAGGCAATGAGAAGAATCAATATATAACTTGAAATTTAACATTTTACCAAAATATATATATAACTTGAACTTTATACAATTTTCTATTGCACTAGGACAAAAAACATATATTTAGCATAACAAAAAAGATGAAATTGTCATTTGAGTAAAATGAATGTGTGAAGTTTTGAGACTTTGTTATACCTGCAGACCAAAAAGATACCAGCAAGATCCTACAACATGTCCAGCAAGCATGAAGGTGAGAAGATTAATAACAAAATTAGCCCAAGCCGACTCAAATATGAAGCCTGTTGGTGTTTGTCCAGCAAGCAGAGGTAGAAATCTATATAGCTTTGGAATGTATTGGACAAGAATTGCAAAGCGTAAAAGGTTTTTTGCATAGTTTGCCCCGGATGCGCCTAAATGTTTAGGTATTACCAATGATATCAATATCTGTAAGCAAATTAGGAGCGGATAAATTTGTGGTAAATAAAATATGTTTCCAAATACCATTACTCAAAACCTAGTAGTAGCTCTAACATTACAAAACCTGTGGAAGTGGTAACACTATGAACAGGTCGATGACAAAATATCCTCGGAAGTAATGGAGAGCAATTTTTCTCGGATGATCAACCAACTGGCCAGCACCAACTACTGTAGACTCACGAGCTACATATGCCAATCGGAACTGCAAAGAAATTCAGAGCATTAAAGCCCAAAGATTTCCTTATAAGAAAATTGAGATATGGAGCAAAGAAAATTTACCTGAAGCAGAATGTTAGCTAGGAATATAATATCCGTTATGGACCTAACCGCTACAAATCCCTTAGTAATCGGCCAATCAATCACTATACATTTGTTGTTCTGCAGTCAGAAAGACTGTCACCAAAGGTAGTCAAACGCAAGAAACACATACATGCAGTAGGAAACATGTATATACCTGGTTGACTAATATGACGAAGACGAAGAGGGGATCTATAAAAATGGCGAACAAGCTTGAGACGGCAAATATTTTAGTCCACCATTGAACGGCTTTGGAGTGAGGATTAATGATTCTAGGTAAGTATGTATTAACAGAGGAAGCAAATCGTCTAGCCCAGCCTCTAGCATCATCATATAGAGCATTATGAAACTAATACGAAAACAAAAAGAAAAAAACTCCGTATCATTGATATTTACTTGAGTCTCAAGCTATTGTGTCCATAGGTCAAATAAAACATACCGTGGAATCCACGGATACTTGGGGAGGAACACGTTGGGATCCTTTGAGGTTGTAGTAAGAAGGACAAGTGGTACAGTAAGGATCACTGCACATCCCTAGTTTACCAAATCTCAAGAGATTTGCGTGTTTCAAGACCAACTGATCCTCGTTGTCCGAGGAGTTGTCGAGATTAGGAAAAGAATCAGAAGATCGGCGAGTGGGAGGAGGAGCAGGAGGAAAGAAGAGAGGTTCTGGTCTACGAGTAGAGGAGCTAGGAGCAGCCATTGGAACCAACGGAGGACGTCTTTTGCTGCGAAGAGAACCTGCATAACCTAAAACCACGCCCGTGTCATCGATTTTGTCACTAGAGTTTGAGAGGGGAACACTACGAGTCCTTGGAGTGAAAGGCCTAGTACAAGATGATTGATATATCATGGTTTTTATCCAGTTTTATACCATGATATATGTCCGTTTTATCGAGTCTTATGGTGTTTTCTAGTGTTTAGTGTTTTATATTAGGTACAAGGATCACTACAAGAAAACAGTCCATTAGTGACTACGGTTTGTGACTGAAAAATCAGTCACTAATATTTGCGACTACTTTGAGACCAATTTCCGACTGATTTACCACGCCAATAAAAGGCGTCGTAAACTAGTCGCTAATTTGCGACGCCAGAAACTAGTGGTAAGGTAGTCGCAAATTAGTGACTACTTTGTGACACCTAAAAATAGGTTCAGAAGTCGTCACAAATCAGTCACCAATTAGCGACTCCTGGAAGACGATTATAGTAGTCGCAAAGTTGTGACGGATTTGTGACTATCAAAGCAGTCACAGATTAGTGACTACCATAAGAGCGTAACAAAAGCGTCACAAAAATTGGTAGTGACGAATTTGTGACTCTTTAGTGACCATATAGGGTTTAGGGTTTCAAAATAACAATTTTTAAAAAAAATTAATAGTGATGAATTTGTGACTCTTTAGTGACTATATAGGGTTTAGGGTTTTGAATTCTCAAACCTATACTAACGTCACAAAACAGTCACAAATATACCACTATTTTGCGACGCATAAGTAAATTTGTGACTGATTAGTGACTACTTTGCCACTCCATTTTACAATAATACACATTAAACCCCAAAATGTATGTTTCCATGATTCATAGTTGTATTCAGCTTATACTAAAGTCAATGACAAAGTAGCTAAGATGTGGTTGTAGTGAGTAAATCAATTTCTAAAAATATATATATGTGAGAACAACATTAATGTACTTTAGCTTATAAACACTTAGAAGTTTTAAAGAAAGTTTATGTAAGTTGATGTTTTTGTAAATTAGCTTTGTTAGTGGTGGTATCATAGTTATATTAGTTTATTTAGGGTATATGGTTTAGGAAAAGGGAAGAAGAACAAAATTTGGATCTAAATGTTTAGGGTTTAGGGATTTGATTTGTGACTAACTTAAAATCGTCACAAATCAGTCACAAATTAGTAACTATTTTGTTACTCTTTTGAGACTAATATATTTTAGTTTCCCGCTCATTTGCTTTCCATAATTTCAGTTCCCTCTCACCCAAATCTGAAAAAATCAAAATTTGGGTCACTTTTATACAAAATCACTTGTCTGCTTCTCCTCTTCTCTCCTCGTGTCCAGATCTACTTTCTTTGTCTCCAGATCTCGCCTCCTCTTTGATTTCCTCTTCTCTGTTTCATCTCTCTCTCTCTCTCTCTCTCTCTCTCTCTCTCTCTCTCTCTCTCTCTCTCTCTCTCTCTCTCTCCCCCCTAGGTTTTTTGCTCTGTGTTCTTGTAGCCTTCTTCTTCGACTTGTCTCAAAAAACCCTAGGAGAAGAGAAGCGAAGCAAAGAGAAGAGTGTTGCGATGAGGCCGATTTTGATGAAGGGACATGAACGTCCCTTGACGTTTCTCCGGTTCAACAGAGACGGAGATCTACTTTTCTCTTGTGCAATTTCCGGCGAGATCTCTTGTCGCCGTTCTTCTCTGGCGGTCAACGGTGCTCTCAAGCCTCACCCCTTTAAGTCGCCAAGATCTAATTCCTTAGTAAGCTTCTTTGCCTCTCCCAATCGCGATTTCATAGGATTTCAAGAGCTTTCTCATCTGAGCTTCTATTCTCTTGAAATTCTCAAGTACCCTTGATTCTCACTTCATCTCTTTGTCGTGACGAATGGAGATCTGTTTTCCTCTGAGAATTTCACTTCTTCCATTTTTCAGCTTCTAAAATGAACCACTGAGCCTCCTGCGTTGTTCAGATGATTTTAGGTAAGCCTCCATAACCTGAATCATCTTCTCTCTTCTTCATCACTTTCAATTTTCCTTTTTTTTACCATTTTCAGAAACCTGTGATATCAAAAAAAATCTGATTTTATGATTTCTTCTTCTCCGCAGTTACTCCACCCGAGAATCATATTCTCAAATCTCTTTAGTCTTCACAGCTCCACCTTAAGTCAATAATCATTTCTTCGACTTCACAGCTGCTTATAACAAGAGAACAACCTTTTCTCATACTTCCTGTAACTTCAGGTAATACTTTTCCTCTGAAGTATTCACTCTCGACTTATCCCTTTAGATTCAAGAACACACACCAAAGAACTGACCTTTCTTCTCTTGAATCTCTTCCAACAGCTCCACCTGGAATCAATATCTCCTTATTGCAATTCCAGATTCTTATAGGTAACTCCATTAACCCATTAATCCATTCTGATTTTTTCTTCTTATCGACACTAACATTTTCTTGAAACTGACTTGTTTCTCTTTTCTTCTTGCGAGCATATAGTGTCGATAATGGAGTTACCTGGAGCTGTATCCTTCTTTAGGCTGAGTTGAGCTGAAGCTTCTGTTCAGGTACTGCTTCCTTTAGAAACTCTGCTGGATTCTTGCTGGTGAATATCTTGTTTAAGGTAACATCTTTAGACAGTAAGTCTCTAATGAAATCCTTCTGTGAAAAAACCCTTAGCTACCACCTTATCGTTAAATCTTTGCTTTTCAATAGCTCCTAGTAATTCTGATTTCGATTTAATCACCCACTTACTTCCAGCAAGCTTCTGCTCTTCTATATCATTTTTCTCATGCTTCTCTGGTACTCTTTCTTCAGACGTTTCTCTTTTGATTTTGGTGTATGAAAGATGGAGTTTTAGTGATTTGTTTTGTGAATTTTGATTAGGGGATTCGGTGAGATTGATTACTGGTAGTGCTGATCAGACTGCAAAGCTATGGGATGTGAAATCTGAAAAGCAATATTTCACATTCAAGTTTGGTTCTCCGGCTAGGTCTGTTGATTTTGATGTTGGTGATAAGCTTGCAGTGATTACAACTGATCCTTTCATGGAACGTACTTCTGCTATTCATGTTAAGCGTATTTCGGAAGATCCCGAAGACCGTAAGTTTAAATCGACCTAGTTTGTTTAGCCTTATGTGTTGTCATGTGTTTTAAAATGGAATTTGTTTTGATGTAAATGGTGTAGAGGAGGCTGATTCTGTGCTTGTCCTTGAAAGTCCTGAGGGAAGGAAGAGGATTAACAGAGCTGTTTGGGGTCCTTTGAACCAAACTATTGTTAGAGGTGGTTCTTGTTCTTTGTTGTTCTTGTCTTCCTCATGGTATGTAAATTTTCTTACACTTTGTCAATAAACATGATTGGTTAATTAAACATTTGGAATTTGATATGAAATTGCAGGTGGTATTGCTTACGGATTGGATTGGATAGGATGGTGATGATGCTTGGAGGTGCTAACTCCATAAGAAATTGAAAATTTTTGTATTTTTGTTGTTCTTGTTTTGTTTTTGGTATCATTTTATGTATTAAAAGAATTTCTTGTGGAGCATTCTTTGTAATGTTTGTTTTGTAATATAATTTTGCATTTCAAGTTTTTTTTATTATTCACAGCATTTGGTAATTGAAAACAACACAAACAAACAACAATTTGTAGCATTTAAGTGACTAAAAAGTGACTTGAAAGAGATTCACTTTGGTCACTTCTAAAACAAAAGCGTCGCAAATCAGTGGCAAATTAGTGACCAAAATGTGACTAACCGAAAATTTGACAAAAACAATATAATTTCTAATTAGAAGCTAATTAGTCGTTAATTTGCGACGAATATAGTTAGTCATAAATCAGTCGCAAAATCAGAAGTCGCTAATTAGTCGCTTATTTGCCACGCCAAAGGCAGTCCCAAATACGTTGCTAATTAGTGACTACCTACATGAGTCACAATTGTGTCGCTTATTTGCGACTAAGTTATGGAGTTATTAATCCGTCGCAAATTAGCGACGAATTTGCGACTGACTTATGGAGTCATAAATCCGTCATAAATCCGTCATAAATCCGTCGCAAATTAGCGACGAATACCTAGCGTCGCAAATTAGCAACGGCGTTTTTGCGACGACTTGTTTCGTCGCAAAGTAGTCGCAAAGGCCTCATTAGTGACGAATTTGTGACGTTTCTGGTAGTGGCAAATGGCCTGTTTTCTTGTAGTGGATGAATTGGACTCAATTGGTGTTTACTGGAGTAATTTGGAGCTTAACGGAATGAGCAGTCAAAGTGGCAAGTTCGGATTGAAGAATTCAGATCAGTGTCGAGCGACGAGGTTGTTGATGTCGCTCGACACCAACATTTATCAAGTGTCGATCGACATACTTAATCGTGTCGATCGACACGACCATCGGACCAACCCAGATTCCAAGTTTTAGAAGATTTCATTTTCGCGCCAAAAAGCCCAGATGTTTGCAATTGGGCCCATGACGTTTTTGTATTCTATAAATACTTATTTTCAACCATTGTTTAGGCTATGCTTTACTTTCTAAGAGATTTTAATAAAAAGGGTTTTATCTTACATTACTATGTTTGAGTAATTCCCTTGTTAGGTTTTAGGGTTTTTCAAAGGTTGAATGAAGAGTTGTAGAGTCTAATTACTATTGGGATTTGCATTCATATTTATTTGTATTCTTCACCTTGATTGCTTTGAATTCTGTTTTAGCGCTGAATTGGATATCTTAGGTTGTTTAGTAGATGCGACAGCATTATTGAATAACTAGAACTGAATCATAGGTGAGCAGAGATTCGATTCGCAACGAGAGTTGGCTTTGGATCTCTGTGAACAATCGAACCCGAATATAATTGCTTGTTTAAATCAATCTGATTTCGCAACGACAGTTGGTTGTCTAGGGTTTAAGCATAGATAGTATTTGCAACGACAGTTGATTTACTTTAAAACAGTGTTTCGAGTTCAAGAATTGTGCATCATAACTTATCCCAAAAGTGATTTTATTCTGCTACTTGGATTTCTTCCTGCGAATTCCCTAAAGCTTAGCGTTTTCCTCTTATTGTTTTAAAAGCTTTACAATCATCCTGATTTACTTTTCTGCAATCGTTTTTACCTACATCTTTCTGCTTAGCATAATCTAAAAGACTAAATCTATTGTGCAATTTGATTCCCTGTGGATTCGATAACCTTAAGTGCTACAATTGATCTCTTAATTTGAGAGAGTAGTTCAAAGGAAATTTGAGCGTATCAATGATGAGTTTGAAATTGGAAGCATGGGATCCTTATCGTTTTCGTTCCGTGCAACCATTTTGAGACAAATGTTGTCTAAAAGAGTGTTACCGGAATAGATGTACCAAAAACCAGAGACCAGAATTTGGGAATTGATAAGAAGTAAGCAAGGAGATGATAACTGATTCAAGAGTTTTTCTATGCTCATTAAGCAAGTGTCTCTTTATTCTAATTGATAATTCAAAGTGCGTGACGCCACGTCTGGAAAAAACTAATAACAAACATTCTTGCTCTTTCATTTTTGTAAGGAAAGGGTAATAATATCACTAAATTAATTTCAGTTTCTTGTTTGGGAAAATTACAATCTTATCAAAAAAAAAAAATGTTCAACTAAACATTTAATTAATAAAATTGTGTAAACAAAATAAAAATTAGAAGCTCTCTTAGAGCATAGTTGCTCTTAAGCAGATCTTAAGATGTTCTTAAGTTAAAAAAAAATAATAAAAAATTGATTTTGGTAAGATCTGTTCTTATAAAAATTAAAAGCTCTCTTAGAGCATAGTTGCTCTTAGAACTGTTCTTGGCAGATTTAATATAAAAAATTGTTAAGAACTAAAAACTAAGAACAACCGTTGTGAATGCTCTTATGTGAAACGGGTTCAATAGTCAGCCTTTAAATTAACAGAGCGTAAAACTAGAGATAAAGGGAAAAAGTAAAATCGGTCGGATAACTCCTTAAATTTGGTAGAGAGTGTGACACCCTGATTTCAAAGCATATATGGTATATGCGGAGAGGTTTAAAGGAATTGATTTAGCTATCTATATCACCAAAAGTATACTTATCTTTTCGGTCACATGTCTTGAGATAACTCCAGAGTTAAGCGTGCTTGAGTTGGAGTAGTTTCAGGATGGGTGACCTACTGGAAAGTCATTTACATTACCGTGTGAGTGAGGTCAAAATACGAGGAAAGATCGCGTGGTGATTTGCAGAGTCAGTAAACATGACTTCCGAGTATCCTGGACAAGCGCACTGACCATCGGACATGGTGGGCCCACGGTCCTGATTTCCTCTTATTGTTTTAAAAGCTTTACAATCATCCTGATTTACTTTTCTGCAATCGTTTTTACCTACATCTTTCTGCTTAGCATAATCTAAAAGACTAAATCTATTGTGCAATTTGATTCCATGTGGATTCGATAACCTTAAGTGTTACAATTGATCTCTTAATTTGAGATAGTAGTTCAAAGGAAATTTGAGCGTATCAAATTTTGGCGCCGTTGCCGGGGAATCAACGCCATTAGATTTTTATCATTAGGATTTTGTCTAAGTGCTTTTTACTTTTGTTTTTTTTTATTTTACTAACTAGCTTTATTTTTGTTTTTATTTATTTTGAATTTCAGGCGTAAGCAAAGATGGCTGCGAATACAGATGTGTTCCATAGAGATGGTGGGTTTTTCGACAGAGATGGAAACCCATACAACGAGCTTGGACAGAGGCTCGACGCAGAGGGAAACGTGGTCATTGAGCAGATCGACGAGGAGCAGCGGAGACTCGACGAAGAAATCAGACTTGCTCGGGAAGAACAGGATCGTGTCGAGCGACACGAAGAAGAAATCGCTCGACGTGTGGAATTACGTCGTGTCGAGCGACAGAGAGAGCTAATCGCTCGACAGGGTCAAAACCTACGTGTCGATCGACACGATATCCATGTCGATCGACATGAAGGCCAGAACAGGACGCTGGCTGATTTTAACAGACCAGAGCAGTTTTACGCGAATCGAGCCGCGATTCGACCTCCAGCGTTCCAACGCAATGACTTCGAGCTCAAGCCTGCCTACTTCTCCCTTGTTGCTCAAGATCCTTTCTGCGGTTTACAACATGAACATCCGATGGATCACATCGAGAAGTTTGAGGACTTGGCATCTAGCATCAAGGCTAACGGAGTCTCTGAAGATTATCTGTTCTGCAAGTTGTTCCCGTACTCTCTGCATGGAGAAGCCAAGCATTGGCTAAGGACACTTCCTCCGGGTTCACTGACGAATTGGGAAGACACGAAGAATGCTTTCTTAAGCAATTTCTTCGATGATGCGAAATCCGAGGATCTCAGGTACAAGATAACCACCTTCAAACAAGGTGATTGCGAAGCATTCAGGGCTGCCTGGAATAGATTCAAGAGCTACCAGAGGGGCTGTCCACATCACGGTTTCAACGAGGTTCAGCTGCTGAACATTTTCTACAGAGGGATCGCCACTCGCTATGCTATCACGTTAGATGCTGCGAGTAATGGAAATTTCAACACGAATTCTCAAGAGACAGCCCTGAGAATCATTGAGAACTTAGCTAGCAGAAACAGTACCAAGAGTATTGATTTTGAGAGGAGTCAGGGTCAGAACGTCAATGGTAATCAGCTCGCAGAGGTTACAAAGAAGTTGGACTCAATGCATGATCTTCTAGCTGGGAGGAAAGCGGTTCACTTTGCGCAAGATGTTCAGACAGCAGGAGAGGACGTGAACTACGTCAATAGCTCAGGATATCAGCGGTTCAACAATCAAGGGTATGGTTCTTCAGCTTATCAGAAGCCCTTCCAGAGCAACTATCAGAGAGACTACGGATCCTCGTCCTATCAGAAACCCCCACCGCCATCTGCAGAGAGTAAACTGGAGTCTATGATGGAGCGAATGCTGGAAGGACAACAGACATTGACTGTCAACTTAAATGGAAAGCTGGATTCCATCTACACGGACTTGAATGGAAAGATCGAGTCTTTGAACATCCATGTAAAGAAGCTTGATACTCAAGTGCACCAAACCAGTGCAACAGTGATGAAGCTCCACTCCAATATGCTCAGTTTAAGGTCTGGAACAGAGAAGAAACGAGCTTCGAGGCGAATCGATCAGTTCACGGAAGAAGAAGAAGCTCAGATTTTCGGAACATGGGCATATCTGTCGATCGACAAACCTTTAGCATCGATCGACACGATGGAACAGAGCATGTCGATCGATGTAGACTATCATGTCGATCGACGCGAGGAACCTTCAAGTGTTGAGCGACACGCTTACAGCGTCGCTCGACACCAGACCCAAATTCGACCAGATTCCGCGAAAGCCTCTGTTTGCACCGTCGAACGCGTCTACAAGCCTCCTCTTCCGTATCCCAGAGCTTCTGTGAAGCATTGCGAGTCAGCAAGCATTCAGAGCAGTGAGAAGAAGCCTAGAGTAGTTGAAAAATCGGTCCTGAGGGAATTGATCAAGAGGGATAGTCCATGGCAGTTTATCGTTCCTTGTTCGATTAATGGCATGGAATTGGAAGGCACTCTCTTGGACACTGGAGCTAATGTGAACGTCATCTCACATGATGTTGTGAAGAAGTTGGGGATCTCGAATATCAAGTCTTCAAATGCTCTAGTCGGCCTTTGTTGATACTACTTCAGTAGCTTCTGCAGGCTTCATTCCTAATCTGAAGATTCGAGTTGGAGATTGCCTTGTACCAGCTGATTTCCACATCATCGAGACCACTAAGCCAATGGTTCTTGGTGCGTCCTTCCTTAACACTGTTGGAGCTGTCCTGGACTTCCCAAATCAGAGAATCTCCTTCACAGAAATCAACAAGGAAGTCTTCTACCCATCGATCTTAATGGATAACTTCTATTGTTGGACAGTCATTAAGGGAGAAAAGCTAGATCCTGCGAGTCTCCCAACCCCCAAGCCTCCCATTGAGCAAAGGTACGCACATCCTGTTCTTACTTCCAAGCCTCTTCATCAGATTTTAAAAGTTGCAAAAGCTGTTACGCGCTCATGCAAGCAACGAGTTTCTCGTAGTATGCTTGGTTTTTCTTCTGATGAATTTGCAGGAATTCCTCGGGAGTGCAAAGAGGAGAACGAAGGACATAGGAGACAGAAGAAAGCTTCCAAAGCATTTTCCAAGTTCAAGATCTTTATCCCTTCAGACTTAGAGGAGAATGGAGAGGCAGTCCTTCGACAGATGCTGGAGAATACAAAGAAACTTTTCCCTGGAATAGTTTCTGACAAGTCTGGGGGAGCTGTCAAGAAGGTCCGATCCAAGAACACTGCTGCAACCATCCACCTGGATAAGGGAAGTACTATGCTTCTCAAAGATCCGCCATAAGTCCGCCATACTAACACGTCAAGCTAATGACTTAAAACAAGCGCTTAGTGGGAGGCAACCCACTTGTGAGTCTTTTTATTTTATTTTATTTTATTTTTCTTTTTCAATTTTATGTTTGGTTTTCGTTTTGGTGTTGATTTTCAGGAAAATAGACGTTCGAAAACAAGTGAGAGTGAACTTCAGACTGTGGTGTCGAGCGACGGAGACATCAGTGTCGCTCGACACCAAGGAACTTTACGTGTCGATCGACGACAGTAATTAAGTCGCTCGACGCGACCAAATCATAAGTGTCGATCGACATAAAGGTCGTGTCGCTCGACACGACCCCCAGGTCCGAATTCTTACTTTAATTTTCATTCGTTTCGATTCCTGTTAATTTTGTTTCGCCAATCTCGGATTTAATAACACTGGGGACAGTGTTGTTTAAGTCTGGGGGAGGCAGTCGCTGACTTTTGTGTTTTCTTTTGGATTTTTGAGTCATTTTTCAAATTTTTAGAGTCAAAACCTCTTTTAGACTTGCTTTGAACAGCACTCAAGGACCATTTCCAATGCAAGTTCGCTGGTTTTACTGAGGTGGGTAACTGGAAGTGGATCGGTTTAACGGAGCGAGTTCAGATTTCTGGAGAACGCCAGAAAGGATGTCAAAGACCCCGACCCTAATGAACTCTAATTTCTTGTCAAGGGCGTTGGTAATCGCAGGACTTGATTCAGCTTCCAAACACTTGAAAGCGAGGACGGACCACTCTTGAAACTTCTTCCCAGTGACGGATACAATTGTCCTAGATTTGGTGGTAAAGGACCATCTGCTGAGGTAACCGCCATCACAAAAAGCCTCATAGAACAACAGTAATGAGTGCTGATCTAGTGAAGTCATAGAGATGCCAAGGAAATAAAAAAAAAATCTGCAGAAAAGTGCAAGCCCGAATTCAATTAGGCATTCAGTGGTAAAGGACCCTCTGCTGAGGTACCCGCCATCACAAGAAAAAAGTTCAACAAAAAAGGCATTGCATCTCTATGATATCTTTAATTGGATAAACAGTTTCAGAGGGAAGAGAGAGGGTGAAATGCGGGAAAGTGTTTAAAGGAAGCGAAAGAATCTAGAAGGTCCTGCGATCGATATTCCTTCGATGAGACCGCACCTAAATAATGAAAGGGGTCTGCGACTGAAAGTCTGAGTTTCTCTAAGGGGTTTGGATTCAATCTGGAGGACTGCTAAGCTTCTAGGGAAACATCGAAGTATCACCGGATGACTTTGCAAAGGTATGTGGTTCCTAAAGGAGTGAGTACACTGTTTTGCTTAGGGACAAGCAAAAGGCTAAGTCTGGGGGAGTTGATATATCATGGTTTTTAACCAGTTTTATACCATGATATATGTCTGTTTTATCGAGTCTTATGGTGTTTTCTAGTGTTTAGTGTTTTATATTAGGTACAAGGATGAATTGGACTCAATTGGTGTTTACTGGAGCAATTTGGAGCTTAACGGAATGAGCAGTCAAAGTGGCAAGTTCGGATTGAAGAATTCAGATCAGTGTCGAGCGACGAGGTTGTTGATGTCGCTCGACACCAACATTTATCAAGTGTCGATCGACATACTTAATCGTGTCGATCGACACGACCATCAGACCAACCCAGATTCCAAGTTTTAGAAGATTTCCTTTTCGCGCCAAAAAGCCCAGATGTTTGCAATTGGGTCCATGACGTTTTTGTATTCTATAAATACTTATTTTCAGCCATTGTTTAGGCTATGCTTTACTTTCTAAGAGATTTTAATAAAAAGGGTTTTATCTTACATTACTATGTTTGAGTAATTCCCTTGTTAGGTTTTAGGGTTTTTCAAAGGTTGAATGAAGAGTTCTAGAGTCTAATTACTATTGGGATTTGCATTCATATTTATTTGTATTCTTCACCTTGATTGCTTTGAATTCTGATTTAGCGCTGAATTGGATATCTTAGGTTGTTTAGTAGATGCGACAGCATTATTGAATAACTAGAACTGAATCATAGGTGAGCAGAGATTCGATTCGCAACGAGAGTTGGCTTTGGATCTCTGTGAACAATCGAACCCGAATATAATTGCTTGTTTAAATCAATCTGATTTCGCAACGACAGTTGGTTGTCTAGGGTTTAAGCATAGATAGTATTTGCAACGACAATTGATTTACTTTAAAACAGTGTTTCGAGTTCAAGAATTGTGCATCATAACTTATCCCAAAAGTGATTTTATTCTGCTACTTGGATTTCTTCCTGCGAATTCCCTAAAGCTTAGCGTTTTCCTCTTATTGTTTTAAAAGCTTTACAATCATCCTGATTTACTTTTCTGCAATCGTTTTTACCTACATCTTTCTGCTTAGCATAATCTAAAAGACTAAATCTATTGTGCAATTTGATTCCCTGTGGATTCGATAACCTTAAGTGCTACAATTGATCTCTTAATTTGAGAGAGTAGTTCAAAGGAAATTTGAGCGTATCAATGATGAGTTTGAAATTGGAAGCATGGGATCCTTATCGTTTTCGTTCCGTGCAACCATTTTGAGACAAATGTTGTCTAAAAGAGTGTTACCGGAATAGATGTACCAAAAACCAGAGACCAGAATTTGGGAATTGATAAGAAGTAAGCAAGGAGATGATAACTGATTCAAGAGTTTTTCTATGCTCATTAAGCAAGTGTCTCTTTATTCTAATTGATAATTCAAAGTGCGTGACGCACGTCTGGAAAAAACTAATAACAAACATTCTTGCTCTTTCATTTTTGTAAGGAAAGGGTAATAATATCACTAAATTAATTTCAGTTTCTTGTTTGGGAAAATTACAATCTTATCAAAAAAAAAAAATGTTCAACTAAACATTTAATTAATAAAATTGTGTAAACAAAATAAAAATTAGAAGCTCTCTTAGAGCATAGTTGCTCTTAAGCAGATCTTAAGATGTTCTTAAGTTAAAAAAAAATAATAAAAAATTGATTTTGGTAAGATCTGTTCTTATAAAAATTAAAAGCTCTCTTAGAGCATAGTTGCTCTTAGAACTGTTCTTGGCAGATTTAATATAAAAAATTGTTAAGAACTAAAAACTAAGAACAATCGTTGTGGATGCTCTTATGTGAAACGGGTTCAATAGTCAGCCTTTAAATTAACAGAGCGTAAAACTAGAGATAAAGGGAAAAAGTAAAATCGGTCGGATAACTCCTTAAATTTGGTAGAGAGTGTGACACCCTGATTTCAAAGCATATATGGTATATGCGGTATATGCGGAGAGGTTTAAAGGAATTGATTTAGCTATCTATATCACCAAAAGTATACTTATCTTTTCGGTCACATGTCTTGAGATAACTCCAGAGTTAAGCGTGTTTGAGTTGGAGTAGTTTCAGGATGGGTGACCTACTGGAAAGTCATTTACATTACCGTGTGAGTGAGGTCAAAATACGAGGAAAGATCACGTGGTGATTTGCAGAGTCAGTAAACATGACTTCCGAGTATCCTGGACAAACGCACTGACCGTCGGACATGGTGGGCCCACGGGCCTGAGAGTGGACAGGGCCCATGGGAGGGGCGGTAAGGGCGTTACAAGTGGTATTAGAGCGAACCCTGACATTTGTGAAGAGTCAGATTGTCGGGGTGACGATCTTGGTATGCGCAACGAGGACATTGAGATCTATTAGTGGGGGGTGATTGTGACCCCTGTTTCAAAGCATATATTTTATATGCGGTATATGCGGAGAGGCTTAAAAGAATTGATTTAGCTACCTATATCACCAAAAGTGCACTTATTTTTCGGTCATATGTCTTGAGAGAACTCCAGAGTTAAGCTTGGTTGAATTGGAGTAGTAGTTAAGGATGGGTGACCTACGGGAAAGTTATATATAGTACCGTGTGAGTGAGGTCAAAACACGAGGAAAGATCGCGTGGTAATTTGCAGGGTCAGTAAACATGACTTCCGAGCCTCCCGGACTAACGCACCGACCGTCGGACATGGTAGGCCCACGAGCCTGTGAATGGACAGGAACCCATGGGAGGGACGGTCGGAGCGTTACAAAGAGAATCGAGAAAGCAGACGACTCCTCACTCCTCAGGATACCTCACAATCACCACCAGTTTGAGCAATATGTCTCAAAAGCGTGACCCTTTATTCCTCTCTCCAACATACATGATATTTGCCCATATGAGAGCTTCCATCTTTTAAAGCAATGGTGACAACCGACGTCTACGCCACTTTGCTCCATGGAGCACGACTTGTTCTCCTAAAAAACAAACCCATCTTAACTATGATGATAAATCTGGCTCCTTCCACGAACTGCCCACCAAGCAGCATAATTTAATTGAGTGGCAATATGAACCACTGGTTTAATTTAATTTAATTCTATCGAATTGATTGCTACAATGTTATTGCCTACTCGAAACAACTAACGTAAGATAATTCATGCAGAGTCGTACCAACGTTATTTCCAACAAAAACCTAGCAAAACAATCTCTTTATGACTTCTCTGGAGAGCCGGAGATGAACCGTTTTGTTTCTTAATTTTAGTTTTAATGAAAATTTCAGAAAAAAACATATATAAATAGACCGTTATTTATAAAGCGTAATTGTCATGCGTAACAAAAGAGCATACACTGATAAACGGATCACTCTTAATGTTGTTTATTCACTACTATGACACCTACTAATGATATGATTCAACTTTGATATTTGGTAGAAAGTTTTTAAAGCTTCATATTTGATATACACCGATTTTGAGATATAATGTTTTAAAAAGCTTTATAAATGGCATGTTTGTTAATTCAACAGTGTGTTTGCAAAAAACAATTCAACAATTTCATTTTTGAAATTATTCCTAAATTTAATAGAATAGGATTCCTTTGAAAACAAAAAAAGATCAGAACTAGAAACCGTACCATACGAAATTCTAACAGGATTACAGGAATATCAAGACAAAAACCAGTCACTGACTGACTGACTATCTAATATCAACGGTTGAGATCAATAAGCGGTGATCGCACGGTTCAAATCATAGACTGTACTGAAGTTTTCAGTATAACGAGAAACACTGAATAGAATAACCCTTTTCTTCTCGCTTTTGTATTTTTTTCAAAAAAAAAAACAATTTTCGAAAAAACTAAAAAGCAAAACAAAAAAAAAAACAATTTTCGAAAAAACTAAAAAGCAAAACTTTTCTGATTCTCTGCTCACTTTTCTCTCTCTCCGAATCAAAGCACTCTCTTTCTCTGTTCTCTTCTCTTCCCGTCGATAATGGTATCGGAGACGACTCGACCGACTGTAAAACTCTCCAATATTCCTCAAACCATAGTCGCCGACGAACTCCTCCGGTTCTTAGAGCTCCACCTCGGCGTCGACACAGTCTTCGCTCTCGAAATTCCGACGACTCGCGATAATTGGAAGCCACGTGACTTCGCGCGCGTGCAATTCACTTCCATCGAGGTCAAATCTCGAGCTCAGCTTCTTTCTTCTCAGAACAAGCTCCTCTTCAAAACCCATAACCTAAGAATCTCCGATGCTTACGATGATATCATCCCTCGGCCTGTAGATCCGAGGAGAAGGCTAAGCGACATCGTTTTGACTGTTGGGTTTCCGGAATCGGACGAAGAGAGGTTTTGTGCCCTAGAGAAATGGGAAGGTGTAAGGTGTTGGGTTATGGAAGGGAGACGAAGATTGGAGTTTTGGGTTTGGGTAAGCGATGAGTGTTACAAGATCGAGGTTCGGTTTGAAGATATTGTTGAAACTGTTGGTTGCTGCATCAATGGTGCGTCTGAGATCAATGGGTTTCTTCTAAAGGTAAAAGTTTTCACCTTTTTTCTCTCTCAGATTTCTTGCCCATAAAGTGTTTGTTAAAATGTGTGTTACATCATCCTGTAAATAGATAATGGATTACTTGATTGAATCAATGCATGTAAACTTTAGTTTGATCTTGTAAGATAATCAAATGCATAATGATCAATTTAAGGTATGTAAAGTGAAATATAAAGGATGAATTTGGAAAGATTTGAGAAATGAGTCTGTGATTGCTGCTACTGATTTCAAAATGGTTTTATATGCTTGGTATGTTGTTAAGTCTTATATTGGCCTCGTCTGATTTGTTTGTTTACATGTTGTCTTGTATTCAGCTGAAGTATGGACCGAAGATATACAAAAATGTATCAGGACCTCATATAGCTCCAAAGTTTAAAGCTGATCGGTACCGTTTCTGCAAGGAGGATTTTGATTTCATGTGGATTCGGACGAGTGATTTCTCCGGTTTGAAATCAATAGGGTTATCTACTTGCTTCTGTTTGGAAGTCTTCGAAGCCTCAACGATGACGGACATGTTCTCATGCTTGCCTTACTACAGAGACAGAGAAGACACTTTGAGTCTAACCACTGTGGAGGGGAATACCTTTTCGTCTGCAAATCAAATTGTTCCCCTCTTGAAAGCCGATGATCTGGGGACAGAGATTCCGTATGAAATCCTATTCCAACTCAATTCGCTGGTTCACGCGCAGAAAATCACTCTTTTTGCAGCTTCAAACATGGAACTGATCAACATCCTTTGTGGTTTGAGCTTGGAAACTGCATTGGTGATCCTTAAGAAACTGCACCAGCAAAGCTCTATATGTTATGATCCTGTCTCCTATGTCAAGACTCAGTTGCAATCCGTGGTTAAGAAGATGAAACATTCCCCTGCATCAGCTTATAAAAGATTAACCGAGCAGAATATCATGAGTTGTCATAGAGCTTACGTCACACCCTCAAAGATCTATCTGTTGGGTCCAGAGCTTGAGACTGCTAATTACGTTGTGAAGAATTTTGCGGAGCATGCCTCAGATTTCATGAGAGTTACCTTTGTGGAAGAAGATTGGAGCAAGCTTCCAGCTAATGCTCTTTCTGTGAACTCCAAGAAAGGCTATTTTATTAAGCCCTTGAGAACCAACATTTATAACAGAGTGTTGTCAATCCTTGGAGAAGGGATCACTGTCGGGCCTAAAAGATTTGAGTTCTTGGCTTTTTCAGCGAGTCAACTGCGAGGAAATTCTGTCTGGATGTTTGCTTCTAACGAGAAAATAAAAGCGGAAGATATAAGAGAATGGATGGGTTGTTTTCGTAGAATTCGAAGCATTTCTAAATGCGCTGCTAGGATGGGTCAGTTGTTCAGTGCTTCGCGGCAGACACTTAATGTCATTGCGCAAGACGTGGAGCATATTCCCGACATCGAAGTGACTACTAATGGTGCTGATTACTGCTTCTCGGATGGCATTGGGAAAATTTCTTTGCGATTTGCTAAGCAAGTTGCGCAGAAGTGTGGGCTGAGTCATATTCCTTCAGCATTTCAAATTCGATACGGTGGCTACAAAGGTGTGATTGCAGTCGACCGCAGTTCCTTCAGAAAGATGTCTTTACGTGATAGCATGCTGAAGTTTGAATCCAACAACAGGATGCTTAACGTAACCAGGTGGACAGAGTCCATGCCGTGCTTCTTAAACCGGGAGATCATTTGCCTTCTGTCGACGCTTGGAATAGAAGATGAAGTGTTTGAGGCAATGCAAGCAATGCATTTATCTATGCTGGGAAATATGCTTGACGACCGAGATGCGGCTCTTAATGTTCTGCAGAAGTTGAGCGGGGAAAATTCCAAGCATCTGCTAGTACAGATGCTGCTACAGGGATATGCACCAAATTCAGAGCCTCACCTCTCAATGATGCTTCGTGTACACCACGAGAGCCAGCTTTCTGAATTAAAGAGCAGATGCAGGATACTTGTCCCGAAAGGACGGATCTTGATTGGTTGCATGGATGAAATGGGTATCCTGGAGTATGGCCAAGTGTACGTTCGTGTAACCCTGACAAAAGCAGAACTGGAATCCCGTGAACAGAGCTACTTTCGCAAGGCTGATGAGGAAACATCTGTGGTGATTGGAAAAGTGGTCGTCACTAAAAACCCATGTCTTCATCCTGGAGACATCAGAGTTCTTGAAGCAATATATGAAGTCAGTTTTGAACAAAAGGGATTTCTCGATTGCATCATCTTTCCTCAGAAGGGAGAAAGGTAGATACTAAACCAATTTCTTTAACCATATGCTTCTGATTCTTAATCTCAGCTTAGTTGATGGTTTTTAATGATTCCACAGGCCACATCCAAATGAATGTTCTGGGGGTGATCTCGATGGAGACCAATTTTTCGTTAGCTGGGATGAGAAGCTTATACCGAGCCAAATGGATCCTCCAATGGACTACGCTGGAAGCAGACCTCGTTTAATGGATCATGATGTCACCTTAGAGGTTAGTTTCTTGGAAAGACTATGATAGTGTGAATTATTGAAACTCCTAATCTTGTGGAGTCTAAGCTAATCCCTCTGATTCACTCTGCTTTGTAGGAAATTCATAAGTTTTTTGTTGATTATATGATAAGCGACACGCTGGGGGTGATCTCAACTGCACATTTGATTCACGCAGATCGTGACCCAGAGAGAGCCCGGAGCCAGAAATGTCTAGAGTTGGCTAATCTTCACTCTCGGGCTGTTGATTTTGCGAAAACTGGGGCTCCAGCTGAGATGCCTTATGCGTTAAAGCCCAGAGAGTTTCCTGACTTCCTAGAACGATTCGAGAAACCAATGTACGTCTCTGAGTCTGTGTTCGGGAAACTATACCGCACTGTCAAAAGCTCTTTATCGCAGAAAAAGCCAGAAGAGGAGACCATGGAGATGATGGCTTATGATTCCACCACACTTGAAGAAGCTGGCTTTGAGAATGTAATAGAGACGGCAAAAGCCCATAGAGACATGTACTCTGAGAAACTGAGCTCATTGATGAAATACTACGGGGCTGTTAACGAGGAAGAGATTCTCACGGGGATATTAAGAACCAAGGAGATGTATCTGCAGAGAGATAACCGGAGGTATGGTGATATGAAAGATAGAATTACGTTGTCCGTTAAAGATTTGCAGAGAGAGGCCATGGGATGGTTCGAGAAGAGCTGCAAGGAGGGACAAGAGCGGAAGAAGCTAGCATCAGCTTGGTACTATGTAACATACCACCCAAGTCATCGCGATGAGAAGCTGATATTCCTGAGTTTTCCGTGGATCGTAGGTGATGTTTTGCTGAGGATAAAGGCTGAAAATGGCATGAGCCAGAGGAGAGGTGATGCGTGAAGAGCAAGCAAGTTTAGTTGTAGCTAAGTAACATGTATGCTCATATTTCTTCTCTTTTCAGTTTAGAATGTGAGAATTCCCACTTTGTGACTATTTTAGAGCGAAAAGTAAACGCTTATGTTGGTCAGTTTTCGATGGCTAGATGACATCAAAGGAGATAATTCTAAATAGTTTTTCAGACAAGAAAAAAAGTAGTTGTCAAGATTATAGAAAACAAATCCATTCACTCTTGAAAGTTGGAGACCCTCGCTCAAGGACGTATCTAGCTCTCTCTCTACACGTTTTTCTTTAAACACTACAATCATGTAAAAGTAGGTTTGTGATCAATACGTATATTGAACAAGTGAACGTTTTTTGTAATATCGAAGTGTTGGCATTGAATCTAATATCAATCAATCACAGCCGAAGAATATCGAGAACAGTATAAATCCATAAACCCTAAAGGATGTTTTCTGCAGGCATCCAGCGTCTCGGCTCTGGAGTATCTTCAGGCTTTCGCTATAGACAATAGGAATTTCTCTTTTCTTGTGCACGCAATGTTCAAATTATTTTAAATTTGTGATTGGTTTTCGTTAATCCTTTCAAATTCAACCATCCTCCACTTGCTTTGCACCTACTCCAAGGTCAACTTGTCATGTGGCTGAAGATATTTGTGCAGGGATCTCTGTTGTACCTTCGACAATTCCAGAAGACTTCTTTCCTGTGGTGTCTGAGATCTCACTGCTCTCACATTACCATATAGATTACTCCTCATTTACACGTGAGTATTTTGAAGAAGTTGTAATAGTATGTTTTTCGTTATTGCTCGGTGCGCTTGATGGAGATGAAGACGTTTTTAAGTGCTGCTTTGTGGAATCGAGCATAACAGAGCTGCCTTTCTTTGCATCCACAATGAAGCTCGGGAAGATCGGAGTTGAGGCTATCATTGAGCTAGACCTCAAGGGGCTTACACAATCTGAGGCTCAAGCCTTGAAATATCTGAAATATAAGCTTAAAGAGGATATTGTCATGCTTTTTGCTAGTTTCGAATCGTTTTATTGTCTTTAAATCATTCGAACTTATTACATCATCTAGATGAGGAAAAGTCTGATTTTAAATGATGTTTTTGATGGTTTTAAATGTTTTACCCTTCACATGAACAGAGAGGATGGTTGTGGCGTGGAGAGCAAGCTATTAGACTTCTCTCCTTGGAAATAATCTGACCTGATCAAACATGAAAATATCCATCTTTTTAAATCCGATGAACAATAACATTCCATGAAAAATGTTGAATAGCTAACACAAGAGGACCCCAAAAAAAGTTCCAACATTTGAGGCAAAAGAGAAATTCGTATTGTCAATAGCGGAAGTTTTAAGTTGTTCCAAAGCTGAGACGCTGCGTGACTTAGGTATAAATCGAACATATTTGTATACATGAGGTATGATATAGCCGATTTTCCAACAAAACCATAAAAAAGTTATTATTTCATAAAAACTGTGAAGAAAAAATAAACTTTTCTTTTTGTCGTTAATACTAGTCTCACTAATTAAACCGGTAGAAAACCGGATGTAACACGTACAAGAGATAAAGCTGAGTTTACCAAGTTATCGGCAAAATAGTTTGCCTACCTTGGAACATACACAAATGAGACTACATTAAGATCTTTTCTTTCTAAAGAATCATTCAAGACATATACATATATCATCAAACTCTCTCTAGAAAAGGATTAAACTATTTATTATTTTCTTTCTCATTCAAGACCATTGATTGAGATGAAGAAAGCACCTCCGTCTTCACAATAGAATTGTTTACCAATTTGAGCATAGCGCCGAATAATCTCTAATTAATATTTTGTAGACCAAATAATTAAAAAACCGAAAACAATAAAAAGTCATAAGAAATTATTATTTTTTTTGCTGCGGCGTTTACGTTGAGAGTCTCACCTTCTGAAAAAACTATTTCTTTCTTTTTGTTTGTTTAGAAAATCGATCTATTTCCCCAGAAGAAGTATGAAATCTAAGTATATATACTGTCCAAACATTAACCTCTATCTGTATATCCAACAATTGACGGTTTTACTTCTAAATCTCAATAAATTGTAATGTCTATACCCAGATTCACCTGAATTCAAATGTTCAAATCTAATTACACATAAATGTTGGTAGTGATTGTTTTGTGTTTCTTGATTTCTTAACCAACATTAAACTTATCGTACATGTATTGCCAAATGTTGTAGTATGTTCGTAGAGCGTAGTCAATAACCGTCTCTTTGAAGGTCACTCCACTGATGTAATCGGGTCATAATCCGGTTTATAGTTGGTTTACTGTTGGTTTTACTGTTGGTTTACTCATCTTTCTATTAGAATCATTAATCGATTTCACGAAATGGACAAATTTTGCGATTTAGGATTCTAATTTCTGGAATTTGGGGGTTTATTATGGTCGGGTCGGGTTACACAGAGTTGGATTCACGTTTACACATTTCGGATTCTAATTCAGTTCAAAATTTGGTTATCCCGAGTTTCTGTAACGAGCCAATCTGATATACGTATAAAACATATGGTATTGAATTCATGTGTATCTGGGTATAGACATTACGATTTGTGAAGATTTAGATGTAAAACTTTCAATTGGTGAATGTATAGAAAGAGGTTAAAATTTGGGCAATATATACTTAGATATCATACTTCTTGTGGGGAAATAGATCGATCTTTCGTTTTGTTTGGTATAATTAGGATAACAAGAGTGAAAGACTTTTGTCTAATTTGTCTTTGTTCTTATTGTTAATATTTGATGCTCAATTTATAGATGTGTTGTGTCAAGTAGGTGAAATGCATTGAATATGTGTTTCCATGTTAATGTTACTCTGTCATAAAAGGTTGATAAATTTCCTTTTTATGTATATTTTGTTCAAACCACAACTTTCTTACAAATATTTACTATTACTAGTAAAAATTAAAAAATTGACATGATCCAAAGAGCATTGTAAACAAAAGGTCCCTTAAAAAAAGAAGATAAAATTGGAGATTCTGACCGTCGATGGCAAATCAACAAGGTATGTTTTAACTATTTGGTTTGTTGTAAATAATATTTCAGCTATAGTACTTTGTTGTAATCTAATTGTATCTATATATATATATATATATATATATATATATATATATATATATATATATATATATATATATATGTGATCTGCAGCAAAGGGAACCATTACCAACCAAAAAATGGAAGGAATAAATTCAGGGAGGAAATTATTGAGTCTATGATTAAAATGCTGGATAGAGTGCATCCTCACATCAAGCATTTCAGAATTGCTCGAGATAGGTTCAATTTAGATGAAAATTCTAATTTGCAAATGAGGATAGTGGCTAATCGGATGAGAGATGGACGGGAATATTGTCTTCCAGCTGCTTCAGAAGTTGCTGCACTAATTCCAGGCGACTTCCATGAAAACATGGATAAGCGTGATATTGTCCTACAAACCAAATCTGGGAGGTTAAAAAGGATAGATGAACTTCATCCTGCTTATCTTTGCCTCCAGTATCCTCTATTATTTCCTCGGGGCGAGGATGGTTTTCGCCTTGGAATAAAAAAAGACAAGAACAAGTAACAAGGGTAAGAAGAGCAATCTTCATATCAGTATGCGTCAGTTCTTTGCTATTAGGCTTCAGGAACGTGACACAGAGAAGCATGTTTTACTTCTCTCCAAGCGTCTACTCCAACAGCTTGATGTTGATGCTTATACTATGATTGAATCTAATAGACTCAGGTATGTTAAAATGAACCAAACTAAGCTGCGGAGTACTAACATTGAAGCAGTTAAAAAAGCAAAAGATTCAGGGAGCAGCGATCTTAGTAATCAAGGAAAAGGAATTGCACTCCCACCTTCGTTTGTTGGTGGACCTAGGTATATGCAGCAAAGTTATTTGGATGCTATGGCTACGTGTAAACATTTTGGTTTCCCAGATCTGTTTATCACTTTCACCTGCAATCCCAAATGGCCTGAAATTACTAGATTCGTGGAGGAGCGTGGTTTAAAAAGTGATGATCAGCCAGATGTCATTGCAAAGATATTCAAGATAAAGCTTGACAATTTAATGGATGATTTAACCAAGAAACATATTTTCGGGAAGACAGCATCAGGTAAATCGAAACTTTCTTACTTATAGACTTAGATTACTACTTTGTTACTAATTCCTTAATTTTTTTCTTTTCTTCTTAAAGCTATGTATTCAGTAGAGTTTCAAAAAAGGGGTCTTCCTCATGCTCATATTTTAATCTGGATTCAAGCTGGATCAAAGTTGAATAAGGCAGACAAGGTTGACAAGATCATCTCAGCCGAAATTCCAGATAAAGATGTTGAACCAGAACTATATGAAGTGGTTTAAAATTGTATGATTCATGGACCTTGTGGGCATGCTAATACTAACTCACCATGTATGGTGGATGGGAAATGCTCAAAGTTTTTTCCTAAACCATATGCCAATCACAGCAAGATAGATAAAGAGGGATTTCCTGTATACCGTAGAAGGGACACCGGTCGATATGTTGAGAAGAATGGCATTCAATGTGACAATAGATATGTTGTACCATATAACAAGAAGCTATCTCTTCGATATGGGGCTCATATTAATGTAGAGTGGTGTAATCAATCAGGATTGTGTAGGTATCTCTTCAAGTATGTCACAAAAGGACCAGATCGTGTTACATTTACCATTGGTCAAAATGCTACTCCAGTAGAAAAAGACGAACTCCATGATTTCTTTGATTGCAGGTTCGTTTGGACACATGTATAACCACTTCCATCTTAAATAGATAACTACATCTAAATCTAAAATATGTCATTTTTGTTTGTTGACAGGTACGTTTCTGCGTGTGAAGCCATGTGGAGAATATTTGGTTATGAGATTCACTTTCGAACAACATCTGTTGTCAAGCTTAGTTTTCACGAAGAAGGAAAGCAACCTCTTTACTACAAAGATGATAATGCTGATGAAGTTATAAAACGATTTATAACAGGTCGAACACAATTTCTAGCTTGGTTTGAGCTGAACGACACTGATGCTCTAGCTAAGACACTGTTATATGAGGAGATACCAAATTACTTCACTTGGAAAGGTAAAGAAAAAAGGTTTCAGAGAAGAGGTGACAGGAGTTTTGCTATTGGAAGAATTAATTATATTCCCAGGAAAATTGAAGACTCTTATTATCTCAGAATGCTCCTCAATCACCAGTGAGGTCCAACAAGTTTTAATGATCTTAAAACTGTTGGTGGTGTTCTCTATCCTTCATACAGAGATGCGTGTTTTGCTTTAGGGTTGCTTGATGATGACAAACAGTATATTAGTGCTATTAAAGACGCAGGCTTTATATGTTCTGCACAATATACCAGGAAGTTGTTCACCATAATGTTAATGGGAGATTGTTTGACTAAACCAGAAGTAGTATGGGAACAGACTTGGATGCTTTTGTCTGAAGACATTCTCTATAAGAAAAGAGATGAATGGAAACGACCAGGTATATATCGAGTTTTTAATATGTATAGATAACTTAAATTACAGAATTATATAGGAAACACAGAAATATAAAATCTAATTAATATAAAATCTCACATTATTTGTAATCTCTTTTCTTTGCAGATCTCACTTTGACCGATGAGGAAAAACAGAAATATGCATTACATGAGATTGAAAAACTTCTCGCCATATATGGCTGTTCTGTCCGAGCTTACAAAAAAATGCCAAAATTTGATATGGAAGATCTGAACATAGTCAATTCATTTATATTGGATGAAAAAGATTATGATTGTGAGAAGTTGAAAGATGACCTCGCCAAAGATTTAGCAACTGCCACAACGGAGCAATTAGAGATATACAATGAGATACTTGATGCAGTTTTAAATGACAAAGGAGGTGTGTTTTTTGTTTATGGATTTGGAGGGACCGGGAAAACCTATTTGTGGAAACTTCTGTCAGCTGCTATAAGATCAAGAGGAGATATTGTGCTTAATGTTGCATCAAGTGGTATTGCGTCGCTGCTGTTACAAGGAGGCAGGACTGCTCATTCAAGGTTTGGCATACCTATAATCGTGGATGAGGGAAGCACATGCAATATGACTCGGGGTTCCGCACTAGGGGATTTGGTGACAGAAGCAAAACTTATTCTATGGGACGAAGCTCCTATGATGAGTAAATATTGCTTTGAATGTCTAGATAGAAGTCTAAAGGATATTCTTAGATGCCCAGAGCCTTTCGGTGGGAAAGTTGTTATTTTTGGTGGAGATTTCAGGCAGATATTACCTGTCATCACTGGAGCTGGGAGGCAAGAAATTGTTGCTGCTACTATAAACTCATCTTATTTGTGGAGAAAAGTCAAGGTTTTGCAGTTAACTAAAAACATGAGGCTTCTTGCAAATATTCCTGATAGTGAGAAACTCGAAATAGAGGATTTCTCGAAATGGCTATTAGATGTTGGGGATGGGAAGATATCATTACCAAATGACGGAATTGCAGAGATTAATCTCCCAGAAGAATTGCTTCTTCATTCTGGTGATGACCCTATTGAGACAATAGTACAAGCTATCTACGGAAATAGTAGATCTCTAGAAAAGGAGGAACCTAAATTTTTCCAAGGAAGAGCTATTCTTTGTCCTACCAATGAAGATGTCAACACCATCAATAGCCGTATGCTTGACAGACTCGGTGGTATGTCTACACTTAACTTTCAAAAAATAATCTATAACTCCTAAATTATAAAAACATAAACAAATGAGGCTAATTTTATGTGCAAAAAACTAATTTATTTACAATGCAGGTGATGAAAGGGTATACTTGAATTGTGATAGTATAGATCCTACAGACACTAAGGCATTAAGAGATCCAGCGTATGGTATTGATTTTCTAAACAAGGTTAAGGCTTCAGGTTTACCTAACCATTCCCTTCGGCTTAAAATCGAATGCCCGGTTATGTTGCTAAGAAATGTTGATCCCCATCATGGTTTATGCAATGGGACCCGACTGCAGATTACCCAACTCACTAATCATGTAATTGAAGCAAAAATTATTACAGGCACGAAGGTTGGGGATAAGGTTCTGCTTCCAAAAATGATGATAACAACGTCAGATGTGCGCCTTCCTTTCAAAATGAGGAGAATCCAGTTCCCTCTGTCTGTCTCTTTTGCAATGACTATAAATAAGAGTCAAGGGCAAACACTTTCAGAAGTTGGGTTGTATTTACCTAATCCAGTGTTCTCTCATGGGCAACTCTATGTGGCCATGTCTAGGGTCAGTAAGAAGAAAGGATTGAATATTCTGGCCCTTGACAAGAAATGGCAGTCTCAGAGAACAACAATAAATGTTGTTTACAAAGAAGTTTTCCAAAATCTTCTTCAAAATAGTGAAGAAGATTGAAGCGTTTCATAGAGAAACAAGTCACAGGTACAAACACAATCATAATGTTGTGTTTTAAGTTTTATTTTCAGCATGTATAACTTTACTTATTACTGTATAAATAATGTTGTTTGAATACCATTACAGGACGAAAGACGTAAGGCTATATATCTCAAATATCAGAAGAAGAAAACCAGCGAAAGTAATTACTATTAATCACAGCACGTCAATGAAGTAAACTCATATGTTTCTCAATTACATTTAGAATTTTTAAAACTTTTTGACATTATTTGTTTTCAATTGTTATTAAACACTACCTATTTTCATCTATCAATGAAGTGAACTTTACTAAGTTATGCGTTCTAAACTACTTTGAAAGACAAGTGTAAAAATACCTTCAAACTTAGTCGATACTTGCATATCTGGAGGTGAGGATTTACTTCAGCAAAATGTTGTATATTTCAGCCCAAATAAACAAGGAATCCGGATTTTTTCCCTACAAGAATAGAAAAAATATTTGGGTCAATGTTTAAACCAATATATAAAGTACATTTCTCAAAATACTATTAAATTAAATATTACATATTATAAATTCCGAAATTAAATTAATACACAATCATAGTTAACAACATGTAATATAGATTCGCATTTGTCAAATGGAAAGAAAAAAAATACTTTCATCTTCACGATTTACACAATCTTAGCTAACAATACATAATCTTATCAGTTATTGATATCATTATTATATGTAGAGATGAATCTAAACAGATCGAAAAAAAATTAGAATAGTTTCTTTAAAAGAAACAGACGTAATATATTGGAGTAATTATTATACCTAGGGTTCTTTACTTCCTCACCTATATATTTGAAGCCTACTTCTATTCAGAATACAATACAAAACAGAGAGCAATATGGTCGGTTTTAATAGAATAAGAGATTTGAACTGTTGTAGCGATGAGTGGAGAATTGAAGTCAAGGTTGTGATAAAATGGGCTGAAGTAACTCCTCAAGAACAGATATGTCATTTGATTTTGGCTGATGTTTTTGTAAGTTTGTGCACTTACAATAATTTTTTTTTGCCTATTATCATCGCTGACTATAAAAACATGTACATAGAGAAACTTGATCTAACATAGTTTCTTTTGTTTGTTTTCTCAAAGGGTGACAAGATAGAGGCCACCATAAGAAATCAAATGATAGACGTATTTTGTCCTGAGATAAACCATGGAGATTGGAAAATCTTAAAAAGATTCAAAGTTTTGTACAACGACAAAAGTTGGAAACATACAACTAGCTTCTATATGATTGACTTTCAAGAGATAACTTTTGTTGATAAATCTCAAATTATCAACAACAATCATTTTATGGATTACACTAATTTTGACAAATTAATTAGGGGAGGGATTGCTTATACAAGAACTACAGTTGGTACGTTTATTATGTATATACACTTATTCATATCATATTGGAATTCACTTTTCGCTTAATTTTATTGTAGATTTAATTGGACATATCATTAATGTCCAACCTCTGCTCAAAGTCTCTCAAGATCCGTATTCTGACATTTTTATTGAGCATATAAGGCTTCTACGTTTTGATCTTAGAGATGTGGAGTAAGATTTAAAAGTTTTAAATGTATATGAGCTTTGAATTACTGTAGTTTACTTGCATAAATTTATATGATTGGAACTCTATTTATGTTTTCCTTTTTTCAGTGGCAATGAACTTCAGTGTGTAGCATACAATGAATATGCTGATAAATTCGTGCAGATGTGGGATTGTAGAGAAACCAATGTAGTCATTGGTGTACTAAGGAAAGACCTCAATTTAGCTTGCTTGAAATATTGATTTCCAGTATGCGTTTGTTCCTTAAACAGTCTTCTTATTGGTACCTTGCATAGCATTAAACTTAAATTAGAAAATAGAAATAACAAATATAGATTAACCAAAACACTAATATCAGAACAAAGATGTCGTGTCTTAGAAAAATTTATCTTCTAATTCGTATGTACCTTTAGATACTAATCAGTACTATCTACGAATAGATCGAAGTTTAAAACTTCAGATATAATCAATAGACTACGTGAAATCGAAAATCCATACCTCTTTAGAATCAAGCTCGAAGAAACCAGGTTTAACTCCCACAAAAGCTTTGCTCCGATTGAATCTTCTTTGATTTATGGATAATCATCAACCGGTCTCTAAGGAGTGAAATTACTGAAGGAAAATAAGAATTGAACATGAAGGAATTCGAAATCGAAACTTAGTTTATTTCGGTGATGATCAAACTTGAAGGAATTCGAAATCAAAACTTAAGGCTTAGATATAATCAATATAATACAAGAAATCGAAAATCCATAACTCTTTAGAATTAAGCTCGAACAATCCAGGTTTAACTCCCACAAAAACTGGGCTCCGATTGAATCTTCTTTGATTTATGGATAATCATCAACCGGTCACTAAGGATTGAAATTACTGAAGGAAAATTAGAATTGAACATGAAGGAATTCGAAATCGAAACTTAATTTATTTCGGTGATGATCGAACTTGAAGGAATTCGAAATGGAAACTTAGTTTACTTCGGTAGTTTACTTCGGTGATATACTAAAGCGAAGAAGGATTATTTTTTTCCGAAAATCTGTCTTGGGAAAAAAAGATTGATGTTAGTATCTTATTTCAGACAATACATTTATCTGGGCCTTATAATTTTGTCGTAAGCCCACAATTAGTTATGAATCAATCCATTAAATTGTCCCGGTTTACCCACATGTATATCTTTGTTTTTTATGTAAGATTTTTAAAGTTGAGTTATCCAGGTAAGATTTTTGCATTTCTTTCAGTACAATGTTAAGTTAATATATAGTTATTCTTATTTATATAACATATAGAATTTTCAATTTTAAACTTAAGTTAAGAGAGTATGGATTGTAACTTAATTAAAAAAATTAAATTATAACAAAACGTAAACTAACAACGTTTACATCTTATGATTCAAATCAAACCGAAAGACAAAAATAGCCAAAAAATTTATCTTATATGTTAAAACAATACCCAAACCAATTATTTTCTTTCCTATTAGTTTATTTTAGTTTCTATTATCTTTTAGTTTTCTTACGTTACTTCCAAAACAAAAAAACATCAAATCTTGCACTGTAGTACTCTATTTGGAGGTTTTCTTCTTCAAATGCAAAACTAAAACATTACATTTTAATTTCATGTAATTTAAAAAATTATCAAATCCTGCGCTGTAGCGCAAATCAACACCTTTTTACGGACCAATATGAATCTCACATTTTCAATTTCATATATAAAGTGCAAAGCAACGTAAGAAAACTGATTTCTTTCCCTACAATAAAAAAAATGGGACTTCCTATAATGAGTCAACCATCAATCGCTTTATCTTCTCTCCTCTTAGAGTGTCCATATTGATGTATATTTCATTTTAGAGTGTCCTCAAAATACTAGTATAAAGTCATTGAACGAATATTATACATGAACCAAATCATTCACTATATTGAGACATATTTAATGTAAAAATTAAAAAGAGTCAATATGTTAAATTATTAAATTGACTACTCAAATCTGATCACAATCAAAAAACTGGTCGCATATATTTAAAAATAAACGCACGCATATAATATATATATATATATATATATATATATATATATATATATATATATATATATCACATGACATTATACAATATCAAATACAAGGTACGGTCGTTGTTCCATTCAAATCAATTCAGACAATGCTGAGGAATCATCTTGCCACGTGCAGAACCGTCAACATTCTGACACACCGCAGTGGCAGGACCGTCCTCCATCTTCCATTGTGTTTTAAGTTAATGTCAATTAGTTAAACATTCTTGCAAGGAAAGCTTTTGCCACATTGTAGATTCACTGCTATCTTGTTCTTCGACGTTCCATATATGTTCTTTAACGTCAAGTCTTGGATCTGAACATGAGACTCTCCCTACAAAGTTTAATAAAAGCTTTGTGTTATTAGGTTTTCTTATGAGACAAGAAAAGAGAAAACCTTGTTTTCTTGTGCATCAAGTTACCTTCTTCTCACATGGCGGATGAGGGCAATACTTTTGATCAATATTGATCGGTTTTCCAACATCGATCATCTTGATATTCTCGTAAACAAAGTTTAAAACGAGGATTTTTGAAGCCGAAGATTCCCATGTCTTGATTCTTATACCGTCACTTGTGCCGTTAAAAACTATGTCCCTTACCGTTAGTCCCTTCACGTTTTTTTCATCTTTGTACTTCCCCAAGCTTCCGACACTAATCCCATGTCCGGGACCGCAAGTAACGTTAGAGATATCAAGGTTACCTGTTCCAGAGAGAATGGCGATGCAATCATCTCCGCAACGGTTGCTCTTACGTATGTTCTTCGTATTAAAAATTATTAAAACACACACACTCTCATCTTTTTACTCAACTTTATATTTTCTCTTTCATCATTATACTCAATTTTTATTAATTTTATATTTTAATACACCTCACTATCTCATAAGAACACTCCCAAAAGTTTCAAAATAAGAACATTCTCCAAAACTATCTCCTCTCTTTATTCAAAATTTATTAATTTTATATTACCAAAAACACTCTATTTCTTCCTTTTACTCAAATTTTACACTCTATTTCTTTTTTTACTCAAATTTTAATAATTTTTAATACTAAAAACACACCTAAGAGCAACCGTTGCGGATGCTCTTACATTTTAGTTCAATACTTTTTCAAAAAATATTTTTGGTTCAATACTTATTTTAAAGGAGATATTATAAAATCTGTCATAATTCTAAGAAAGGCTTACAAAATCTGCCATAAGCCAAATTGTGTTTTAAAATCTGCCAAATATTTACGGACGTAGATGGTAGAAAGACAATATCATCTTTAATGAATTCGGGTATTTACGAAAATGTCACCGTTTCAACTATTCATCATCTTCTCCACTTTTTTTTTTTTATGAAACAACTCTTCCATTCTCTTTACTCTCCCACTTTGCTCTCTCCTTCTATCTTTGTCTCTTTCTCTCTCGGAGACGATTGACGTCTATTTCGTATTTCTTGTCCTCGTCTTGTATCTCTCTCTCGTACTCTCTCTCCACTCTCCCGCTTTGCTCTCTCTCTCTCTTTCTCTCTATTTTTTGACCTCTTCATATGTCTCTCTTTCTTTCTATCTTTCTCTCTCCGGGACGATGGACGTCTGTTTTGTATTTTTTGTCATCGTCTTGTGTTTTTTGTCCTATGTCTTGTATTGTTTGTCCTTCGTCTTATATTTTTTTTTACTTTATTTTGTATTTATTATTCTTGGTCTGGTATTTATTGTCTTCCGATAGCCACCATCTCATCCACCGTTACTAACACCATTAACAACCATTTTTATAATTGTATGTGTGGTGGATATCGAAGGACAATATGTCGCCAAATTAGACGTCCAATGGACGTCCACAAAATAGACGTCCCCTGTCTTAATCTACCACAAAATAGACGTCATCTTCCTTAATCTACTACAAAATAGACGTCCTCTCCCTTAATCTACTACAAAATAGACGTCCTCTGTCTTATAATTTTTGTCCTCTATCTTATATTATTTTGTCCTCGTTTTGTGTTTGTTGTTCTCGATCTTGTATAACCGTATGTGTGCTGGATACCGAAGGACAAGATGTCTCCAAACTAGACATCCATGTCAGAGGATAAACAATACAAAATCTACCACAAAATAGACGTCCTCCGTCTTAATCTACCACAAAATAGACGTCCTCTGTCTTATAATTTTTGTCCTTTATCTTATATTTTTGTCCTTATTTTGTATTTGTTGTTCTCGATTTTGTATTTCTTGTTCTCCGATAGTCACCGTCTCCATGTATGTCCACCATTGTCACTGATACTGTTGACCACCGTTTCTATAACCATATGTGTGGTGGACATTGAAGGACAAGATGTCACCAAACTAGACGTCTGTCTCTGAGGACAAAAAAATGCAAAATCTGCCATCAATTTCTTGTCCTTCGGTGGTCACTGTCTCGTCCATCGTGTTCGACTATCTTCACCACCGTCTCTAACACCGTTAACCACCGAGAGACGTCCATTAGAGAGAAACCGAAATAGTAAGAGAAAGAGAGCAACTTTATCCACTCATGGTAACTTCTTTGCCAATCTTTTACCGGGTCAAATCCGGCCACAACCACCATCGTTTCCGGGTAATTCAGATCCAAAAAAAACTCCGACGCTTGGATTCGCCGTCATGTGGTCACGGTTTGATCCTTCCATGAGAGAGAGGAGAGAGAGAGAGAGAGAGAAAGAGAAAGGAGAGAGTGAGGCAGAGAGAGAGAGAGCGAGATGAGAGAGAGAGGAGATAAAGAGAAAAAAGAGAGAAAGAAGAAAGAAGAAAGAAGAAAAAAAGAAAAGAATATTAGTGTAAATTGCACTTTCACTACAAGACAAAATCATGGTAAATTTTGTAAGAAATCATATTTAATGGCAGATTTTATAAGAATCTTCCAATTTATGGCAGATTTTATAATTTACACTATTTTAAACCTACTATAGTTGAGAATTTTGTTACATTCACGACGAACAAATTATTAAAAATGTTTATTACTCCCTCTGTTTCATAATGTAAGATGTTTTAGATATTTTGTTTTGTTTCAAAATATAGGATGTTTTGACAGTTCTAGGTATTTTTTAACTTTATTGAATATTGTGCAACTAATAGTATTGCGTACGTAGTTTTTCTTTTTGTTGGTTAAAATATTTTTTATATATTTTTAAAATGTTACTTTTTAAAGTAAAAGTAGTTTTTTAATATTTATGTTTTTTGCTAAAACATCTTATATTATGAAACGGAGGGAATATTACTTATAGTAATAGACAAAAAAAAATTAAAACATTGACATGATCCAAAGAGCATTGTAAACAAAAGGTCCATTAAAAAAGGAAGATAAAATTGGAGATTCTGACCGTTGATGGCAAATCAACAACACTATCCCCTCACGATTGACATGATCCAAAGAGCATTGGGATAATTTTATGATCCACCATCTTATATCATGTAGAATGTTCCTAAATACATAAAAAGATTTAGCAATGATGATAATATGGAAAAACATAACATATAAAAATGGCAAAGCAACGTAAGAAAACTGATTTCTTTCCCTACAATAAAAAAAATGGGACTTCCTATAATGAGTCAACCATCGATTGCTTTATCTTCTCTCCTCTTAGAGTGTCAGAGCATGATTATGAGTAGTAATAATAGAGGTTATACATTACAAGAAAACATGCAATATTCCGACAGAATTTTTTTTCCGTCGGAAATTCGTCGGCACATTTTGACGGAATTCCGACGATCTGCCGACCAAAATTAATCCGTCAAAATTCCATCGGGAAAAATTAACGGAATTCCGACGTCAATCCATACGGTCGGCATTCCGTCGGAAATAACCGACTGCAGACAGACGGCTACGATCTGTCGTTATATTCCGACGGAATTCCAACGGATTAAAGACGAAATTCGGACTTTCGGATGTCGGCAAAGTTTTATTGGTCAGCGTGTACGGACGTCTTTCCGACGGCTTAAATCCTTCGGAATTAGTGACGGTATTTCGACGAATTCCGACGGTTTGCGATGTCGGCAAAGTTTGAGTGGTTTCCATATCGTCTGCGGTGGACGATGGGATTGGTGGGGTGTTATGTCGGAGGTATTGACGGAATTCCGACGGAAATCCGTTAAGTTTGCAGAATTCTTCATTCCATCATAACAAAATATCGAGAAACAAAAAAAAATTATAAAGATGAGTTCATATTTTCGGGCATGGATGGACGAGCCAATGATGGATGTGGGCTCGGACTTATTAAGGAACGAGTACACTCAAGGTATATTCGAGTTCATGAATTTACCCAGTAATGTCGATACAGCCAAAAAAGGTCAGGATATCAAATGTCCTTGTTCTAATTGCTGTAATAGAATTAGTGTTGCGGTTCATAATGTTTGGACTCACTTATATAGATATGGTTTTAGGCCGGGATATAAGGTTTGGTTTTTACATGGAGAAAGCAATTATGAATATGGTAGTACTAGTAATAATGTACATTATTTCGGGGATAGTGTAGGAGAACGTACAACGGAAGTAGATGTTGGTGTAGGTACGGTTCAGATGGTTAACGATGCCTACAGAGAGAATTTGCAGTCGGGTGTTTATGAGGGAGATAGGGTAGAAGAACCTAATTTAGAATCCCGAAGGTATTTTGATATGGTAGACGCATCGAACCAACCACTATACAACGGTGGTAGATGGATGTAGCCGTTCGAGCGTTAAATGTTCCACCTGAAGAAAAAGGTTAAAAATTTGAGCAAGGTTGAGGGATCTATTGTCACACAAAGCCTAAACTAGGAAGTCTCACACTTTGCCGAATATTACTTTCCATCGCAAGTTCGTACTAAGGCGAGACGTCCTGCCCGACATGATGATAGAGGTGAGAAAGCAGTCTATGACGTGGTTGTTCCTGAGTTGTTTGCCCAAGTTGGTCGAGCAAGTGAAAAAGGAAAGAAACGCAAACTATCACCACAAGAGGTCACACATTTGCATACGTATATCCTCAGAAACTGTGACGAAATTTTGGAGTACGAAAGGTATATCAGTTATTATACTAAATTTATGAAATTATTTGCCTTCATCTACTAACGACTGTTCTGTTACAGGATCTACATGTCTCTCACACGTGATTACCATTCTGATAAGACAGATGCCGAACTTGCTGTCTCAGACTATGGTATTTCAGCGCAGTCAGGTGATACCATGTACTATGGGATTTTAAACAAAATCTTGGAAATCCACTATCTAGGAATGTTGGACTTGAGGTGCATTGTGTTTATGTGCGATTGGTATGATCCATCCCATGGTCGAGGGGTTCGAGTTGACCCTCTTGGTGTTATTTCCATAAATTCAAGCCGGAAGCTACAGTATTACGATCCATTTATCCTTGCGTCTCAAGCAGACCAGGTATCAATACACTAATATGTTTAGCTACGTACTCATAGTTAAGGTTTCTTGTTCATGTATATTAACAATATCCACTAATTATTAATAGGTTTGCTACATTCCATATCCTCGAGTTGCCTACCGTACAGATCCGTGGATCATAGTAACTCAAATAAACCCGAGAGGAAAAATCTATGGAGTTCCATAACATGATGCGCTACAACCATCGACAGGTGTACGAATGTCACATTTTGAGGAGATGGATAACATTGACCTTGTCGTTGATGTCACACATGTCGGGGATGATCTAGTGCATTCGAACGAAGAGGAAAAACGTGGAGAATTTGACGACGATTCAGACTCCATCCCTAGTGAAGATTCCTCTGGAGATTCAGAATAATAGTTTGTGAATAAATGTTTGATTATTCATGTTGTTCTCTCACATTTGTGAGTTCCCTATAATATATTTCATTTCATTAACAAAACCGATTGTGGAAGACAATCTGAGTATTACAACAGACAATAAAAAACAAATAAAGGAAGCTTAATCATTTCATCTGTGGACAAATCTTGTATATCATATTATTTAATACTATATATATATTCATGTTCGATGACTAATTAACGATAAATATTGGTATTGCAACTCCAATAAAACATTACATTTAATGAAACATAAAATTTAAAACACATTCTTAAACAGGTACATTAGAGACTTGCAGATTTTTAACACACAACGGTTATGGTACAAGTACATAATAAACTCCTCATTTTACAATCATATGTCGGTTTCCACTCCGAACTTACCATTTGTTATAACTATCTAGTGATGTTCTTTCCCTTTTTTTCTTTTGTGGAGAATCTACAAATCCGTCGCACTATTCGCTTTTTATTGCATCAACATCTACATTTACGTTTGGCTTGTCTGGGCTTTGGGCGAATTCGAAATCATAGTAATGATCCTTTGGTGGAGAATCTATAAATCCGTCGGAATTTCGTCTTAATTTCCGACGGATGTTTAATTTTATTACCAAATTTATTTAATAAACAATTTATTTCGGCGTAAAAATTAAATATATGTAAAAAAAACTCAATATCCGTCGGGATTCCGTCTTAATTTCCGACGGATAGTGAATTTTATTACAAAGTTTATGATATAAAAAATATTTTTAGTCGGAAATATAAAATAAAAATAAACAATTTATTTTTTAAAACAATAACTGTCGGAATTCCGTCAATATTCCCGACGGATTACCGACGGAAACCATAATGTGATCATCGCCAAAGCGGGAAAAACCGTCGGAATTTCCGTCGGAGGTTTAGGTTCCGTCGGAATTCCGTCGGCCACTCTATTAAATCCACAGTCTTCGTCTTCCCCGCAGATCTGAAACTGTAAAGTTTTTTTTTCTCAAAAATTCCTCCATTTCGCCGCCATGTAACCGCCGATTTGCCACCGTTGTAGCCCATAAACCGACATTTGTTGCTCAATTCTTACAATCCTTCCCCCAAATCATAACCCAATGTAAGTTTTACATAATTTTTTAGAGTTGTTGCGAAATTGTTCTTCAAATTGTAGCTTAGTAAATTAGGATTTGTTAAATGTGGATTTACAAAGATTGTTGAACATGAATTTGTATGAGAATTTTAGTAAATTAGGAAGTAACAAATTTAGGAATTAAGCAATTTAGGGTTCATGAGGATGTTAGAAATTTATGAATTTAGGTTTGTAGTTAATTTTCGAAATTTATGAATTTTGATTTTTTGATAATTTTAGTAATTTACCAATTTAGGGATTTTTAGACAATTCTAATTTTATAAATATTTAAAATTTTAAGAATTTGATTTTCATATGTTTTTGTGATTTTTAGGGATTTTTTAAAATTTAATGTATGATTAATATGTAAAATTTAAAAATTTTAAATATCCTATTTAGAATATTTTAAGAAAATCATTTAAAATCCTTTAAATTTCAAAATTTTATAACATTAATAAAAAAATTTAAATCTTTAAAATTTAAAGCTATTTAAAATTAATAAAATTTAAAACTTTAAATCCTTTAAATTTAAAAATTTAAAAATTTCTAACTTTAACAATTTAAACCTTTAAATTTAAGAATTAAAAAATTTAAACCTTTAAATCCTTCAAATTTAAAAATTTATTAACATTAATAAAAAAATTTAAATTTTAAATGTCAATTTCCCAACAAAACCTAAATCCATGTACTTCGGTTTTTGAATATACAATATACAAACAAGCCCTGATTACTTAAATTTCAAAATTCCAATTTCCCTAAAGCCCTAAGTCCATAAATCACAAAACCACATAATCCCAAATTCAATAAATTCATTTATTACAAAAATCTGAAATTTCCATCATTCCCTAAGTCCCTAAATAACAAAATCTTCGAAAACTAAATTCCTTAAATCTCAAAATTCCAAAAAACACAAATTCCCAATATCCTTAAATCCAAGATCCTAAATTTCCAAATAACTAAATCCCAAAATCTCAAAATCCCAAATTCCTATAAATTCCAAATTCCATAAATCCCGAAATCTCAAAATCTTAGAATTTTGGAAATCGTAGGGGCTATCCGCGATATCATCACTCTAGGACTTCCAGTACGGGAGTGCGAGTCAGACGCATATCCCCGACAATAATGTCGGATTAGAGACCCCACACATGTCTCAGACCACGGGTACAGCCGGCTCAGCTCCCACGGTCATGAGCATCGAGGAGTTTGTGTCGCAGCCCGGACGTGATAGGTTGACTCGTCTAGATCCAGACACTCTACCTAATACGACCTGGTAAGTCTTATTTAAAAATATGTACTGGATTAAATTTATTTATTAAAATATTTACCTAAATATTATAATAGGTTCTAATACTCGGGAAACGGGATTACGAGTTCTATCAATGCAACTATCAATTGCTTGATAACTAAACCGTATCCCACATACAGTGATATGCCAGTGGAGGACCGGGACACTTGGTTCCGACAATTTGCGGTATGTTATTTTCTAATTTTAAATTATATTTCTTATATGACTCACATTTTAATTACTAATGTGGGAATGTGGTTTTTTTCAGCAAGAATTTACGTGGGACCCACCGCTCACTACGATGGTCCGTAAGAAATTCGACGAAAAGGCTGGGAGGAAGTACTTGTTGAAGATGAACGAGTGGAAGGAGTCGTGGTACAAATACGGGAAGGTGCCTCGGGTTTTGAAACAAAAAGAAACATTATGGGCTGGACTTCTTGCACATTGGGAACGAGAGGAAACTCGGGCGGCCTTGGAGAAAAACTCAAGTAACCGCAAGAGCAACCAGAAGGGGAAGGGACCGGCGACCCACAACCTCGGAGCAACGAGCAAGGCGTCAGTTGCTGATAAAATGGTAAATTTTTAAATAATTCATAATTTTTTTAATTCTCTAACGAAATTGTATATGTTAACAGGTTCACGAGACTAGTGTGTTTCCTTCGCATCTTGATTTGATCAAAGCTACGCACACCAACAAGAAGACCGGTGAAATTCAAGATCCGATTGCTCGTGAAATCGTGGAAAGCGTGGAGAGGCGGCAAGAGCAGTATGTTCGATGTCATGCAGGTGGTAGCCGTTAGGTGGCAGAAAACCGAGACCTGACCGAGCAGCTTAGGGCAGTGGAGGAAGCGAGAGAGAAAGATAAGGCGGAGGCCGAGGACCGATTTCGAGCGTTGGAACAGAAGATGAACGAGTTCTTCAGCTCCCGTAGGCCGGAATAGGACTTTTGTAGTTTTAAAATTTAATGTAAAACTTTAAAATAATTTTAAAAGAATTTTATTTTTATTTTTAATTTATAATTTATTTTTAAATGCTTTATTATATTTTATTTATTTTAAACTATTTAATTATTATTATTTTTTTAAAAACAATTACGAATTCCTTCGGAATCCTTACCCGTCGGAATTCCGTCGGTTCCTTTGACCGTCGGAATTCCGTCGGTGCCTTTGACCGTCGGAATTCCGTCGGCTTTACTTCTTTCGTCGGAAATCCGTCGGGAACTGCCGGATGTCCGAAACCGTCGGAATTCCGTCGCCTATTGTACTTCCGACGTTATATCGACCAAAGATCGACGGAATCCGGTTATCCGTTTTCCGTCAGATATCCGTCGCAGCTGGTCGACAGAATGCCGACGGATTGGAATTTCCGACTAGATAGAAACGACGGACTAAAACCGTCGAAAGTCCGTCGGAATTGACTCTTTTCCGACGGAATTCTGACGGTTTAGGCCGTCGGAATATCGGATGTTTTCTTGGAATGATAGGATTCTAAAATATTGATAAATAATTCAAAAGTTCTAAAAAATGGAGAGAGACAGCTCTAAAGTATGTAATTTTAGAAATTTTAAAGTGTGAGTGTGATGATTTTTAAAACCTCTCACTTTTTTTTGTTATTATTTTTTTTTTTTAAATATACTTATAGAACCCCTCTTAGAAACTATTGATAATCATGCTCTCTATTACATTTTAGACTGTCCTCAAAATACTAGTATATAGTCATTGAACGAATATTATACATGAACCAAATCATTCACCATTTTGAAGACATATTTAGTGTAAAAATTAAAAAGAGTCAATATGTTAAATTATTATATTGACTACTCAAATCTGATCACAATCAAAAAACTGGTCGCATATATTTAAAAATAAACGCACACATATAGTATATATGTATATATATATATCACATGACATTATACAATATCAAATACAAGGTACGGTCGTTGTTCTATTCAAATCAATTCAGACAATGTTGAGGAATCATCTTGCCACGTGCAGAACCGTGAACATTAATTCTGACACACCGCAGTGGCAGGACCGTCCTCACGTCTTCCATTATGTTTTAAGTCAATGTCAATTAGTTCAACATTCTTGCAAGGAAAGCTTTTGCTACATTGTAGATTCACTGCTATCTTGTTCTTCGACGAGATCCATATATGTTCTTTAACGTCAAGTCTTGGATCTGAACATGAGACTCTCCCTACAAAGTTTAATAAAAGCTTTGTGTTATTAGGTTTTCTTACAAGACAAGAAAAGAGAAAACCTTGTTTTCTTGTGCATCAAGTTACCTTCTTCTCACATGGCGGATGAGGGCAATACTTTTGATCAATATTGATCGGTTTTCCAACATCGATCATCTTGATATTCTCGTAAACAAAGTTTGAAACGAGGATTTTTGAAGCCGAAGATTCCCATGTCTTGATTCTTATACCGTCACTTGTGCCGTTAAAAACTATGTCCCTTACCGTTAGTCCCTTCACGTCTTTGTACTTCCCCAAGCTTCCGACACTAATCCCATGTCCGGGACCGCAAGTAACGTTAGAGATATCAAGGTTACGTGTTCCAGAGAGAATGGCGATGCAATCATCTCCGGTTCCTATGTGAGTGTTCGAAATGTGCATGTTGCTTGAGAAACCCATTTTGATTCCATCGGTGTTAGGGCTATCGTCAGGAGCTGTTATGGTGACTCCGGAGATGTTAAAATGATGGACGGAGAAGAAGTTGAAATGTCCCATTTTGCTGTTGAGTGATGTTATTCCTTTGATACTTGAGTCGTTAACAAATGCAAACCCCATGGTCTATATAAAAATAAAAAAAATTGTTCTTTTATTTTTAAAATGCAAAAATTAAAGATCCAAGAACGAATGAAATACGTTTGAGAACTTTTATATGAAAAGAGAATTAATCAAGCAATTTGGCAAATTCGAATACACTCAATGCTACATTTGACACAAAACCGTACATCAAAGATTTAAGAATTAAGTAGAATGTACCATAGCGAGTTTAGGACAATTAGAGTTCTTATGGCAGTCATTGAGTGGCCAAGAGTGTTTTCCTTGGCCGTTGAGTGTTCCTTTGCCGGAGATAGAGAGGTTGTTGATGTATCTAAAGTTGATCCATATTTCCTGTTTAATGTCGTAAGGATTTGAAGGAGCCAATAAAGTTCCATCGATGACGAATTCGATTTTGCTTTTACATGATCCCACGAACTCTACACCACCAAGATAGAATATTCCTTGTGGTACATAGATTTTACTATTTCCACCTCTTGAGCATGCACCTTTCCACACATTTGTGAAGACCTAATTAATATCATACACATTAACAAAGGTATTTGTTGGTATATATAGAAATGTGATCAACGTTGTTTGCTAAAAAAATGTGATCAACGTTTGAATGTTTAGACTTATTCTTAAAATTCTGACAGATTCTAACATTCCCTTTCAAATAGATTCTAACTCTATTTTTGTAAAACGTTCATATTTTTTCCTCAATGTTTAGTTTTCCTTTAAAATTTTTTTTTTTTTTTGTCAACCAATTCCTTTTAAAATTTTAAAGGTTTAGTATATATAGCCTATCAATTTGTTCAACTATTTTGGCTTGCTTCTGAGATTTTTGTTTCTTTTTTCATTGAGTTCAGTTCTGTGGAAACTAATAGGGAAAATAATCAACAACTTAAGAAAATAAAACTTTTTGAAAAAGAGGAAAAGAGGAAAGCGGCCATGTACATACCTTGGCATTATCAGTTTTGCCATCGCGTTTAGCACCATAACGTTGGACGTTGAATACCTTCGTGCCGGCAGTTGGACGACTTGTGACGGCAACGAATAGGAGAGACAAAAACAAAACTTTAAACCCATAAACGATGCAAGTCATCTTGTTCTTTTTGTTTGGGTTGGAGTATAGTAAATAATAAAATGTGTTAATTGTAAATACTTGTTAAGACACAATGAAAAATGTTTGCCCACTTTATCTGCTTTATAGAGGTAATATATCTCAAGAAACTGTTAAAAAAAAAAACTATATAAAATAACTTAATTTTTGTTAGTAATTATTGGCTAAAACTGATTTGTTCATTGTATTGTGATTGTGATTGGTTCTTTTTTTGTTATAGATATTTTTACTGTATTTATGGTTTCTTCTTTTCTCGTTTAAAACAGAATTTTAATCTTGGTGAATGTATCAATCAGAATCACCAAAAAATTGGTCCTTTTTTTATAATTTTTGTGATTTTGGGTAGCTGTATCCATTGCGTCCTTTTTGTAATTTTGTTCCAAATCGAATTTGTGATTTTGGGTAGTTGTATCCATTGCGTCTTTTTTTTTTTTTTTTCTTCGGTTTGATGTGAGCTTTTTCTTTTTTTGGAACAAATTGAGAATGAAATTATAGTCAATTTAAAAATAAATAGTATAATTCGATACTTAAAATTGATACACATATAACAATCATGCATTTACCATATACTCGTAAAATAAACCTTCTTTTTTTGTTGTCAACAACAATAAACCCTCGATTTACATTCACATGACACAATGAAAAAAGAGTAACTTTCAACGACGAAACAATCAAACCAAACTTGACGTATACAAATAAACAAAGGAGACTCAAAACTCATGACGAGAGATACTTTTCAAACGCCCCCGAATATTATTTCTAGGCGTCAACGGCGGTAGCTTTACCGGAAACAACAGGGACAGAAGCGTAACGCGTCGAGAAGCTCCGGACTCCACCGAATCTAGCATCGTTGTCGTTGTCTACGTTTTCATCCTCGAAACTTAACTTGTAACTCAAGGTATCGTATTTGTATTTTGCGCTATCGTCCCAATCGCGGCCACGGCGATGATCGCGGTTGAATCGGATGAGAAAAGTCTTCCACCGTGGACCAGCTACGATCGCTGACCACTCTCTTATTTTCAGAATCGCCCGGACCCACCACCGTGGCTTTCGCTGCCACCAGGATGATCCCACGGTGGATTGGAGGCCAGGAAGGAAGGAAGAGCTGGCTGATTCACGGAGAATCGGTTGGGAGGTACTCTCCGGCTCCGGATTTGCTCGCCAAATTTCCATCTCAAAAGGGCCGGAACAGAGTTTTGGTGTGAATATATATAGCCAATACGAAACCATTGGCTTCATTTTTAAAATATTTAAGCAATCAGAGATTAAGTCAGGATATGTTTTGATAGCAAATGACATTTTTTTTTTCTCCCACACTTCATTATCTATATCAAAAACCCATAGGGACCGAAGTGCTAAAAAAACCATAGCAGATGACACATACATATTTAAATTACTCAAAGTATTAAGATAATCGTCTAAAGAGATAATGTAGTGATCAAATTTTACTTCACAACTAATAATCAAAGAAATCAACGAAAGTGTAAAATTGATACATTCTAGTTTATGTAGAGTTGACATTTTAGCAGAATCAAATTTAACCGTATCGGCCCGAAACTAAGGCTGAAAATGGAAGTAAACAAAATGAATGAGAGAAATGAGAGAAATAATGATAAGTGGAATAAAAACGAGTGGAATATTATTATTGAATTGAATAGTATATCTTGTTATGTGATACAATAGTAGTATTTATAGGAAATGGAGTAGCCATCAGTTTTCTTTTATTTTTTTTTAATAATTTTAAATTTTCAAAATACAATCTTTAGATATTAAAGATTGAACTGATTTTTTGTAGTTAGTTTATATTTTATTTTATTCAAAACTGAAAAATATTTATTGTTTTGACCATTTCCAATATTATCTAAACAAGTTCACGTCAACATCATTTATATTTTTGTAAATTAAAACATAAATAAATTAATGTTTTCAACCAAAAAAATTATTCTTCCGTAATTCCTCTCCTTATAATAAAAGAAACAATTTTTGGAGAAAACAACTTTTTTCCACTAATTATGTGGACCCCAAAAATTTAGAGGAATGCATATTTCTCATAAAATGATAAAAAAATTGGGGGAACAAAAAGAAATCTACGTTTCCACTCTTTTTTTTTTCCTCTAACAACTTCCATTTGCAGCCTAAATTCAAACCAAAACGGAATATATTTCCAGAACCGAACTAATCAAATGAACCCCCAAATTTTTGAAATGTCTATGATCTCTATAAACTCAAACTAGGTGGATGGCCGTGCGTGTATGAATGTTTTAGATATATAAAGTGATTTTAGTATTTAATAAGAAGAATTTAACAAATTTTGAAATATTAAATATACATGATTGCTTATTTTTAAAAATAATATATGTTGCATAATATTACTCATATTTGAATGTTCTCTTGAAAGTATATGTGTTATTAAAAAAAAAAAGTATAGTTGTTTTTGTTTTGTAATTTTTGTATTTGTGTTGAAATAATACGCAAACGGTGGATAACATTATGTACAATCTTGTAATCAATAAAAATGAACTTAGATATGGGGAAAAATTGAAGACACACACAATTGCTAAACTTCAAGGGAAAAACATAAACCAAATAAATAAATTTTTTTTCTTCTTTCCAAGTGATTCACCAACATTATGTACATATATAAACAATTTGTAAGTTTTGTTAATGATAATATATAATTATCTATGTTTTGTTATTATTCATTTAGCATTTTTATAAATAACAACTTTTTTTTTCTTTTGGACTTTGTTTATTTTTCTTCTTCGTATCTTTTTTCCATTTTTCTTCTAGTTAGTATATAAAGATGTCTTTTGCATAGACACATAACAAAGAATAAATTATGAAAAACTCTCTTGAAAACTCAAAGTACATACTAATTTAAGATATATAAATGATTTTATTTTTAAAGCATTTCCAAAATATGGTAATAAATATGTTAAAACGTGTTTTTAAAAAGACTGCTAATTTAGTTTTCTACAAAAATTTCATTTAATTTTTTTATTAGAGATTAGTGTCATTATTCATGTTTGCCATATCTTGTTTTTATTGTTGAAAAGGAATGAAATTATAATTATGCAACCAATAATAATTTGACTATTTATTTAGATTGCCCAATAAATAACTTTCAATAATTACGCATACATTTCGATGGTGGTGGCATCTATTTGGAATATTTCATATTTTATGAATATTACTTTTTGGAATATATCATCTTAAAGAAGATAAATTTTCTATACCCAATTAAAACAATAAAAATTGAGAATCATATACATCCATTTACTTTTTTTTTATATAAAATTTAGTATGGAAGTGAGTATAATATTTGGTGACTATAAAATTTCTTATAACATTTGATTAATTTGTTTCTATATATTATGTATATATATAGTACTGTTTTATTTAGATTAATATGGAGTAAATGTAAAATGAGAAATTTCAAGATATGCCACTTTTGACATGCCACTTTTCAAAAATGTCACTATCACTTTTTCCATATTTTAAAATCAATTATGTTTGGGTTAACTATGTTATATTAGGGTTTAGTTTTTTTGGTTTAAGGTTTGTGAGGGATCAAAATATTTTTTAAAATTGAAAATTGTGAGATATAAAGTTTTTAAACGGATTTATAAGTGACATGTTGGTAAAAAAATATTTGAAGAGTGGCATATAAAAAGTGGTATTTTTGTAAATGTCCCATGTAAAATATATGATAATGTTGTTTTGTTTAGTTAAAAAGTTAGTATTTTTTTTCAAAAATGATTTCTCTGTTGATTTTTTTTTTAAATCCGAAATTATTGTGACCAAACAAAAAAAAATCTGAAATTTGTAGTTAATTTATATAAAGAATCTGATAATTGTTTATTTTCTATTGGTATCATAATAAGAATTTTTAAAAAAAAATTAACTAGAAATTTAAGTCATGTTATTTTTTACTTAAAGACTTTGAGTAAAGATCTGTTTATGCTCCTCTAGTTGAGAAGGTGAAAGCTTTACAATAAAGTGTTTTTGAATAATTAAAGATCTGTTTCTAACAATATTGTGTAAGTTGGGTGATATGCTCAAATTAAACCTAAGAGCTACTCTCTCAAATTAAGAGATCAATGCAGTACTTAAGGTATCGAAATCCGCAGGGAATCAATGAAACACAATAGATTTAATGAGTTCAGATTATCCTAAGCAGAATTATGAGAATGCAAGTAAACAAAAGCAATTAAAACGGTTGTGAGAATCAATAGAGAAAAGCGCTAGGCACAGGAAAATCTCTAATGAATCAGATATGCAGATGATCAATTAGCAATAGGATTTATGAAGCTCAGTTCCTAAACATGAACACGAAAGTAAAACAAACCAGCTTCCGCTGCGAATATTATCTATGAATAAATCCAAGAAAACCAAATTCCTTTGCGAATCCTATGAATCTAAACAAGCATTAGTTTCAGGTTCAATTGTTCACAAAACCCTAAGCCAAATTCCTTTGTGAATAGGAATTTTGCTCATCAAAAACTAGTTCAGGCTATCAATCAAACTGCCGTTTCTATTAATAAACCCTAGATCAGATTCAAGGTAGCTAATCAAGAATCAGCAATAAGAACAAGTTAAGATGAAGAACTTCTAATGATATTAATCCTAAGCAATTATGATCAGATATAGCAAATCATCAACAACCTTTGAAAATCCCTAAACCTAACAGGGAAACTACTCAGACATATCCAATGATGAAAACATGTTTTTATTAAAAGATATATCAAAGAGTTAATTAAAATAAAGCATGAAGCCTAAACAATGGCTTAAAAACGTATATATAAAGGTCCCAAACCGACTAGAAAAGAAAAGTAAACATCTGGAACTTTTGGGCTTTGATCGGGCTTCTTCTCATTAAAATATGGCTTTTCCAGTGAAGGGTGTCGATCGACAGCCAGAATGTGTGTCGATCGACACGTGACACTCTGGAAAATCTTCATGTCTCACCAGACCTCCTGTCGATCGACGCTTAATTCCCTGTCGATCGACGCTGGCTCTGCTGGCAGATTTTGACTTTTTGATGCTCCATTCCGCAATGCTCTAAAACTTCCAGTAAACATCTTTTCTGCTCCAATCGGTCTAGTTCCTGTAAAGACTCTAAAAACACATCGAAAACACCAAAAGACTCTAAAACATGGACTTATATCATGGCTTAAACAGGGTAAAAACCATGATATATCAACTCCCCAAGACTTAGCTTTTTGCTTGTCCCTAAGCAAAACAGTGTACTCACTCCTTTAGGAACCACATACCTTTGCAAAGCTAATCCGGTGATACTTCGATGTTTCCCTAGAAGTATAGCAGTCCTCCAGATTGAATCCAAACCCCTTAGAAAATCTCAGACTTTCAGTCGCAAACCCCTTTAGTTATTTAGGTGCGGTCTCATCGAGGGAATATCGATCGCTGGACCTTCTAGATTCTTTCGCTTCCTTGAACACTTTCATGCGTTTCACCCTCTCTCTTCCCTCTGAAACTGTATCCAATTAAGGATATCATAGAGATGCAATGCCTTTGATGATTGAATTTTTGTGATGGCGGGTACCTCAGCAGAGGGTCCTTTACCACTAGAGCTTGAGCGTTTTATTCTGGCATGCTTGCACTTTTCTGTAGACTCTTTTTTTTTTTTTTTCCTTGGCATCTCTATGATCACTAGATCAGCTCTCATTACTGGTGTTCTTGTGGAGACAGGGTCATGAGGCTTTTTCTTTTTTTCCGATCTAGGACAGTTGTACTCGTCATTCGGGAAAAAGTTTCAAGAGCGGTTCGTCCTCGCTTTCAGGTGTTTGGAAGCTGAATCAAGTCTTGTGATTACCAATGCCCTTGACAAGAAATTAGAGATTCATTAAGGGCGGGGTCTTTGACATCCTTTCTGGCGTTCTCCAGAAATCTGAACTCGCTCCGTTAAACCGATCCACCTCCAGTTACCCACCTTGTAAAACCAATTAACTTGCATTGGAAATGGTCATTGAGTGCTTTTCAAAGTAAGTTGGAAAGGGGAGTTTTTGACCCGAATAAAACAAAATTTTTTGAAAAACACCATAAAAAACTCAAAGAAAACACAATAATTAGCAACTACCTCCCCCAGACTTAAACAACACTGTCCCCAGTGTTATTAAGCCCAAGATCGGTGAATAAAATAGATAGAAAACAGAAGGAATCAAAATTTTGAAAAGAAATACGTACCCTGGAGGGGGTGTCAAGCGATTTGACCACTGCATCGCTTGACAGAAGCTCCTGAAGTTCATCCATACGTTTTTATCTCCTAAAAATCAAAACCAAAAACACACCAAACATAAAATTGTAAAAGAAAATAAAAAGAAACATAATTATTAAGACTTACAAATGGGTTGCCTCCCATTAAGCGCTTGTTTTTAGTCCGTTAGCTTGACTGTTTTGGAACTCAGGACTATGGTGGATCTTTAGGAAGTATTGGACTCCCTCTATCCTTAATGGAACTCGCAGCAGCTTGTTTTAATTGAACCTTCTTTGAAGCTCCCCCAGACTTATCAGAAACAGTCTCAGGGAAAAGTCTCATTGTTCTCTCCATCATCTCCTGAAACTCTGCTTCTCCTTTAAGCTCTTGAGGAACGATGATTCGCATTTTAGCGAAAGGCCTTGAGGTCCTTTTTGGTTTCACCTCTTCTTTCTTTCTTCATGCAAGTTCATCAGAAAAACCAAGCTCTCGAGAAACTCGATGCTTGCATAAGCGCGTAACAGGCTTTTCACATTTTAAATTTGGATTATAGAATGCAAGAGGTTTAAGTGCAGGAGGCTTATACCTTAGCTCTTCATGAGGAATCTCAGGATATGGTTCTGAAACGATCACTTCTTAAATGATGGCGATAGGAACGTCCTCTGAAGGTTCCTTGATTGGCTCATATTCCAGCGAAGTATCTAAAGAGAAAGCTTGACCATCGATGGTGGGTTGCCTTCGTGTCTTATCCATGTCAAAGTCCATGATCACATCACCTAGATCAAGCTTAATCTTTCCTCGGCGCATATCAATAGTAGCTCCAGCTGTAGCTAAGAATGATCGTCCTAGTAGAAGAGGATCTTCAGGCTCATTATCGTATTCCAAAACCACAAAGTCTGTAGGAATGAAGCAGTCCTGAATTCTGATTGGCACATTGATGTCAGAGGTTTTAACCCCAAAATAAATCCGCAAGTGTACAGACAAAAGCAGTAGTATTTTAGCTATCGAATCCACAGAGACCAAGGTTACTCTATGAAGCTATGGATTTATATTTAAAGCTAAGACAAAATGGGAGTTGGTTTGCAGTGAAACAATGAACAGAACGATAATTAAAATGATGCAAATTCAATAAGATAAAGGCACTAGATCAGGATCATTCGCCGGTGACTTTGGATTTAGGACTGAGCATCTATTCAGGATTCAATTTTAGCGCAATCTAGAACTCAAACATAAATGTAATATTGCCCCACTGTCGTGATGTATCAATATCTTTATCTAACCCCCTAAATGCCTAAACTGTCGTTTGAATTCAGAGATGTTGATAAGCATTAACAAAATGGTTCGATTTGTTCACAATCGATGGCAACAATCAACTGTCGTTGGTTACACACCGATTGCTCATCAATGGTTTATCTAGCAACCTAGAGCACTGTCGTGAATAAGTTAAACTTGAAATCATTGACTAGGTGATCAAATTAGCCTAAGCATTACGAATCTCGATTGATGAAGACAATGATATCATTTCCTATTTGGCTCAGTCACTATCATCCTAATTCACCATTGAAATCCCCTAATCTAGCTATGAGACTACTCAACCATGGAGATCAAAAACGCAGCAATCAAATGAGAATGGTTCATCATGAAAAAGCAAAGAGATAAGGGTTTAAGAAATCTTCTCAATAGAAAGTCGTGGATGATCCTCCAAATCTTACAAGCAAAATCCAAGGAAACGAAAACACTTGATGGATCTCAAGATCTTAGAACAAATGAGTCTCAGCCTTTTGAATGGGGAAAATGAAAAATCAGAAAAAGTGAACTCTGTTTTAGAGAGTGGCTGGGTCTTATTTATAATAAAAAATTAGGGCAACCAGTTCTGGGTGACCGACCGGTCGGTCTGGACCTGGACCGGTCGGTTTATCTTCACAAAGTCTCGGGTCTTCAGGTCTGGAGACCGGTCGATCTCCATCCGGACCGGTCTGTTCGGATTCCAGGGGCTGCGGCTTCGGGCTTGGACCGGTCGGTCCTAAGGGTTGATCGACCGGTCCTGTTTCCAGGAGCTTTCCGGTCTTCGAGTCTTCGGGAGAGCAGATGCTCGCTCCAAACCGAGCAGATGCTCGGTTACGAAAAACGTCATATCTTCTCCGAATTTGTCCCTTTCGCTCCAATGACTCCTAATCACTCCAATCCATGCTTGAGAGCCTCCTAGAACCTGAAAAGACACGAAATGAACTAGAAAGAACCAGAAATAAATAGAAAGCAATATGTAAAAGAGACCAAAATACAAATATATCAATTCTCCCGGACCTAGACCTTTGTTTGTCCTCAAACAAAACAAAATCTAGAATAGAAGAGTGTTCGAAAAACCGGATGGAATTCACTTGCTAGTTGGAAAGATTTCGGACTTCCTACTCTCGTCATCGGGCCTTAGAACATGTACCGTAATCAACCATGGGGTTCATAGCCTATGCTTAGTCATCCACAACTCATCAAACGTTGGCATCCTCAATATCATCTCTTAAATAGATTAATGAAAATGAAAGTACAATGATCTTACCCAAGGGGGATCGTTTCAAGGGGTGCCGACTTCTTCTAACCAAGACCCTCTCCTGCATACTCATTTAAAACTCAAATCCTCTCTCAAAATTAGTTATTGTTATTGGCTTTAATAGTTATATACTTGGTTTTTTTTTTTTTTTATATGGGACGAATCTTATGAGGTCACAAAGGAGATACGAGTTTACGCATCATCCCCTGGTTCACTCGAAACTTTTAGTTTCCCTTACAACATGCCTTCCGTGAGGTCACAAAAGAGACACGGGTTTACGCATCATCTCCTGGCTACTTTGGGCATATTGCTTTGAAGTTTTTTTTTTTTTTTTTTTTTTTTTTTTTTTTTTTTTTATGGGACGAATCTTATGAGATCACAAAGGATACACGGGTTTACGCATAGTCCCTTGGGTCACTTCGATCCTTTTAGTTTCCCTTACAACATGCTCTCCTGAGGTCACTAAAGATATACGGGTTTACGCATAGTCCTCAGGGTCACTTGAGCATGTTGCTTTCAATAAAGAGAGGAGAGTTAAAGAGTATACTAGATGGAGAGTTGCGGTGTCTTACATGGTTCGAAAAAGTCTTGCCCAATGAACATCAAACCCTTGAGAGAGAAATTAAAGATCAAGATTAGGTACCAAATAGATTTGAGATGACATTGGATCAACCTAATTCCGATAAGTGTAGGAATGTTTCAACCACCCATGACCTTTCCGAAACAGAACTTTGGCCACAATGTGAGTCATGCAAGTGATCCTTAATCCGAAAAGAATTCCAAAAGATCAAGTTCATTATTCCAAAAACAGACTCAATAAAAATCGAAAATAAGTTCGTAAAACAAAATACTTAGGACTAACACAACAACCAGACCGCTCGCCCCAGACTTAAATCACACCGTCTCCGGTGTGAAAAAGTTTAGGAGATTGGAGACAAAACATAAAGATAAACAAAACGGATAAAACAATGATAATAGAAGGGTGAAAGAGATATCACCGAGTGGAAGCTTCATCGCCTCCTTCATCGCGCGTCTTTCTCTTCTTGTGGGCCAATGGCTGCTCCGAACTTGAGGTGGAGGACGATGGAACTGGTTGAACTTTGGAAAGTGTCTCCAAAATCTTCTGCATTAGGCTGTTGTTCTTCATCGTTGATTGGATCATCCATTGCCTATACTCAACACCATCAGCATCATCAGAGATGGGAGGGAGATCAAACTCACCAGGAGTAGGGATGGTGTTGTAAGTGAGGCGAGGGATGGAAGAGCCAACGTCCTCGAAGCTGGGTTGTGGGCAGGTGGTCGGTTTTGATTCGCTCTAACATGAGCAGGTGGACGCTTTGGTGGCTGAAGAAAGGCGGCTTGGATTTGGCACTAGGAACTCCGGAGGTGGCTGAAACGCAAGGTCATCCATCGTGTTGAGCTGTGTGAGGTGTGGACATGGAAGCATAATGAATTTTGAATCCCCGTTGGCAGCTATGAACTGATAAGCACTTTGCTTAACGATGATCTTCGAGTTTAGCAGATGCTGCATATCCACCCGCGATAGTTCTTCGACGTAAGAAGCCTTGGATAGATCCACTTTGAGATGACGTAATAGTGATGTGAGCAAGCTTCCAATGCGCTCAACACGAGGTCCATTGGTGGTCAAAGCTGGTTGACCCTTTATTGCGCATATCGTCTCGGCGAATCGGATGCCCAAGTTATAGCGATAATGCTCATATTGCGCCGAGTCTCCATTTCTTATAATCGGACCAACACCCAAAAACAGCAGCATTAACTCATCAATATGTACCTTGTTACCCGCAGCTCGGTCAAACAGTAAGTTGCTGAGAAGGCGCGCGGCAATGCGGAGAGCAGGATGACAGAGGCGGTTTTGGCTCGCTGAGTTGCTCGAGTACGTTCCAGAAGCAATGACGTTCCAGAACGTCTTGGATTCGTTGAATCTCTTAGGTGCCTCCAGGTTCTTGTCTGTGGCGTGAAAACCGTAGATGTTGCAAAAATCTGTCATCGAGATCGCGTATCTCGTTCCTCCAGCAAAGAACGAGAATGTTGCTTCATGCAAGGATGGTTTCTCCGGGTTTGCGTGAGTGAGAGTGGCGGTAGCAAGGCATTGTCGAGTTAAATTCGGGTAAAGAACATCCTCCTCTAGAGCAAAACACATGCAACTAGCGTTGAGAAGAATGCTACGCACTTGCTCTCTAAGACCTAGTTCCGTCAAGGTTTGCTCACACAAGAACCTAGTTGGTTCAAGCTTCAAAGCCAATAGCTTGTTGTAGTTGAAAGCACTTATCTCGTCCCAAACGGTGGTTGAGTTAGGCGGGAGCCCAGCGGTGTCAATATCGAATAGAGTATCTTCAGGGCGAGGCCATGGGAACGTGGTGGGTCTCCGAGATGAGGAGGAGGAGCCAATATCCTTGCTCCTGTGTTGTTTTGCAAATCGCATCTTCGGTGGCATGATTGGAATCGGCGGCGAGAGAGAGAGAGAGTTGAGCGACGGAGATTGATGAAAGAGAGAAGTGGAGAGAGGAGGCAGGGATTTCTATAAGAAAAAGAAAAGAAAAGTGTTAGTAAAAGAAAAGAAACCTAGGGCTTTTATAAGAAATTTTTTTTTTTTTTTTTTTTTGTAGAGAAAAAGGAAAATTCGGAGTGGGCCTGCGGGTACTGGACCGACCGGTCCTGATACTGGATCGGTCGGTCCGATTTCCAGAGGGAAATCGGGTGTTGCACTTCGACACGGACCGACCGGTCCTAGGTAAGGATCGATCGGTCCCAATTCCAGGGACCTTGGTCGTGTCTTGCTGCCAGACCGACCGGTCCTGGGTTAGGATCGACCGGTCTGGTTCCCTGAGGCCTTCAACAAAATATATATATATATTTTTTTTTTAGAACACAAAAACTAAAAGCACAAATAAGATGTTAGTGATAAAAGAAAATTTAAAGCATATTATGTACTAGAAACCGTACCAATGGGTTGCCTCCCATCAAGCGCTTGTTTTAAGTCGTTAGCTCGACTTTGTAAAGCGTTTTAAGCTTGGGGAGTGTCGGTAAGGGGAATAGATCCACCTTCTCCAATGCGTGTGTCTGCGAGATAAGGCTTGACCCGCTGACCATTTACTATAAACTCTCCTCCTTTAGTGTCCAACAACATTATAGCTCCGTGTGGTCTTACTTCTTTGATCGTGAACGGACCCGACCATCTTGACTTGAGCTTGCCCGGAAACAACCTTAGGCATGAATTAAACAACAAGACTTGATTGTTAGGAGCAAAATTACGGGAAATAATCCTCTTGTTGTGATAAGCTTTCGTCCGCTCCTTATAGATTTTCGAGTTGTCATAGGCGAGATGTCTAATCTCCTCCAATTAGTGCAACTGCATAGCTCTTCTCTTGGACGCACTAAGGATATCAAAGTTAAGCATCTTAACAGCCCATGCCGCCTTGTACTCAAGCTCCACCGGGAGATGGCATGCTTTCCCATACACCAAATGAAAAGGCGTTGTCCCCAACGGAGTCTTATAGGCAGTCCTATAAGCCCATAACGCGTCATCCAACTTAGCGGTCCAGTCTTTTCTAGTGGTACTTACTGTCTTTTGAAGAATACTCTTGATTTCTCTGTAAATAACCTTAACTTGACCACTAGTTTGCGGGTGATAAGTTGTTGCAACCTTATGCTTGACACCGTGTTTCCTTAGAAGGTTCTCAAAAACCTTGTTGACGAAATGAGTCCCTCCATCACTAATCACTTCTCGCGGGACTCCAAACCTGGGGAATATTATGGTTTTGAACATCTTTAAAACCACAGCGGCATCGTTTGTTGGGGAAGCAATGGCCTCAACCCATTTGGACACATAATCAACAGCCACTAAGATGTACTCGTTTCCATAGGAGGATGGAAACGGTCCCATAAAGTCTATTCCCCATACATCAAAAACCTCAACTTCCAGAATGAATTTTTGGGGCATTTCATTACGCTTGCTGATGTTCCCTTGCCTCTGACAGGCATCACACTTAGACACAAATCTGTTTGCATCCCGGAACATCGTTGGCCACCAGAAACCAGCTTGTAATACCTTCAAAACCGTCTTGAATGTGGCAAAATGGCCAGCATAAGACGAACCATGACAATGTTGTAAGATCCCAGGGATCTCTGCCTCCGATACGCATCTCCTATAGAGCCCATCTGAACAATGCTTGTACAAATACGGCTCATCCCAAAAGTAGCGCCTAACATCGCGGAAAAACTTCTTTCTCTCGCTTCCCGTTAGATTTTCAGGAACCTTTTCAGTAGCCAGGAAGTAAGCGAACTTACCGAACCAAGGGAAACTCAGAGGTTGAGCATTTTGAATCATTCCGGAAAAGAACATCTGAGCAGGTGCTCGACCTGGTGGTTGGAAAGTGTTACAGATTTCGACCAAGTAGATATGCTCATCCGGTAGACTATCATCCATAGGCGTTTCATCTTCAACGTGTAGCCTACTCAAATGATCTGCAACTTCATTGTCGGACCCTTTTTTATCTCAAATCTCGAGATCGAACTCTTGAAGCAACAAAATCCATCCCAGCAATCTGGGCTTAGCATCCTTCTTGGTCAGCAAATACTTCAACGCAGCATGATCGGTGTTAACAATTACCCTAGACCCGACGAGGTACGACCTTAACTTCTCAAAAGCGAATACAATCGCTAATAACTCCTTCTCGGTAGTAGCATACCGGCATTGAGCATGATCCATCGTCCGACTAGCGTAATATATCACGTGGAGCTTCTTGTCTTTCCTCTGACCTAGAACGGCTCCCACAGCAAAATCACTCGCATCGGTCATGACTTCAAACGGCAGTTCCCAATCAGGCGGTTGTACTACCGGCGCACTAACCAAGGCCCCCTTAAGGGTGTGAAATGCTGCTAAACAGTCACTATTGAAGTCAAACTTCACCTCTTGACACAGCAATCTAGTGAGGGGTCTAGCAATGTTGGAGAAATCCTTGATGAACCGACAGTAGAAGCCGGCATGTCCCAAAAAGCTTCGGATCCCCTTAACCGTAGTAGGCGGTTGCAAACTCATCATCACCTCTATTTTAGCCTTGTCGACTTCTATCCCCTTCTCTGATATTCGGTGGCCAAGAACTATCCCATCTCGGACCATGAAGTGACACTTCTCCCAATTTAGAACGAGATGCTTCTCCTCGCATCAGGAGATATACCAGTAATATCATCAAGTGAATATCCTAGAGCCTTCCTATACTTTCTCAATTCACACAAAAGCAAGGTAATCTGAACATTGTTCAATTCAGCATTCACTATAATGGGGTAAGTGGAGTTAGGACCGAGAAACGCGTACCTGAGCCCTTCTGGAAGGGTCTTCAATTCCAGCTTTGGAGCTTTCAGCTCGCTCCAAGAACTATGAATAGTAGACTGAGCAGGTGGTTGTTCATCTTCGATTTGTGTATCCTCTCCCAAACTCAGATATTCATCTCCTTTTTCCACTCGGGAATTAGAATCCAGAAACTTAGCGAATCCTTCGGTGTCTTCACTCAGAAAACCCTATTCTCCCTCGGCTTTAGTCAATGCGACTTCAAGCGGATCTTTTGCTAGAATCTCTTCAATCTCATCTTCTAACAGCTCTGATTCATCATGGATAACAAACGTGTGCCCATCTATCATCGGTTTCTTGAGAAGTTTGCTCATCTCAAACCGGACTATCATATCTCCTAGACGGAGATCCACTATGCCTTCTTCGACATCAATAATGGCATGTGCTTTGCGTAAGAAAGCTCTGCCCAAAATCAACGGATCCTTAGGTTCCTCATCAAGCTCTAGAACCACGAAATCGGCTGGGATTAGAGTATCCCCAATTCGGACATGCAAATCCTCTATGACACCCAACGGAAGCCTTGTAGACCGATCCGCAAAAACCAATCTTGGTGGGTTTAAACTCGGTGAAGCCCAAACGCTTAGCCACGAAATATGGCATCAAATTCACGCTGCTTCCTAAGTCGCACAATGAACATGCAAACGTGCAAGGTCCAATCTTTACAGAAATCACAAATCTTCCCGGATCACCTTTCTTCGTTAACACCTTACTCTGAAGTATGGCTCTACACTCCTTAGAAACCATCATTACACTCTTGTCTTCAACGACTTTTCCAGCGACTAACTCTTTCATGTACCCCTTGAGTGATGGAATCATCTGAACGGCATCAGTTAAAGGAAGCTTTACCGTCAAGTCCTTTAGCATTTCCTTACACTTTGCATTCTCCAAATCTTTCCTAGATTTCTTGGGAGGTTCTGGGTGAGGCACCTTGGGTATATAAACTCGTTCAGGCGGAGCCTCGGAGCTTTTCTCGGGAACATCCCGAGTGAGCAGGTGCTCGGTAGTAGGGAGCAGGTGCTCGGCAGTAGGGAGCAGGTGCTTGGAAAAATTTTCCGCAGAATCGACTTGGTCAGAAACCGGAGGTGTCCCTGAGCTTGATCCAACCTCTTTAACTCTATCTTCCTGTGATAAACCGTCCTCATGAGCCTGGTGCTTGGGTATCTTCTCCTTAGCTTTCACGCGAGAGCTTGTAACCGTAGGCGGTACCATCTTCCTTCCACTCCTCAATTCAACAGCATGCACATCATACTCCTTCCTAGGATTAGACTCACCACGTCCTGGAAGAGACCCAGCGGGTCTTTTGATAGCCTTGGCGGTTTGAGCCACTTGCGTATCCAACTTCTTCACATGTGCGGTGACGGCCTCATACTTAGCATTCAAATCTTCGTACATGCGATCTACCTTGGTATTAATCTCTGTGGATGCCTTCTGTTGCCAAAAACTTGATGTCTTCTGTTGGTTGACCATTAACTGCTGCATGAGACTCTTCAACTCGTCTTGAGAGTTAGACGCGGATGGAGCTTGTTGTGGTGCGGTGAACTGAGTAGCTTGTTGTTGGTTTCCTCCTTGGAACCGATTCTGATTCGGGACGAACTGCCTCCCTTGAGAGTTGTTGGGGTAGTATTTCTGATATCCTGAACCTTGTGCATTCTGATTCGAATTCCTTGCTGCGGGTAGACTTGGTCTTGTGGGTTTTCCACATTGGTGCTTCGGTAAGAGAGGTTGGGATGGTTCTGGTAGTTGGGGTTGAACCCACGGTTCTGATATCCTTGGCCACTCACGAAATTAACCTCTTGAGCTCCGGCGGTCTCATCATCCTCAAACTCTTGAAGGATGGGTGTTTCCTCATTTTCCTCCACAAGTTTTACCGATCTCTGATTTTCACGTAGGAGTAGATTAACCTTCGCTGTCAACTCATCAATCTTCTGAGTGTCCACCGTGTTAACCTTCTTGGACCTATCATACTCGAGAGCCTTGTTGTTGGAGCTTGAAGCAAGGTTCTCAATCAGCTCGAATGCACCGTCTCTTGTCTTGGTCATGAAGTCTCCGTTGCTCGCAGCATTTAGAGCATTCCGATAGTCCCATTCAACTCCATCATAGAAAATACCCAGAATTTGCTCATCCTTGAAACCGTGATAAGGGTACTCCCTACGATATTCCTTAAGTCTCTCCTAAGCTTCACAGAAAGCTTCTCCAGAGTGTAGTTGGAACGAAGAGATCTTGTTCCTCAAAGATGCCATTTTGGATTTGGTGTAGAAATGGTCCAGAAATGTGGCTCTAACCTCATCCCATGTCTTCAGAGAACCAGCTGGCAATGATTTCAACCACCTTAGAGCCTTGTCCGAAAGTGAGAATGGGAACAACTTGCATTTCAGGAACTCGCTCGGAACCCCTATTAGACCCCGTAGTGCTGCAGATTTCTTCGAAGTTCTCGATGTGATCCATCGGTATCTCAGCTGGTAATCCGTGGAACAAGTGTTGTTTCACCAATGAGATCATCTGAGGCTTGATCTCGTAGTCTTGCCTCTGAATTGTCGGTGAAACAATAGCCGAACGGTTCTGATAGAAAGCATGTGGATTATCCGAATCCCCAATTCCCGGTTGTAAAGGAGGAGCTTGTGGTTGATTTCCTTGCAGTACTACAATCTGATCTCTTAGTATCTGTAACTGAGCGTTCATATCTTCCTGATTAGCCATAGTATCCGGATTAGGCGAGTTTCTTCGCCGACGGTTTTGACGTTCGAGGCGAGCTAACTCTTCGTTTGAAGCACTGACTAACGGTTCGGTGATGTTTCTTCTTGTTCTTCTACTGGTCATGCACCTGAAACATACCAAAAACAAATGAAAACAAAAACAAAATTAGAAAAACGTCTTAGACTATAAATAGAAATCGAATTTCAAAGGTAACGCAATTGCTCCCCGGCAACGGCGCCAAAAACTTGATGTCAGAGGTTTTAACCCCAAAATAAGTCCGCAAGTGTACAGACAAAAGCAGTAGTATTTTAGCTATCGAATCCACAGAGACCAAGGTTACTCTATGAAGCTATGGATTTATATTTAAAGCTAAGACAAAATGGGAGTTGGTTTGCAGTGACACAATGAACAGAACGATAATTAAAACGATGCAAATTCAATAAGATAAAGGCACTAGATCAGGATCATTCGCCGGTGACTTCGGATTTAGGACTGAGCATCTATTCAGGATTTAATTTTAGCGCAATCTAGAACTCAAACATAAATGTAATATTGCCCCACTGTCGTGATGTATCAATATCTTTATCTAACCCCCTAAATGCCTAAACTGTCGTTTGAATTCAGAGATGTTGATAAGAATTAACAAAATGGTTCGATTTGTTCACAATCGATGGCAACAATCAACTGTCGTTGGTTACACACCGATTGCTCATCAATGGTTTATCTAGCAACCTAGAGCACTGTCGTGAATAAGTTAAACTTGAAATCATTGACTAGGTGATCAAATTAGCCTAAGCATTACGAATCCCGATTGATGAAGACAATGATATCATTTCCTATTTGGCTCAGTCACTATCATCCTAATTCACCATTGAAATCCCCTAATCTAGCTATGAGACTACTCAACCATGGAGATCAAAAACGCAGCAATCAAATGAGAATGGTTCATCATGAAAAAGCAAAGAGATAAGGGTTTAAGAAATCTTCTCAATAGAAAGTCGTGGATGATCCTCCAAATCTTACAAGCAAAATCCAAGGAAATGAAAACACTTGATGGATCTCAAGATCTTAGAACAAATGAGTCTCAGCCTTTTGAATGGGGAAAATGAAAAATCAGAAAAAGTGAACTCTGTTTTAGAGAGTGGCTGGGTCTTATTTATAATAAAAAATTAGGGCAACCGGTTCTGGGTGACCGACCGGTCGGTCTGGACCTGGACCGGTCGGTCCATCTTCACAAAGTCTCGGGTCTTCAGGTCTGGAGACCGGTCGATCTTCATCCGGACCGGTCTGTCCGGATTTCAGGGGTTGCGGCTTCTCGGGGCTTCGGGCTTGGACCGATCGGTCCTAAGGGTGGATCGACCGGTCCTGTTTCTAGGAGCTTTCCGGTCTTCGAGTCTTCGGGCGAGCAGATGCTCGCTCCAAACCGAGCAGATGCTCGGTTACGAAAAACGTTATATCTTCTCCGAATTCGTCCCTTTCGCTCCAATGACTCCTAATCACTCCAATCCATGCTTGAGAGCCTCCAAGAACCTGAAAAGACACGAAATGAACTAGAAAGAACCGAGATGGAGCAATCACAGAGCGAATGAGGAAAACTTTCTTCGGAGATGGAGCAACTAAGCACAAAGTTCCTTGGATCAGGTAGCTTCACTGGAACTCTGCTCTGAATCATTGCGCTTACTTCCTCTCAAACCACAACCTCCTTCTTCTTCTTCTTAGAAACCGGAGCTGTGCCCAAAAGAATCGGTTGAATGTCTCTAGTCAGCAATGCTCCTTCCTCAGGACTAATACCATTCGCTGCAAGCCGCTTGACATATCTTCTAAGCGCAGGAGAAAGTTTTACCACATCAACTAGAGGCATCTCCACCATGATCTTATCAATAATCTGCATGCACATGGCCTCTTCGGCTTCCTGCTTTGAACTTTTAACTCTGGGGAAAGGAACCTTTGGCTTGTAGACGTTCTCCTCTACCTTATCTAAAGATTTGGACGAAGTTGGGCGTGTATGTGGCTCGTGTCGATCGACAGATAAAGGAGTGTCGATCGACACTTGAGTGTCTGGAATTTCTGTGGATCGACTCGCGACCCGTGTCGATCGACAGCCATCTCCGTCGATCGACGGAGAAGCCCCTGGAAAAATTTCTTCACCTTCAATCTGCTCCAGCTCATCCAACTGTTCTGCACTAAGTCTCTTCTTCAAATTAGGCCCTTGGAGAGTCTTTCCACTCCTTAAGGTGATGGCAGCACAAGTATGCTTCGGATTTGTATCCGTTCTTGAAAGAAGAAATCCATCCTGTCTCTTTACTGATTCTGCAGTCTGAGCAACTTGTGTATCAAGCTTCTTGACATGAGTGCTCAAAGATTCAAATTTCCCATTAAGATCTTGGTAGACGGAATCCAACTTCCCATTGAAAGTGACTTCCAACTTCTGTTGTCCCTCTAGGATTTGCGCAAGCATGTTCTTTACCTCATTGTCCTGCTCAGGAGGTTTCTGGTAAGAAGAGGATCCGTAATTCCTATTGTAATTGTTGCTCTGGAAAGGCTTCTGATAAGACGACCCATATCCCTGCTGATTCTTGAACTTCTGGAATCCTGAATCATTGATGTAGTTCACATCCTCTGCAGTTTCAACTTCATGAGCAAACTGGACCGACTTCTTTCCCATAAGGATACCTTTCATAAAATCCAGCTTTGCATTCATCTCAGCCAAGTGCTTACTACCATCCTTGTTGTCACTCATCTGCTTCCTCTCAAAATCAGCGTTCTTCGTGCTGTTGCTAGAAGCCAAGTTCTCGATGAGAGTAACCGCGTCCTCTGGATAGTTGGTATTGAAATTACCACTGCTTGCTGCATCCAGTGCCATCTCATATCGCCAATCCACTCCTCTGTAGAAGATGCCTAGCAACTGAACATCTGTGAAGCCATGGTGAGGACAGTCTCTCTGATAGGACATTAGATGCGTCCACGCAGCCCTGAATGCTTCTGTAGAACCCTTCTTGAATGAAGTAATCTTCGTCCTTAACTCTTCTGACCTCGCATCGTCGAAAAAGTTGTTCAGGAACGCTTTCTTTGTGTCCTCCCAAGTAGTCAGCGATCCAGGTTCTAGTTGCTTCAACCAGTAAGAAGCATCCCCACTAAGAGAGTATGGGAATAGCTTGCTAGAGATAATCGCTAGACACTCCTTGAGCTTTGATGCTAGAAGCTAAGTCTTCAAAATTTTCGATGTGGTCCATCGGATGCTCATGGGGAAGGCCATGGAAGGGATGTTGAGCTACTAGTGAGAAGTAAGCAGGCTTCAGCTCAAAATCATTCCCCTGGAAAGCAGGAGGACGAATCGCAGCTCGATTCGCATAGAACTGGTCCGGTCGATTGAAATCTGCTAAAGTGCGATTCTGGACAGGCTGTCGATCGACACCCTCTTGGTGTCGATCGACGCCAAGCTCTCTGTTGCGTCGAGCGATATCCTCTGTGCGTTGAGCGACTTGCCATTTTTATTCGTGTCGAGCGACGTCAAGCCTCTGTCGCTCGACACGAGCAAGATCTTCACGAACACGTTCTGCTTCTTCTTCCTCGCGGGCTCGCTGCTGTTCAGCCTCATCAATTATCACTTTCCCAGCCTCATCTAGCCTTTGACCATCTTCATTATAGCGGTTCCCTTCTCTGTTGAAGAAACCATCATCTCTTTGGAACAACATTATCTACTTAACCATCTTCGTAGCTTCTTTCGTCGCTTTTCGATTGGTTCGTTCCAAGCGTGCTAGATCCTCAAGTTCCAGTTCCAAAAGTTCTTTGTCCTTGCTGCTCCTGGTATTGCGATTTCGCATGTACCTGAAACGCAAAACAAAGAGAGAAAAACAAAAAATAAAAACAAGATATAAAAAGACCTAGACAAAATCTTAATAAAATAAATCTAATGGTTATGACTCCCCGGCAACGGCGCCAAAATTTGATATGCTCAAATTAAACCTAAGAGCTACTCTCTCAAATTAAGAGATCAATGCAGTACTTAAGGTATCGAAATCCGCAGGGAATCAATGAAACACAGTAGATTTAATGAGTTAAGATTATACTAAGCAGAATTATGAGAATGCAAGTAAACAAAAGCAATTAAAACGGTTGTGAGAATCAATAGAGAAAAACGCTAGGCACAGGAAAATCTCAGGTGAATCAGATATGCAGATGATCAATTAGCAATAGGATTTATGAAGCTCAGTTCCTAAACATGAACACGAAAGTAAAACAAACCAGCTTCCGCTGCGAATATTATCTATGAATAAATCCAAGAAAACCAAATTTCTTTGCGAATCCTATGAATCTAAACAAGCATTAGTTTCAGGCTCAATTGTTCACAAAACCCTAAGCCAAATTCCTTTGCGAATAGGAATTTTGCTCATCAAAAACTAGTTCAGGTTATCAATCAAACTGTCGTTTCTATTAATAAACCCTAGATCAGATTCAAGGTAGCTAATCAAGAATCAGCAATAAGAACAAGTTAAGATGAAGAACTTCTAATGATATTAATCCTAAGCAATTATGATCAGATCTAGCAAATCATCAACAACCTTTGAAAATCCCTAAACCTAACAGGAAAACTACTCAGAAATATCCAATGATGAAAACATGTTTTTATTAAAAGATATATCAAAGAGTTAAGTAAAATAAAGCATGAAGTCTAAACAATGGCTTAAAAACGTATATATAAAGGTCCCAAACCGACTAGAAAAAAAAGTAAACATCTGGAAATTTTAGGCTTTGATCGGGCTTCTTCTCATTAAAATCTGGCTTTTCCCGTGAAGGGTGTCGATCGACAGCCAGAATGCGTGTCGATCGACACGTGACACTCTGTAAAATCTTCATGTCTCACCAGACCTCCTGTCGATCGACGCTTAATTCCCTGTCGATCGACGCTGGCTCTGCTGGCAGATTTTGACTTTTTGACGCTCCATTCCGCAATGCTCTAAAACTTCCAGTAAACATCTTTTTTGCTCCAATCGGTCTAGTTCTTGTAAAGACTCTAAAAACACATAGAAAACACCAAAAGACTCTAAAACATGGACTTATATCATAGCTTAAACAGGGTAAAAACCATGATATATCATTGGGTTTACTATAATGCTTACTAATATTTGAAAGTTTGACACGGATTAAAAATTTAATTTTCTTTTTGAGAAAAACAGATAACACATGCACATTCATCAATATTCGGGAGGTGAGGCTTCCGTTATGTCCTTCCCCATTCCTTTATCCCTTGATCAATCACTTTAACAATTAAAATAAATCTAAAGATCTTGAAAATCTGTAATTGATATAAAATGCCTTTAGTTAGAATCAATTTAACTTTAGGAACTTAATATAACCTTTCGTAAACTGAAAATTTATTTGTTTTTCATTAATTAGATATTGTTGGCACATTTTGAGACTTTTATCAAAAACAAAATCATCTTTAAAAAACAATCACAACAAAAATACATTTAGATATTTGTTGGTTTACCCCATTTATATATCCACATAATAACAGTTCAATATTTCATAATTAGTATTTAGTATTGTAATTTTAAAGGTTACTGGTTTATCTTCCCTTGGCGGAAATAATTAATTTTGGTGGTTGATTTTTCATGAGTATTGAATATTTCTTGTTTTCAATAATTCTCATGGGTTTTTCTTTTTGATACTTGGGTTTACCATGTGCATAACCCCATCAAGTTAGAAGTTTGTAAGCTACAAGTATTTCTTTTTCTTTTTGAAAAAAGTGTGTTCTTAATAATAATCATTACTATTCACTATTCACAATTTAGCTTACTCACATTCTAGATTTCCCAATATAATCATTACTATTCATGAAATCTTGGGTTCATTTGCTGCCGTTTTTCTGTGTTCAAGTGGATATTGCTTGTTCTAGCACAATCTATGTATACTGTCTTTACTACAGCTCTCTGATTATGCTTTTGATTGGCTTTCTGGTTTATGTTATTATTCTCAAATTCATGACTTTATTTGTTGAAACTTCTTTGTCTTTACTGATCTTGTGTATTTACTGCTTGCTAGAGACAAGATGACCTCTGGTGAACAAACTGGTGCTGGCAGTTCAGGTAGTTCCAACTAAAATGTTGTGTTGTTTTTGTTTGTTGTTCAAGTGAACTAACTTGAAGTGTGTTGTTCTTGAATTTGAATGTGTAGTAATTGGAATTTGTTTTCATTGTTTACTAGTTGCAATTCCTCTTCAACGTTTAGCAATACAGTATTTGGATCTACCTGAGAGTCTTATCAACGACCTAAAGGAAGTATTTGAGTCTACAACTGAGGCAACTAAGGCAGTTGATGTAAGTGATGTATTGGCGGATGGAAGAGTAACAAATGACATCAAAAATAGAGTTCGTTGTGGTTTGAAAATGAAGGCAGCCGCTTTTGCGGCTCATGCTTCCTTTGAGATCGTCAATAGACCAAATGCATCATCAACAACAGTCGGGGAAAAAAAGTACTTCTCTAAATTTGTCAAAGATATAAGTGGGTTTAGACCGAATTATGAGAGGCTTCTAAAGTCGTATGATCACTTGAACGACGTAAGTGATTATGAGGCGTACGTGTTTTACCTAAGAATAATCCAAGACGAAGAAAAAGACAGAGCAGAAGAAGAACAAGAGGAAAAAAGTCGAAATAAAAGGAGAAGAAGAAGGCGAGAGGAGAGAAGATTGGTGGTGAACTTGGTAAAGTTGGTGCAGGGGATGGTGGTAAGGAGGTGGTGGTTGGTGATGGGGGTCAGGTTGATAAAGTTGGGGTAAAGGATGCTCACATTAAGGCGTTGGAAGATCAGGTTAGCAAGCTTAAGGTTGACATAGTAACAAAGGATGGTAAGATTAATACGTTGGCAGGAGAGGTTGGAATACTTTTGGTTGAAAACATTGCTGCGTTGGAAGTATAGGTTAGCCAACTTCAGGATGAAATAGTAACAAAGGATGGTAATATTAATGTGTTGGCAGACGAGGTTGGAATGCTTCGGGTTGAAAGAGATACGATGATCGCAGCTCGTACAAGAAAGAATCAAGATATTGCTACGCCACAAGAAAAGATAAAGAACTTTGAAGAAAATAACTACAACTTAAAACAACTAAAACAACTAAGACTTTTCACTAAATATACTTCCCTTTTAATAGTAAGAGGATGCCAATTTTTTTAATATTTAAATCTGTTATAAATCATAGTGGATTGTCATAACTAGTTCTGGTCCGTTTACGGCCCATTAACACTTAGTCTTTAGGCCGGTTTAATGAATCCTAGTTGAATTAGGATTTTCCTTTTATGTACTTTCCTTTTCCCATTAGGAAAAGGAATTTTCCTTTTCTCTCTTGTAATAATCCTATATAAAGGATCTTATGATTAATGAATAAACACAATCTTCCCCATTCGTTCTCTTGATTTACAACACGTTATCAGCACGAGTTGCTCCCTAAACCCTAAAAACACAAAAAACGCGATTACTGTTCATCGTTACTATTCATCGTACTGTTCATCGCGTACTGTTCATCGCGCACTATTCATCGCACACTGTTCATCGACGATTACTGTTCATCGACGATTACTGTTCATCGACGATTACTGTTCATCCGGCGTTACTGTTCAAATCATAGTTCATACAGCCTTTAAGGTTACGGCGAACTAGAAGAAAGTTCATACAGCCTATCAACGGTTACGGCGAACTAGAAGACTCACGGAGGTTAAGATAAACTATAAGAAACCCTAATCTAAAGAACCTAGATTCATGATAATCTTAGAAACCCTAATCTAAATCATGCTTGTTATTGTTATTGCTTGCTTGATTGTGTTTATTGATTCATGATTCGTAATCACTTGAAACCCTAACTTGAAACCCTAACCTAATTCAATTAAAATCCAAACCGATTGCATGATCTGTACCCGTGTCGATCGACACTAGTTTTATGTCGATCGACATAAAACTAGTGTCGATCGACACGTAACCTTCTGCCTGAATTTGTTGTTTGAATTAAACTGTGTCGATCGACACAAATCACCCGTCGATCGACAGTAAACACTCTGTCCAAATTTGGTTGCATATTTATTTGAACTCGTTTGTTTGTTTGCTTGTTTGGATTGATTCGTTGATTGATAAACATGAAACTGAAACTGATTGCATCATATAGACATAACATGCTTGATTAAAATCCGGTCATATCATCATACGGTTTAGAATTTGAATACTAGGCTTGCATCATGAGCATATAAAAACATTATGTTAGGTTGTTAAACATAAAAATCTGGTTTCATAAGCATCATGCATCCGTACCCGTTTATATAAGCACCCATGACCTATTTTGCATCATATGCATAAACTTTAAAATCTTATAGTTCTTAGAGAATAGGATGAATGTTTTCAGATGTCGAAAATCAACAATTTGGATTATGCTGCCCTCAATCTCTCTGGAGACAATTACTTACAGTGGGCGTTGGATACTAAGATAAATCTAAAGTCTAAAGGACTTGGCGAATGTATCATTGAGGATAATAATGAGAATGAAAGGAATCGATACAGAACGATATCGATCATTCGTCATCATCTTGTTGAGGGTCTCAAGGATCAATACCTAACCATTGAGAACCCTTTGGACCTTTGGAAAGAATTAAAGATAAGATATGACCACCATAGAACAGTGTTGTTACCAAAGGCCAATTATGATTGGAGGAATCTCAGGTTCCAGGACTTCAAGTCCGTGGAAGAATATAACTCGGCTATGTTCAGAATAGTTTCTCACTTTAGACTATGTGGTGAGAAAGACATGTTGGAAAAGACCTTCTCCACCTTTCACACTAATAACGTGTTGCTTCAACAGCAATACCGTGAAAGATGTCTTGAGACATACTCAAAGCTTATAGCATGTCTATTACTAGCCGAGGAGAATAATACACTGCTAATGAGAAACAGTGAGATGAGACCTCCTGGATCAGCCCCACTTCCTGAAGCGAATGTGGCCACAGATGAAAAGAAAGAAATTAACCACGTCCAAAGTGATTATAGACATCGTGGTCGTGGACGTGGGGGTAGATGGCAAGGACGTGGCCGTGGCCATTTTAATCCATACGGCCGAGGTCAGGGCCGAGGCCACGGATTCCATAACGATCATTCTAACCGCGGGCCAGGACGAGGACGCAGATACCGAACTGACTATGATCGTGATAACCGTGGTATTACTTCTCAACCACGAGAATCAAACCCAAAATCAGTTTGCCATCGATGTGGAATGAGTAATCATTGGGCTAAGACATGTAGGACTCCCAAGCATCTGGTTGAACTCTATCAAGAGAGCCTTAAAGGGAAGAATCCAGAAACTCATATGATCCAGCATGATAATGAAGGAGATTTCGATCATGAGCAAGATGACTTGATGAATTTTGAAACCTCAGATATACTTAAGTGATTGATTTTGATTTTCTGTTTTGGTGTTTTGTGTTTTGCTTGTTTTACGTTTTACACTTTATACTTTGGTTTTGTGTTATTGCTTTCTATTAAACTTTATGGAATGAAAGAGTGTTATTTAAAAGTATCTATTGTTATTTCTTTTGAAGTATGAACGATATGGATGTGTTCATTGTGGATAGTGGATCAAGCCACTCGATATTAAGAGATAAGAGATACTTCATTGATCTTACACTTAAAAAGGCAAATGTAACCACAATTGCGGGTATAGCAAATTTAATTGAAGGCCACGGTCAAGCCCATATTTTATTACCTAAGGGCACGCATCTAGAAATTTCTAATGCGTTATATTCACCTAGTTCAAAGAGAAGTCTATTGAGCTTTAAAGACATTCGAATGAATGGTCTTCATGTTGAAACTAAGGACGAGAATAACAAAGAATTCCTTCAAATCTTTGAAACCGTCCATGGCTATAAGAAAGTCCTAGAGACTATACCTGCCATTTCTGTGGGCTTTTATTGTGCTAAGATCGGAATGATAGAAGCAAATGCTATGGTAAACAAAGAGTTTACTGAGAATTTCACTTTTTGGCATAACCGGCTTGGCCATCCCGGTGCTAACATGATGCGAAAGATATTAGCAAGTACTAATGGGCACACCTTGAAAGAAAGGAGAGTTATCCCAAAGGATCTCACGTGTGAAGCATGTTCACTAGGGAAACTCATTACTAGGCCATCACCAATCAAAGTAACTAAGGAAACGATAAATTTTCTGGAAAGAATTCAAGGAGACATATGCGGACCAATACACCCACCTTGTGGGACGTTTAGATATTTTATGGTCCTTATTGATGCATCCACGAGATGGTCACATGTCTGCCTATTATCAACTAGAAATGTGGCATTTGCAAGATTGCTTGCCCAGCTCATACGTTTAAGAGCACACTTTCCAGATTTTCCTTTAAAGACTATACGTCTTGACAATGCTGGTGAATTTACGTCCCAAGCGTTTAACGATTATTGTATGTCCATGGAGGTAAGTGTTGAATATTCTGTGGCACATGTACATACACAAAACGGTTTGGCTGAATCGTTTATTAAACGCATACAGTTGATTGCTAGACCGTTGCTAATGAGATCAAAACTCCCGGTCTCAGCTTGGGGACATGCAGTTTTACATGCAGCAGAGCTAATTCGTATCAGGCCATCTAGTGAACATAAATATTCCCCATCACAGTTAATAACGGGTCAAGAGCCAGACATATCCCATCTTAAAACATTCGGATGTTCCGTTTATGTGCCTATTGCACCACCACAGAGAACAAAGATGGGACCTCAAAGGAGGATGGGGATATATGTTGGATATGATTCTCCTACTATCATTAAGTACCTTGAGCCAACCACAGGTGATTTGTTTAAGGCCAGGTACGCAGATTGTCATTTTGACGAATCTGTCTATCCAACATTAGGAGGAGATAACAGACTGGTAAAGGAAATTATATGGAATCAAACGTCCTTAAAATGGCAAGATCCTCGGACTCAAGAATGTGAATTAGAAGTCCAAAAGATTATACATTTACAAAAGCTAGCTAATCAATTGCCAGATTCCTTTGCTGACCCGAAAAGAGTAACTAAGTCTTACATACCAGCTGTTAATGCACCGATTAGAATTGATGTTCAAGAGGGACACAATCAAGTTGCTACAGAATCTAAACCACACTCAAAACGTGGCCGGCCAATAGGTTCCAAAGATAAGAATCCTCGGAAAAGAAAGAAAGGTGCTGAAATCGTGGTTGAGGAATCTGATGGAACCCCAGACATAACTGAACCGATAGTTCCAAGCAATGAGACTCGGGACGCCGAGTTTCATGGTTCTGACGTTCCTGAAAATAATGAGATCTCAATGAATTATGTTATGTCTGGAATAAAATGGAATAGAAAGTGTGTGGAAATCGATGATATATTTGCTTTTAAGGTAGCACTTGAACTTATGGAGGATCTAGAACCCACGTCGATATATGAGTGCACTCAGAGTGAAAATTGGACTAAATGGAAAGAAGCTATAAACGTGGAGTTGAATTCTTTAAGGAAAAGGGATGTCTTTGGTCCAATAATTCGGACACCCTATGAGATTAAACCAGTTGGACATAAATGGGTCTTTGTGAGGAAAAGAAATGAACATGGTGAAATCGTGAGATATAAAGCACGGCTTGTTGCACAAGGATTCTCACAGAGACCAGGAATAGATTATGAGGAGACATACTCCCCTGTGGTGGATGCTACAACTTTTAGATTTTTGATAAGTCTGGCTATAAGAGAAAAGTTGGATATGTGGTTAATGGACGTTGTAACTGCATACTTATATGGTCCACTGGATAATGAGATTTATATGAGATTACCAGAGGGTATTGAGCTCAAAGATAAGAAAGGTTCTCGAGAACAACACTGCATAAGGCTGAACAAATCCCTTTATGGACTGAAGCAAAGTGGGCGTATGTGGTACAATAGATTGAGTGAGTACTTAGTCAAAGAAGGCTATAAGAATGATCCCATCAGTCCATGTATTTTTATAAAAAACAAGTTTGCAAACAAAGGGTTTGTTATCATAGCAGTTTACGTGGATGATTTGAACATCCTTGGAACCCCTGGTGAAATTGTCCAAACAGTTGAATGCCTCAAGAAAGAATTTGAGATGAAAGACCTAGGCAAAACTAAGTTCTGTTTGGGATTGCAACTTGAGTACATAAATGATGGAATCCTTGTGCATCAAATGGCATATACTGAAAAGGTACTCAAGCGTTTTAATATGGATCAATGTCACCCATTGTCCATCCCAATGGTGGTGAGATCTCTTGATCTAGAAAAGGATCCGTTTGGTCCTAAGAGAGACTCTGAAGAAGTCCTTGGTCCCGAAGTGCCATATCTCAGTGCCATAGGAGCTTTAATGTATCTGGCAAGCCACACTAGGCCAGATATATGTTTTGCCGTGAATTTATTATCAAGATTTAGCTCATGTCCGACCCAAAGGCACTGGGACGGGATAAAACATATTCTTCGTTACCTACAAGGAACGAAAGACTTGGGTCTATTTTATACTAACCAATCTAAGGATGGTTTAGTTGGTTTTGCTGATGCAGGTTATCTTTCAGATCCTCATAATGCACGGTCCCAGACAGGTTATGTGTTTACTCATGGAGGAACTGCAATATCTTGGCGGTCAATGAAGCAGGCCATTGCAGCTACATCTTCTAATCATTCAGAGATATTGGCAATTCATGAGGCTAGTCGTGAGTGTGTTTGGTTAAGGCTGATGACCCAGCACATAAGAGTGGATTGTGGAATGGCCGAAGGTAAGCAGGAATCGACGGTCTTGTTCGAGGACAATGCAGCGTGTATAGCTCAACTTAAGGATGGATACATCAAAGGTGATAGGACGAAGCACATTCTGCCAAAATTCTTCTTCACATCCGATCTACAGAAAGATGGAGAAATTCAAGTGCAGCAAGTACGATCAAGTGAGAATTCAGCAGACCTATTCACCAAGTCACTTCCAACCTCAACGTTCAAGAAACTTACTTATCAGATTGGAATGCGTCGTTTGAAAGACTTGCAGTGAGGTTCAGAACAGGGGGAGTAATACGTGTTGTACTCTTTTTCCTTCACCACGGTTTTGTCCCAAAATGGGTTTTACTTGGTAAGGTTTTAATGAGGCAACATCCAAAGCGTATTACAAGCCAATTAGAGTTATGACATCCAAGGGGGAGTGTTATAAATCATAGTGGATTGTCATAACTAGTTCTGGTCCGTTTACGGCCCATTAACACTTAGTCTTTAGGCCGGTTTAATGAATCCTAGTTGAATTAGGATTTTCCTTTTATGTACTTTCCTTTTCCCATTAGGAAAAGGAATTTTCCTTTTCTCTCTTGTAATAATCCTATATAAAAGATCTTATGATTAATGAATAAACACAATCTTCCCCATTCGTTCTCTTGATTTACAACAAAATCGTAGTTTTAATCTTAATCATACTTATTTATTTTTACTCTGTCAAGTGTCAAACAAATATAACACTTGTTGCACATAATCGAATTTATGTTTGGTTATTCTATCGACTACTTAGTCACTAAATTAACTTATTTATTTGGTTTTGTTTCAATTAAATTATTTTTTCACATAGGAATACACTATCTCTCTCTTCTCTCCTTAATCCTCACCACAATCCTCTCATTATTGCACTCCCACAAATCTCTCCCTTCCATAACTTGAATCACAAGCAAACCGAAAATGAGCAATCTCCACCTCTACACCTCCGCAAGCTTCCGCAATTTCCCGACGGCTTTCTCCCTCCGTCACCACCACAACAACGACCTCAACCACCAACGCCGCCGATCCATCTTCTCGGAGCTCGGTGACAAAACCCTCGACCCGGGAGGTGACCTAATCACAAGATGGAACCACATTTTCCTCGTCACCTGCCTCCTCGCTCTCTTCCTCGACCCTCTCTACTTCTATCTCCCCATCGTCCAAGCCGGAACCGCATGTATGTCCATCGACGTCGGTTTCGGCATCTTGGTCACCTTCTTCCGAACCCTAGCCGATCTCTTTTTCCTCATCCACGTTCTCCTCAAATTCAAAACGGCCTTTGTCTCTAAATCATCTAGAGTCTTTGGTCGTGGTGAGCTTGTCATGGATCGCCGTGAAATTGCCCTCCGTTATCTCAAATCTGAGTTCGTCATTGACATCGCCGCCACGCTTCCTCTTCCTCAGGTTCAATTCATGTATTTTATTTTTCTAGGGCTCCAATAGGTTACAAAGGTGGATTCGTAAAGTGTGAAAATGAAAACTAATCAATGCAATATGATAATGATGGAATCATAGAAAATTCTTAACCAATTAAGAAAGAAAAGCTTAATTTAAATGATTAGATGTTATGTTCTTTCAAATTAAAATCTCTCTGTTTTTTCAGATAATGATTTGGTTTGTGATCCCAAGTGCTGGAGAATTCAGATACGCAGCACATCAGAACCACACACTTTCCTTGGTCGTACTGATACAATACGTTCCTCGCTTCCTTGTCATGCTTCCGCTAAACCGTCGGATCATTAAAGCCACCGGAGTCGCAGCCAAAACAGCCTGGTCTGGTGCAGCCTACAATCTCGTCCTCTACTTACTTGTGAGCCACGTAAGTAAAGTGACCTTATTCTCTGTCCCTTCATGACCTAAAAATGTCTCTGTTTCACAATTTGGTTTCCCTTTCAGGTTCTTGGCTCGGTTTGGTACGTTTTATCGATACAGAGACAACACGAATGCTGGAGAAGAGAATGTACTAAGGAGATGAACGCGACGCACTCACCGTCTTGTAGTCTCTTATTTCTAGATTGTGGATCGTTACAGGATCCAGGTAGACAAGCTTGGATGCGGATCACTCGGGTTCTCTCTAATTGTGATGCACGTAACGACGATGACCAACATTTCCAGTTTGGAATGTTCGGTGATGCTTTCACTAATGATGTCACTTCTTCTCCTTTCTTTGACAAATACTTCTACTGCCTCTGGTGGGGTCTCCGTAACCTCAGGTAAGGTTAATGATCTTTAATCAAATAAATCCGCATTTTTTTGCAATTCCTTTACTGATTTTGTTTGTTGGTTGGGTTTGTGTAGTTCTTATGGACAGAGTCTTGCAGCGAGTACACTGAGTAGTGAGACTATATTCAGTTGTTTCATCTGTGTGGCCGGACTTGTTTTCTTCTCTCATCTTATTGGCAATGTTCAGGTAATTTATAAAATGCTTATATATAGGTTTTTTTTTTTTATCTATGGCATATAACAATGGAGACTAAAGTGATGATTGTTAATTTTTTGTAGAACTATCTGCAATCGACAACGGCTAGGTTAGACGAATGGAGGGTCAGAAGAAGAGATACGGAGGAATGGATGCGACACAGACAATTGCCACCAGAGTTACAAGAGCGTGTGAGGCGATTCGTTCAATACAAATGGCTAACGACTCGTGGAGTCGACGAAGAAGCCATCCTACGTGCTTTACCGTTGGATCTTCGTAGACAAATCCAACGACATCTCTGTCTCGCCTTAGTTCGCCGTGTAATCTATCCCACACAACAACCAAAATTTGATTGATTTCTACTCAAGTACTACCAAACCGTATTATAACTCTCTTCTGTTTTTCAGGTGCCGTTTTTTGCACAAATGGATGACCAACTCTTGGACGCGATATGCGAGCGTTTAGTTCCTTCGCTGAACACGAAAGACACATACGTGATACGCGAAGGCGATCCTGTAAACGAGATGCTTTTCATCATTAGAGTTCGACTACAGATGGTGGACGGACAGGATTCTTTAACTCCATCACGCTTAGACCAGGAGATTTCTGTGGTGAAGAGCTCTTAACATGGGCCTTAATGCCAAACATTAACCATAATCTACCCTTGTCCACAAGAACCGTGAAAACTCTCTCTGAAGTCGAAGCTTTCGCTCTCCGAGCAGAGGACTTGAAATTCGTAGCTAACCAATTCAGGCGCCTACACAGCAAGAAACTCCAACATGCTTTTAGGTTATTATCCTTTCTTGCTTCACACGGAAGAAAACTTTCTTGTTTCACACGCTATAAAGTTTTCTTGATTTTTTTTTTTATATACCCTATCGGCTCGGTCAGCCCACTAGAAACGCACATGAGTGCTACAAAGTGGACTTCTCCCCGAAGGACCACCACACTATAAGGTTTTCTTGATCTTTTTGTTTTGACTCTTGTTCAGATACTATTCGCATCAATGGAGAGCCTGGGGAACTTGTTTTATACAAGCTGCGTGGAGACGATACGTGAAGAGGAAGCTAGCTATGGAGTTAGCTAGGCAAGAGGAAGGAGATGATTACTATTATGACGATGATGAAGATTATCAATACGATGAGATTTTGCCGGAAAGTAGTAACAACGTAGATGACAGTAGCAACAATTTGAGTGCGACGATATTAGCGTCTAAGTTTGCAGCTAATACAAAGAGAGGTGTTTTAGGGAACCAAAGAGGGTCTTCAAGGATTGATCCTGATGATCCAACTTTGAAGATGCCTAAAATGTTTAAACCAGAGGATCCAGGATTCTTCTGATTTTTTTTTTCTTTTTTTTGTGAATAAAATCATTTAGGATTTTCAGAGACTGACTGACTTGATCATGATGCTTTATGCAAAGTTAGGTATAAGGTATAAAAGAAAAAAAATTATTACAGAATAAAGTAGTAATTTGGCTCCTTGATGTGATTTGTGACTGGTCTATGATATGTCGATTTCTATCCAACCGCATATTTGGCTCCTACAGCTTTCATTGGTGTGGACTTCTCTTGTGATAATAATAGTAGTAGCCTAGTAGGTTTCACAATTAAATTCGGCTTTGAAATTCAGAAACAAATGCATTTGAGTTTGGTATATATTGATTGGGAATATCTACAAGATGATCTTTTAAAAATCGCTTTATAAGGATGTTTTAGAACTTCTTGTCATTTTGTTTGATTTCTTTTTTTCAAAAGTTTCTTGGTCAAATTTACACTACAAGAAAACAGCCGAAAATCCGACGGAATTGAAATTTTTCAATTCCGTCGGAAATCTTTCGGAATTATTTCCGACGGACAAGAAGACTGTCGGAAATCGGTCGGATTATTGGACCGTGTAACTAGCCGGTGCCGACACCGGCGGTGATTCCGGTTAGCTGTCGGAAATCCGTCAGAAATTATGAACCGTTAATATTTTCCGACGGATTTCCGACAGACACATAACTAGCTGTCGGAAATCTGTCGGAAAAAATAGCTGTTACATAGCCGTTATATAGTCATTATTATATCCGTTTGATTTTCGACGCTTTTCCGACAGATTTCCGACGGTCAGCGTATTTATATATATGATTCCACACATCTTCATTCACTCACAACAACAACAACTTCCAACCAAACATTTCTTAGAAAAAATCGTCAAGAGAGTGAGATATCATCTTCTAGATATTATAGATCGTGGATGGATGAAGAGATGTATGATCCGGAGTCGAAGACATTAAATGCAAGTTATGCACGAGGTATATGCGAGTTCATGGCGGTTGTCGGGAATCGAAAGGTGATAAAATGTCCATGTTTAAATTGTTGCAATTCGCGTAATGTTAATGTAGAACAAGTTTGGCATCACTTGTATACCAATGGTTTTATGCCGGGATACAAAATTTGGTTTTTTCATGGAGAAACTAATAATGATGGTGCTAGTAGTAGCAGTGCACCATATGTTGCGGATAGCTTAGGCGAACATAGAACGGATAACTTAGGTGAACATAGAACGGATAGCTTAGGCGAACATAGAACGGAAGTAGATTTTGGTGTAGGTACTGCTGAGATGGTTCATGATGCGTTTAGAGAGAATTTGCCATCGATCGTAATAGGGGAGGATAGAGTAGAAGAACCAAATGAAGAATCTAGAAGATTTTTTGATATGTTAGACGCAGGGAAGCAGCCCTTATATGATGGGTGTCGAGACGGACATTCACCTTTATCAACTGCTAGTAGACTGACGACCATTAAGACGGACTTCAATTTGGCGGAAGACTGTGTTGATGCGATAGCAGATTTTGTGAAAGATATTTTGCCTAAAGATAATCAGTCACTTGCATCATACTACGAGATACAGAAACTTGTAGCTGGTCTTGGTATGCCGTATCAGGTGATAGATGTATGCATCGACAACTGTATGCTATATTGGAGAGAAGACGAAGACCGGAGAAGATGTAAATTTTGTCGTAAACCACGGTATCAGGAAACTGGTGGGAGAGTTCCAATTCCATATAAACGTATGTGGTACTTACCATTGACAGCGAGGTTAAAGAGGTTATATCAATCTGCGCGAACGGCAGAACAAATGAGATGGCATGCAGAGCATCGTCAAGATGGAGAGATTACACATCCTTCAGATGCAAAAGTGTGGAAACATTTTCAAATGTTGTATCCGGATTTTGCATACGAGTCAAGAAATGTGTACCTCGGGTTAAGTACGGATGGTTTCAACCCATTTGGGAAGCATGGAAGGCAGTATTCTTTGTGGCCCGTAATCGTAAAACCGTACAATTTGCCCCCTGGTATGTGCATGCGTCGAGAGTTTTTATTCCTCTCCGTTCTTATTCCCGGCCCTGAGCATCCGAAGAGATCACTTGATGTATTCCTCCAGCCATTGATTTATGAGTTACAAATGCTATGGAGTCACGGTGTCGAAGCGTTTGATGTTTCACGGAAGCAGAATTTTCTGATGCGTGCGGTCCTTATGTGGACTATTAGCGATTTCCCAGCATACGGTATGCTATCTGGATGGACTACTCATGGAAGATTATCGTGCCCGTTTTGCCAAGACAACACTGACGCTTTCCAATTGAGGAATGGAAGAAAGCCATGTTGGTTTGATTGCCATAGAAGGTTTCTACCGAACGGCCATCCCTATCGTCGGTCTAAAAGATTATTTAAGAAAAATACACAAGTGGTTGATGCTCTAATTGATGAGATAGACGTTCGTACTATATTGGAGCAGTTGAGAGATTTTGGTGCTGAGAGGACTCCTGATTGTGGGGGTAATGGGCATGAACCGCTTTGTGGTGTAGGGGAAGCTCACAACTGGCACAAGAAGAGTATATTTTGGGATTTGCCGTATTGGAAGGATCATTTATTAAGGCACAACCTCGATGTGATGCATATTGAAAAGAACTTCTTTGACAACATCATGAATACGGTGTTAAACATCCCGGGAAAGACAAAAGACAATGTGAAGTCTAGGATGGATGTTTCAAAGATTTGCTACCGTCATTATCTTGATCGTCTTCCCGATGGTACATATCATTTTCCTCCGTACCGATTGCAAATACAAAAGATAAGAGAATTTTTCCGGTGGATTAAAGACGAAGTTAAATTCACTGATGGATATGCAGCTAATCTGGGTAACTGCGTAGACTCGCGATACCTAAATTTTATGGAACTGAAGAGTCATGATTGTCATGTACTGATGCAGAGGCTTCTTCCATTTGCTTTTACCCATCTCCTTCCTCAAACTGTCCACGAAGCTATTGCAGCAGTTGGTGCTTTCTTTAGGAATTTATGCACGAGGACACTTACAGTTGAGGGGATCCGCAACTTAGATGTCAATATACCAGTGATCCTTTGCAATCTTGAGAAGATCTTTCCGCCGTCTTTTTTTGATGTTATGGAACATCTTCCCCTACACCTCCCCCGCGAAGCCGAACTAGGTGGTCCCGTTCAATTTCGTTGGATGTATCCTTTCGAGCGGTACATGTTCCATCTAAAGAAGAAGGTCAAAATTTTGGCTCGAGTTGAAGGTTCTATTGTCGCACAGAGTATCAATGAAGAATCATCACAGTTTGCAGAATATTATTTTCCGCGGGGAGTTCGTACGAAGAGTAGACGTCCTGCTCGTCATGATGATAAAGGTGAGAGAGTCACGTATGCCGCGCTCGTCCCTGAGTTGTTTTTGCAAGTTGGCTGAGTGATTGGGAGAGGGAAGAGACGCTACCTATCACAAGATGAGTGGAGTCACTTACATATGTATATCCTCACGAATTGTGAGGAGATGGCGGAGTACGAAAGGTAAAAACAGAACTTATTTAAATACTTATTTTTTTTTATACCTAAGTAATATATAGGTTTCATATGTTATATATTGTTGTTTGCTTTCAGGATTTACATTGCATCAATACGTCGCTATTATCCTGATATGACAGAAGACGAACTTGGAGAATCTAAGGAAACCGAGTTTCCAAATTGGCTGCAATATTACGTAAGTTTTTAAAAAACGCTTATATATCTTAAAATTAGTGAATTAATTATGGGACTGAATAAAATGTTTGTTTATTAATTTGTCTAAATTATTATCTCAGGTTTCTGAAGGAATGAAGAATGGAGAAAGGTTTGCGACATGGTTACAAGAGATAGTTTCTGGCCCAAGCTTTGAAGCAACTTCATACGTTCAGTATTGCACTAGGGGATTTGCATTTAGGATTCATGAAGAAAGGTCGAGGCCAACTGAAGATTATGGTATTTCAGCTACAAGTGGTGATGTAGTCTACTACGGGATTCTCAAAGAAATATTGAAAGTGAGCTATCCAGGAATGTTGGGCATGAGGTGCATTGTTTTCTTGTGTGAGTGGTATGATCCGTCATATCCAGAAGGTGTTCAGGTGAGCCAATTTGGCGTCACTTCAGTAAATTCTTCTAAGAGACTGCAAAAGTATGACCCATTCATCCTAGCATCACAGGCAGACCAGGTTTGATTTTAAAATTTTATAATACGTGCGTTATAGATAAATAATGATATTGTAATTGCCTAAACTAAATATGTTTGTTTCAGGTATGCTACATTTCTTACCCTAGGGTAACACATCGAGGAGATCCTTGGATTACAATGACTCCAATTAATCCAAGAGGGAGACTATATGGAGTTGCTGAGCAAGATGCTATGCAACCAACTAGAATTACTCTGATGGCTCCAGTTGGTCATTCTTCAGCGGTGGACCTTTTTGTTGATTTCACTGAATTTGGTGATAATATAGTACATTCAGAATCAGAAGAAGAAGTTGGAGAATTTGATGAAGACGAAGACACAATTCCTTCGGAAGGATCATACTCAGACTCAGATTTAGGATTTTGATATGTTTGTATTTGTTAACATAACCAAGAATTTCAGATAATTTACATTTTTCTATTTTTTTAAAAAAAAAAATAATGTTCCGTCGGAAATCTGTCGGAAATATATATATATTTCCGACAGCTTTCCGACAGAAACTGATATTTATATAATTCTTATAAAAAATTCATCTGTGTATATATTCTTTTAAAGCATGCGTCGGAAATCTGTCGGAAATATATATATTTTTCCGACAGATTTCCGACGCAATATTCATATCATGCTAACCTTAAAAGACGACACGTGTTACCCTTAAATCTGTCGGAAATATATCTATTTTTCCGACAGATTTCCGACAGATTTAGGGTTTTGAGGTCAAATTCCTGAATTTCGAGAAGACAAAGTCTCGGCATACAATTCTGACAACTAAAGTGAAAGATAATTGAGTAAATAACCTTCTCGATGTTATACAAAACATGTTTTGCGATTTTGTCATGTTTCAACCAAAAGCGTTTCATACAGTTACATATACAAAACAATAGATTTTTACGGAAAATACTAAATGTTTAGAATTTGAAAGTAACAATGACCATTATCAAGTATTTTATCTTCCAAATATTGCTCCAACCATGCTATTAACTTGTAACTACGAAAACGGATCATAAACAAGCTTAAAACCCCAAATCTGTCGGAAATCTGTCAGAAAAATGTATATTTTTCCGACAGATTTCCGACGGAATTGGAGATTTCAGGTAAAAATATGTACAAAATGCTAACAATTTTTCCAAAATAAGCATTTTGGAAAAAAATGTTAACAATGCTAAATATTGTTTAAAAATTACCAATTTTTTCCAAAATGCTAATTCATTAATTTCCAAAAAAAACATTTCTTAAATTTAATAAACATTTCTTAAATTTCTTCAATTCCTTAACCCTAAAACAACAAAAAAACATTTTTTAAATTTCCCATACCCTAAAACCACAAATCTGTCAGAAATCTGTCGGAAAAATGTATATTTTCCGACAGATTTCCGACGGATTTGCCAATTTTTACCCGCGAAATGAAAAATAAACACCGCGAAATCAGTCGGTCCAAAACACGCGGCCCATTTAATTTATTTCGATTTCCGACGGATTTCTGACAGCTTTAAATCCGTCGGAAAATCTGGGTTATTACCCGACCTTCTTCTCTTCTTCTTTTTCTCTTCGCCGTTTCTTCTTCTCTGGAAAATCCGCCGCCATCGCCGTTTCTTCTTCTCTTCTTCGCCGTTTTTGCCGATTTCGCCGTTTCTTCTTCTCTTCTTCGCCGGAAATCCACCGGATTTCGTCTCTTCTTCTTCTCCCCGGAAATCCGCCGCCCCCGACCTTCGGATTTCACCGCCGGATTTCACCACCTCCGCCGCCGCGTCCTCCTCTTTGCCGGAATACAAATGGCGGATCTTCCTTCTCATTTGTAAGTTAATTAGTTTGTGAATTTGTGAATTAGGAATTTGTGAATTTGTGAATTAGGAATTTAGAATTTGTGAATTAGGAATTTGGAATTTGTGAATTTGGAATTTGGAAATTTATAAACTATGAAATTGTGAATTTGTGAATTAGGAATTTGGACTTTGTTAATTAGGAATTTGGAATTTGTGAATTTGGAATTTGGAAATTTATGAATTATGAAATTGTGAATTTGTGAATTAGGAATTTGGACTTTGTTAATTTGGAATTTGTGAATTAGGAATTTGGAAATTTATGAAATGTTTTTAAAAACAATGGTAAATTAGTTTGTGAATTAGTTTGTGAATGTAGGGAAATTTAAAAACAATGGTAAATTATATTTGTGAATTAGTTTGTGAATTAATTTGTTGAATTTTTGAATTAGTTTGTGAATTTAGGGAAATTGGTTAGTTTGGAAAAAAATGTTAGCATTTTATACTAATTTTTAAACAATTTTAAGGATTAATTTTAAATTTTAGAAATTTAAAGAAATGTTTTTTTAAACCATTATATTTTTATAATTATATATTTAACCAATTTCGAAATTTTTATAATTTTTATAATTATAAAACTTTACAAAAAACCTTATAAACAGTTTTACACGGTATTTAAACAGTTTTATAAGGTTTTTTTAACAATTTTACTAAAACTTTTAAAAACTTTATAACTTTAGAATTTCTTAATAATTTTTGCATTATTTGCAAAAAATAGATTTTTCATATATTTAAAATATATTATCATATAAATCTAGGGATTACGGTGGTTTCGCCACTGCATCTGGCAGCGGCCAACCACGTCGTCGTCGTGTGAGTAGATCTCGCTCTACTTCGACGTCTACACCTACACCGTCGTCTACACCTCTAGAGACGCCGGTGATACCAGCAGCCACCACAGCACCGTCGCAGATTAGCGTCGAGGACTTCATGGGTCTTCCTGGACGAGAGAGGTTGACTAGACTCCATCCAGACCAGCTCGGTAGAGACAGATGGTAAGTTTTTTGTTCCATTTCAGTTTTTTTTTTAACAAATTTAATTTAATTGCGACTAATGTTATATTTTTTCCCGTAGGTTTGGTGATTCTCGCAACGGGATTTCGAAGTCACTCAACAAGATGGAAAACTCTATGCTCAGCCGTCCTTATGCGACGTACACCGCCATGCCACTGGAGGATCAAGAAATGTGGTTTCGCCAATTTGCAGTAAGTCATCTGTTTTCACAATTTTTACTTTCATTTAAATTATTATTATTTATATTTAATTTTTCTTTTTGCACGAAGAATTTAGGTGGGACCCACACATGACCGCTCTGGTCAGGCGGGAATTCGACTCTTATGCAGCACTGCACTACTCGAAGAAGGTGTTCGAGTGGAAGGATAAGTGGCTACACGGTGAGGTGCCAAAGGAGATGGTTGAGAAGCCGGACTTGTGGAACGGGTTCATCGCCTATTGGCAACTAGAGGCTACCAAGGAGAGCTCTACATATCACTCTAGCAACCGGAACAGCCAGCGCAACGGCAAGGGATCTTCCACCCACAACCTTGGAGTTACCAGCAAGAAGACAAAGGCTAGGGATATGGTAAGTTTTTTATGTACGTCTTGATTTTTAAATTTTTTTTTTGTTTTATACATTTATATTATCAAATAAATATCTAACAACTGCAGGCTAAGAAGTTGGGTCGAGATCCCAACAACTTGGAACTTCTGCTAGCAACACACACCGACAAGAATGGTGTCGTCCAGGATCAGGTAGCTCGGGAGATTCAGGAGAGCGTCCAAAGAATGGAAGAGGAGTACATTCTGTCTCAACCATCCGTGGAAGGAACCCCTCCCCTCACCCAAGCCCCAGACGACATCATCAACGAATTCGTCTTAAAGGTATGTAAAATTTAAAATAGTTTTCATGTCTTTTTCATTTACAATTTAATTTGTTCCGCAGGTTGCTCCGCAGAGCAAAGGGCGGCTTTATGGTCTTCCCGACGATGCAGGATCATCGGGGTCTTCTTGTTACTACAGCGAGACATCCGACCTGAGAGCCAAGATGCAGGAAAAGGACGTCGAAATTGAAGGTTTGAAGACGACGGTCCAACAGATACGAGATGCACAAGCCGCCCTAGAAGCCGAGCGGGAGAAGGAGAGAGCCGAGCGGGACAAGGAGAGGGAGATGATGCAACGGATGATGGAGTACTTGGGCCGCAACCCGGATTTTCCGCGGGGGCCCACCATTTAGATTTTTATTTTCAACGTTTTTGTAAAACAATATTACTTTTTATTTCTACTTTTAATTTTATTTTAATTTCTACTTTTAATTTTATTTTAATTTAAATAATTCAAATTTAAATTTTAAAATTTATATTAAATTAATTATTATTTAATTTATTATAATTTTTAATAATTTTTACGAATACGTCGGAAATCTGTCGGAAATGGATCCGTCGGAAAGCTGTCGGAAATAAAACCGTCGGAAATCTGTCGGAAATAAATACGTCGGAAGTCTGTCGGAAAGTCGTCGGTTTACATGTAATCGGAACTCGTCGGAAATCAGTCGGAAACAAAACCGACAGATTTCCGACAGTTACATTTCCGACGGAATTCCGACGTGTCGCCGGACTCCGGCAGGATGTCGAAATTCCGTCGGAAATAAAGCCGTCGGAAATCTGTCGGAAATTTTTGACGGATTTCTGACAGAATTACCATTTCCGACAAGATAGAAACGACAGACAAATCCGTCGAAAATCTGTCGGAATATGCGTTTTCCGACAGACTTCCGACGGATATTTCCGTAGGATTCTCGCTGTTTTCTTGTAGTGTTATATTTAATATTTTGTGATCATTTGTATGCAAGTCTAATTGTTTAGCTAGTATTTTTTATGTAGAAATTATATATAGTTTATAGTTTATTAATCTCTGCAAATTGTTTTCATCTAGAATGATTAATAAATCAAAATGGAAAGAAATATAAAAATTATTTAGCGCCTCATTTTTATAACATGTTTTTTTTTTTTTTTTAAACTTATAACATGTTTTGTTTGAACAAAGGTATAGTATTATTTAATTTAGTGACACACCATCTTATTTGTTATCGTAGTATTTGATTAAAACACATTGAAAACATATATATTTACATTTTTTTCATAACATCATTCCTGGTTATCAATCTAGTTAATCCTGGTAATATGATGGGGAAAAACTATAGTTTTTAAAAAAATGAAAATATGCGAAAAATATGCATACATTCCCTTCTAACTCTAACTTAGTAATTCTACTGCTTTGTTTTTTTTTTTTTTGTTTTTGAAATTAATTCTACTGCTTTGTTGTAAGAAATGAAAAGAGTTGCCGCTTTAAATTACATAATGCACATTCCATCAAAATTGTTCCATGCTTTTCGCTTACGCTTTTTCCATGTCGCATTTTTCCTCCACCTCTATCATTTTCTTGATTAGTAATCTCTTTAGCTGAAAAAAAAAAAATCAAATGAAATTTTCTTTTGAAGAATTTTCAACGATCTTACATCATCACAAATTTGTTGGGATATCAATCCAAGTCCCACATCTAAAGATTAGACAAGATTAGTCTAATATATAAATAAAGTCCAACCAAATTAGTATGAAACCTTGTGGGAAGGAAACCAAAGATAAATCCGTGCGGACTTTACCACTTGGGCCCAAAGCGGACAATATCATATTAATTTGGGAAGTTGGACATGGGCTTGAAAAGCCAATTTCAATATGGTATCAGAGCGGTTCGAGAAGTGGACCTAGAGAAGTGGATGGGCAAAATAAATGATGTGGGAGCAGACTCCTCATAAGATGACCTTGCGAATAAGAAGGTACAAGATGGTGCCAAGATTTCGCTAGACCGTAGCACAAACGAGATGGGTACAAGATGGTACTTAAGATTTAGCTAGAGGGGAGGACAAGAGTCATGTGGTCCTTGGTTTGAAGGGGAGAATATTGGGATATCAATCCAAGTCCCACATCTAAAAATTAGACAAGATTGGTCTAATATATAAGTAAAGTCTAACCAAATTAGTATGAGGCTTTTTGGGAAGGAAACCAAAGATAAATCCGTGCGGGCTTTACCACTTGGACCCAAAACAGATAATATTATACTAATTTGGGAAGTTGGACATGAGCTTGAAAAGCCAATTTCAATAAAATTCACCTATATTTCCATGAAAATATGAAAACATAGAAAATAGATGACACAACTACCGCTCTTAGAAAACGACATTACACCATAACATGCAACTATATTGCATGTATATGTTAATTTTAATTATAATTTTTTCAAACATAAACGAAATCTTTTTTTTTCAACGATATAATTTCCATGTTCACAATTAATTCATTTTCTCTTGCATTTAAAGTTAAAATGGAAGCAAATAAATATGGATATAAATCTGAGTTGACGGACAACCTCATAACTCTTTGTCTTTTATTAAAAAAAGTTTTTTTCCCTTATTAATTGTTATTTATCTTCTTTTTGTCTGTCAGCTTTTTACAGTTTATAGGAAAAAAGGAGAAAATAATATTTGTCAATAGCCATTCAAAGTACGGCAAGATACACCAAGAGAGTGCAATGTAAACGACATGTGTGAGTGACTGCGTGAGATCCTGACCGTTGGATTCCTCATCCTTCAAATTATAATATAAATCATCCCAGAAAAAGAGGGAGAGAGTAGAGAGAAAAAAATTAAAATCACGAGAAAAAAAAAAGATAAGAAGAACTTTGAAGTTTGTGGCAGGTTGCATCCATGGCTGCTCGTAGAGTGTCTTCTCTACTATCTCGATCTTTATCAACTTCCTCTCCTTTTCTCTTTCGTTCTCAAGGTACCCACAAATTACAATCCTCTGTTTTATGCCTCTGTTTCAGTGAATCATCTTCATGCGTCAACTTTTATTGTTTTGTAATAGATATAGATTCAACATACTCTGTTTTAGATTCTTTGATTCCTGGGTGTTTATGACGATTCTGGGATTTGATGTAAAATTATAGGGAGAAATTGTTACAGTGGAAGTAGGATCGTAAGAAGATTCGGATCTTCTTCTGCAGCTGAAGAAATCATAAGCCCTTCTGTTCAAGTTTCTTACACACAGCTTCTCATCGATGGGAAATTCGTAGACTCTGCTTCTGGTGTGTAAAGTTTTCATTTTTAATTATTCCCCTGTAAAAAAAGGGCAAATTTTGAGTCTTTTTGAGATTGGAGTTTCATGAGCAGTACTAATAGTTTGGTTTTTTGGATTTGGGGATTTAGGTAAGACGTTTCCAACTCTTGATCCAAGGACAGGGGAAATGATTGCGCACGTAGCTGAAGGCGATGCCGAAGATATCAATCGGGCTGTGAAAGCTGCAAGGAAGGCTTTTGATGAAGGACCTTGGCCTAGGATGTCTGCTTATGTATGTTAAATACTGTTCTTGAGTCTTGAATCTGTGAGCTTTGATTGTGATATGTTCTGATTTTGGTTTGGATTTTGGGTTTTGGGTTTCAGGAAAGGTGTAGAGTAATGCTGAGATTCGCGGATTTGGTTGAGAAACACAGCGAAGAGCTCGCGTCTCTCGAGACTTGGGACAATGGGAAGCCTTACTCACAATCCAAATCAGCCGAAATTCCAATGTTCGCCAGATTGTTCCGTTACTATGCTGGTCTCGTCAAAACACTACCCGAAAATCTCGAGTGAAATCTTCTTGCTTTTGTTTTGAATTTGTGAGAATGAACATTTTTTGGTTTTGCTTTTGATGTCTATAGGATGGGCGGATAAGATTCATGGGCTAACGGTTCCAGCCGATGGAAACTATCATGTTCAGACCTTGCATGAACCGATAGGCGTTGCTGGACAGATCATTCCGTGGAATTTTCCGCTTTTGATGTTTGCTTGGAAAGTTGGTCCAGCTCTTGCTTGTGGTAACACCGTTGTCCTTAAATCTTCTGAGAAAACACCTCTCACCGCTTTGTACGCTGGGAAGCTTTTACTTGAAGTAATACATGCAACTTATTTTCCTTTACATTGTTGCTAAGGGGGCAAATGTTTTGTAAGAAGTAACAATGTTCCTTGATATTTATGATAGGCGGGTCTTCCTCCCGGTGTTCTGAATATAGTTTCTGGATTTGGTGCAACAGCGGGTGCTTCCCTCGCAAGTCACATGGATGTAGACAAGGTAGAGATATCTATTTGGTTGCTCTTACCTTCTTGAAGAGGCTAAATTTATGCTACATTGTTCATTTTTCCTACAGCTTGCTTTCACGGGATCAACTGATACAGGCAAAGTTATACTTGGATTGGCTGCTAACAGCAATCTCAAGCCCGTAACTTTGGAACTTGGAGGGAAATCACCGTTCATCGTATTCGAAGATGCTGATGTCGATAAAGCTGTAGAGCTTGCACACTTTGCTCTCTTCTTCAACCAGGTTTTGTCAATAGTAGAATATATATATATATATATACCTTTGAGATTTCTTACTCAGTTTCTTAGTTAGTTCTCGAAATAATGTTTTTGTAGGGGCAATGTTGCTGCGCTGGGTCTCGGACATATGTTCATGAGAAAGTATATGATGAGTTTGTTGAGAAATCAAAGGCGCGTGCTTTGAAACGTGTGGTTGGTGATCCTTTCAAGAACGGCATTGAACAGGGTCCTCAGGTTACATATCCTTGCATTAAAAGGAGTTTATTTCTGATTGGTTTTGTGATTTTGGTTTTTTGTTTCAAACTTTGTATAGATTGATTTGAAGCAATTCGAGAAAGTGATGAAGTACATTAAGGCAGGTGTCGAAAGCGATGCGACTCTTGAGTGTGGTGGTGATCAGATTGGAAACAAAGGTTACTTCATCCAACCTACAGTCTTCTCTAATGTGAAGGTAAGAAAAAGAAAACTCTTCCAAGACTTCTTTAACGTATCATCTGTTCCGATTCGCAGTGCCATTAACTGCGATATATCTTTGGTCGAAAACAGGATGACATGCTTATCGCCCAAGACGAGATTTTCGGACCAGTCCAGTCAATCTTGAAGTTCAGGTACATATATCTACTATAACTGAGAAATTAGACTTACCGCATTACTAATGATGGGGAGATGTGATTTACACTGAAAGAGAGTAAATTCGAAGCAAATTATAAGAATCGAAACCATAGTAGATTTGGTGTAACACTGGTATAACCGAGACCGGAGATGTGATATGGTTTGTTGATATGTTTTGGGTATTCCAGCGATGTGGACGAGGTGATAAAGAGGGCGAACGATACGAGGTATGGGCTAGCGGCAGGGGTTTTCACAAAGAACCTGGACACCGCGAACAGAGTTTCGAGGGCTTTGAAAGTTGGCACAATTTGGGTTAACTGCTTCGACGTCTTTGACGCAGCCATTCCCTTTGGTGGTTACAAGATGAGTGGCAGCGGAAGAGAGAAAGGCATTTACAGTCTCAACAATTACTTGCAGATCAAGGCAGTTGTTACCGCTCTTAATAAACCTGCTTGGATCTGATCTCTCCAGTTTGTTTCTTCGCCATAAATGCTCTAAACTAATGAAAGTGACTATAAAGTTTTAATAATACAGTACTTAATTGGGTTTGTTACTTGAGTTTACGGTTTGTGATTCTGTAATAAATGTGCAATTAAGTTATCACTGTTGTTTTTCTTCTAATGTGTACTTATAACGTAGCTGTTACACTGAGCCGTGTGCTTTTGGTTCGTTTGGTTTCTATGGAAACTGAAAATTACTTGTAAACTGAAAAAGTGCAACAAAGATTGTATCGGAGTTAGAAGACATGTTGTATCAAAATAAGCGTTTTCATTTAGACTTTTCCTTTGTAATTTTGGTTGATGTTAGGCGACATATTTCTATTGTTTTAACTTTTCTATAATGACTAAAAAGAATTCCAACATTTAGAAGTGCTTGTTTATGATCTAGATTTTGTTAACCTTTGGATTGGCTTCAGATAGATATAAAATCCCAAAAAGATATAAGATCCCTATACACTACATTGTAATTGGTGAGCTGCCAATATTTATATACATAAAAGTATAACATGATAAAAAGAAAATCTTGTAAAAAGATTTCTTATCATATTTGGCCTCTAATCTTAGATAGAACTTTGATAATTTTATTTTAATCATATCATGTACTACAAAAGCTTTTATGACAAATTAAAAAATTTGTTTTTGTCAGGTATAGAATTATCATCCTTCTATAGAGAAACATATTCTTTTGTTGTGAAAAATATAGAGAAACATTAAAAAAAAAAAAAAAAATTTCTTTGTTTCAACCTTTTTGAAACGGCAAACAAATTTTGGTACACCGTTCAACATTTTACCAATCACATTTCTTAATTCTTATCAATGAAAAATGGCAATTAGTAATTAACACGACGAATAAAAAATGTTGAACGCATCAAAATGACCAAATCGCGACTCTTTCTTGTTTAAACCAGAGGTTTCCGTTTTCTCTTCGTTGCAAATTCCTACTTCTTTCTCCTTCTAGATTCTGCAGAAATCATCTCTGAGAAGGACTCGACTTCCTTTTTCGCAATCGATTCAACCATTTACTTCCCCTTAGGGTTTCTCCTTCTCTCCGATTTTTTTTCCACCTCTCTCATGGCGATGAGAGGTGTCGATTTCAAGTGGTGAGCTCTCTCTTCACTCTTCTTTCAATTTGGTCGATCTGTATGAGACGGATTCCAATTTCGATAATCGATTTGCCATTTCGTTGTTTCTCGAGGTAGCTGATTTTCTGGGTTACGATTCTGAATTTCTGCAGGTATGATGGATTCTTCTTGTCGATGCTTGCCACTAGTGTGTATCCTTTATATATATATATATACCTCTGCTAATTAGATTTTATTTCGAGTTACAGTTTTTGGATTTAGGTATTGTTGTGTTAATCAGAAGAAATCTTGGACTGATTTTGTTTGTTAGGGTTTAAGGTGATCTTGATAACCTCTGGATTTTGTTTCCTTAATGGTTTTGTTGCGTTGTAGAATCATTGTAGCTATCAATTGGAAGAGATATCATTCGTGCGAATACCCGTTGCATATATGGATAGTGGTGGGTGACTCATTTCAACCTATTTGTTGCTCTTGCATAGTATCTATATCAGATTTAGTTCGTTGTAATCGTTATTTTCTGCTTGTCTCTTCAGGTCGATTACACCACCGTGTTTATCTTCCGCGTCTTCATGTTTGTTGATAATGGTCTTGCTGCTGGTCTTGGCTTGTAAGTTCCACCTAAAGCTCTTAATCCTAGAGTTACAGTGAACTTGAAGGTTTTGACTTCGTAAAGGGAACCGTTTGCGTAATCTAGTGCTTGGTTAAAAGCGTGTAATTCATTGAGAAGGATTAGATTATGGAAAAACTGGGAAATATCGACTTTCCTAGTAATTTCAGTCGAATAGCCTCTTACACTATTTGGTTTATCTTTAGAGTTGCAAGCTTGATCTCAGACGTAGCTAGTTGCAACGTTTCTCTATCGTGATAGGTAGCAAAGTGGTATGAATATCTGGTTTATTTAATTGACATTGATTTCTGGTATGAATATTTGTTAGGGATTTTGGAAGTCAACAGAGGAACGCCGGGTTTTGTGGGAGAGTGGTGGTCTTGTCTGTCCTATCTCTGCTGCTTTATCCATTTCTGTGGGCTTGGACTGTCATCGGTACACTATGGTTTACAAGGGCAAGAAGCTGTGTAAGCAGTATTTACGATCATTTCATATGATCATTCTTGTTAAAAGTCCTGTAACTGAGCTATTATGTATTATCTTTTGCTAGTTACCTGAAGAAGGCCAAAAATGGGGTTTCCTGATTTGGCTGATGTTCAGCTACTGTGGGCTTCTCTGTATTGCTTGCATCTGTGTTGGAAAGGTAGATTTTTATTGAATTTTTTTGTTGATCTGAAGAAGACACCCGACTTATATGAGCTTACTTATATGAATTTATTTGATAGTGGTTGGCGCGAAGACAGGTACACTTATTACGTGCCCAGCAGGGAATTCCCATTTCAGAGTTTGGGGTAAGTTTCAGGATCCCTTTATTCGACTTCACTTCCTCTATAAAAGGAAATCACTTGCAGCATTGGTCATTATGATTTCTGTTTCTAAGTTCTAAGTTACAATTAGTCTCCGACAATTCTGAATATTATTTCATTGTCTGTTTTCTTGTGCCCAGATTTTGGTTGACATGATTCGGGTACCTGACTGGGCATTTGAGGCCGCAGGCCAAGAGATGAGAGGCATAAGTCAAGATGCTGCTACATACCATCCTGGACTTTACTTGACTCCAGCCCAGGCAAGTCTGGTTACTTAGTCTCAGCATGCTAAGCATTTAGTAACCTGTCCCTAAGATAGATATGACTTAAATCTACCCTATCCGTGGGTTCATTTATGTTTTCCAGTACCCAAAGGACATAATATCTGGAAAAGGATAAATGTTTGCCAATGATGTGAATCATTGGCGGATGTGATTGTGTCCAAATTGTGATTTTTAACCATATCTCCGTCGCAGGATTCCAAACATCTAATGTTTTGATGGTTTAATAATAAACAGACAGAAGCTGTCGAGGCACTCATTCAAGAACTTCCAAAGTTCAGGTTAAAAGCAGTGCCAGATGATTGCGGTGAATGCTTAATCTGCTTAGAGGAGTTCCATATTGGACACGAGGTACTAAACTCATTTCTAGGGCTTAACTAACTGATTCACAATTTTCGAGTAGATATTAAACACTAGCTTTTCGTCAATACTGCGCTTGCTTTCTTTTCTCGTCTGATTGCTTTCCTTAGATGAGCGGAATTTGTCTATATGTTACAGGTTAGAGGTTTACCTTGCGCCCATAATTTCCATGTGGATTGCATAGACCAGTGGCTGCGTTTAAACGTGAAATGTCCTCGGTGCCGGTCATCCGTTTTTCCAGACCTCGATCTCAGTGCATTATCCAACCTCCAGAGCTCAGAAACACAACAATCCTCACAAGGGAATGCAGAAACAACAGAAGCTCGGTACATAAGAAGCCAACCTCAAAGCGAGAGCTACTTCTTGAGAGTTCAATCCCTAATTCACCCAGTCCACACAGACACCGCTCTGGAGACTGCAGAGAACGGTGGAGTTCCTCCTGTCTCGGCCGCCAATCCATCTCCATCTCGGAGATGAGAGAAGTGTGAGTTTATGGAAATTCTTCTCAATACTAACTCTCTTGACTGATTCTCTTTTTTTCTTAACATTTTGACTCATGTTTGCCTAGCCAACCACCCCTTAAAAGTTTCTAGCTTTGACAAACTTGGAATGTAAATAATTTGGGGTTCAAAAAAGAGAAACAACCAATCTTGGGGTTTACATGTGGTAAGAATGAAGAAAATTGTTCATATCCTAACTTTTTAACGATAGACAATGTTCAGAATTCAGACAATGGAATCAGGTCAAGATCAATTCTTAATTTTATTTACAAGCATACGAAAATACATTAATTTCCGTAATATGCATTTACAACTTCGAAGTTGCACTGAAATTAGTTTATAATCACGTTCATTTCAATCAATTTGCTAAGATCCTTTTTATAGAAACGAGCAACTTATTTCTTCACTATTCTTGACGATGGGGTTTTGAAAGAAAGGGTTGGTGGTATATGGCATTTGCTTCCCGCTTTATACAACTTTTCCCGACTTCTCGGGGTAAAGAAAAACTAAAGCTACAAAATAATGAAATCAGGCACAATCGAAATCACAAATAAAATAACTTTCAATAATCATGCAAGCTAATTCAAGAAAAATTCATTTACAAACTAAATTTCAGAACATGTGAGATAGCCGGCTTTACAAATTTTGAAGATTTTCGGTTCATAATCTACTATACCTATTTCACAAGGACATGTCAAGTAGTGAACTATTATTTCCATAAAAACATTAATACTAACAATACTCAACAATGATTGAAATTGTAGTAGAAAGATTCTTTTATACATTTTCTAAATAAACTACATTGAGTATGTATGAATGTATGATGATACATTGACATGCCTTATTATTTCGCTAAACTAATTGAGGTCAATTTAAAGACCAAAAAAAAGTAAAGAAAAGTAGAAGTTTTGGCTCAAAAGGAAAAAAGTAGATTACAAGTTTCGTAGAAACGTATATATATTTGTGTATATATATTCATTTTATTTACGGATCACCAATATGTCGACCATCTAGTGTAAATATCTAAACATGAATCAAAAATCTGCACAGGATCTTCTCCACCAATATGTGTGCATATATATATATATATATAAACACGAGTCTCTTTTTCATTCGTCAAAATTTCATGTTTTCCTTCAAGTAACACACGATATATTGCTGCAAAGTTGTAACATTCTAATCAACAAATTTTTCAAAGCAAGAAAACAATTATATTCTTGTAAGGAAAACAAATGAGAAAGTCATGAAAAGAGAATTGTTAGGAAAGGCTTACGAGGAAACAGAGAAGGATACAAGCGGCTGCACCAGGGAATAATGCGTACCAAAAGTTCAATTTTTGTAACTTCACTCCGTCTATGAACATTAGTGTTAAACTCGCCGCTATATATATTTTTAAAATGTACATAAATCATAAGCAAAGATCAATTATTATTATTTTTCCCGAAAATAAACTACGAAACACATAGATTATAGATATGGAGAATATAATATATATGCAAAATGAACAGAAATTTATCTAGCCATGTTTTTCTTATAAGAGAAATTTCAAACTGATCAAAGTCTAACTAATTTATAGGGTTTGTGGTAAATCAGATCTTCTTCCCACCTAAACGTCTATAGTTGTAAGAAAATAAGGAATAAGGTAGAATTCAATTACCAGGAGGATGGTTGGCACGAGCCATGACCATGAACGCGATGGAAGCAGCAAGGGCGGTGCTGCGGGCAAGCCAGCCTGGCCCAAAGACGGAGAAGGCCAACACTCCAATGGCTGCACAACCTATTTGAGCTATGAACATATTGTATTTCTGAAATACATATATACACACTCGCCCATCACTATGTTGATCAACACTAGCTAGCATTTTAAGGCTGCATTTTTAGCAATTGGAGTTTCCATCGCAAGTAAGAAAAAGCTTTTACCCGAGCCGCAGGAGCAGAAGGAGTGGTGAATAGAATGGCAGAGACGGCACCAAGTGGTGCAACCGACATTGAGATTCCTTTAGGGTTCAACATTTGATCTATTCTTCCCATTATGGCCATCGCCGCAAACGCTCCTTTTCTCATACCAAAATTTATCAAACACATTCAGTCTTTTGAATACATATATATTTAATTTGATCAAATCGGTTATAGATTCAAGGTTAAAACACATATGTATATGAAGGTTTTGGGACTCCTATACTAAACCAAATAATTTAATTCTTTTGCATGCATGTTCGAAAATAATAAAGCATGACAAAACGAAATTATACTACAGATTTTCAATTCCTATTCATTTCACATATATTAACAACAAAATATGAAATGGAAAAACCATTATAAACTTATAATCTATACCTCCGTTCAAGAACTCGTTAGACGATGACATCTTCCGGATATGTATAAATTATAATCATAAGAAATTCACAAACAATTTCCGTATACGTTTGTAAGAGTAACGAATTACGATATAATTAGGAAAAAATTAATAATAATCATAATGATTCTTTCTAAATTCGAGAAATGGTCAACCTCGAATAGTTAGATTCATATCCTATTATCAATAGCTATTTGGTCGTTGGAACTTGGAAGAGACACGACCTCTCTGTCTCTTCTCTATCTTCCTTAGTCTTCGGGCAAAGAAAATTGGTATCTGATAAATTTTCTAATTATAACAAAGTGAGTATATAATAATTTATCGTGTGCACAAATATACCTAATGCAGGCCAGATGACGTCACTCAGTGACGGAGGGACCGTGGTCTTGTCGGGCTTCCAAGATTCCCAAGAAACCGCCGGAAAATCATCAGCTGAAGCCACCGGCATAGACACACCGGCGTTTTTGCTTACCCGCCGACGATTACTGTACCCCCTAAGGCTTCTCATATGCCTCACAGATTCATCAATACATAAATCATAAGAAGAGAATCCTAAGAAATGCTGTCTTTTGATTAAACCGGCGGATACCATTGACGGTGGAGTAATGAGATCCCGGCGAAGAAGCCGTAAGTGGCCGGAGGGTAGAGGCTTCACCGGAAGCGAGGCCATGGTTGTTGGGAATGTTTTGATGTAAATATCTCAACAAAGTTCTTTTTCAAAAAAAAATCTCAACAAAGTTAAGTTTCAAAAAAAAAAAAAAAAATCTCAACAAAGTCTTTAAAAACATGTTCCCTTCTTTCTGCTTATACCAAAAGGATGAAAGAGAGAGAGATAAGTGGAAAATGATATATACAAACACTCACATTTGTATATATATTTTATGATGTGACTATATAAGTTCACCAGTTACAATGAATTATACAAGTCATGAATAACTTTTTTTTTTTAAACCCATCAAGGGCGTAGTACCGTTTATGGAATGAAACTAGAATGATGATTTTCTAATTTAGCAACTATATAGTGCAAATTACATTGTTGACAAAAATTATTGCAGATTACATTTTATTTAGCAATGTCATATGGGTTTAATATTATATATACAAAAGATTTATTTTTACAATATAGTGTTTTATAAATCGGAATCAGTTATCAGTTTTTATGGAATACTAAATTAAATTGAACATTTTTTTAGTTGAAACAGAATTCTAAGTAAACCAATATATTGTATAAAAAAAATTCGTGTTTCTCATCTCAGAATCTTTTTCTTATAATACCAACTAATTATTTATATGTTCTTTAATTTATTTTCGAGAGAGACTATGCTATTCTGTCACCACTCCAAAACTACTAAAATGCCGACTGAGTTTTATTATCAGCCCAAACTATTATTCAGGTAATATTTAAAGTAAATGATTATACGAAAAGGACCTACATGTATTATAGTAACAATTAATAGAAGAAGGGAATATTTTTGCTTATACCACTTTTTTTTAAATCTTTGTAAAATCTACCATAATCTCAATTTTTTTATATTTGAGTACCACATTTTGTCTTGTAGTGGAATGTCAATGACACAATTGCCCTTGATCATCAACTATCTATTTACAATTTCGTTCACAAGATTATGTTTGTCCACCGTCGCCGCCGTGTTTACGGTCACCGTCGCCGTTGCCGTCATGTCCACCATCGCCGTTTTGTCCACGACCACCGTAGCTGTCATCGCGACCATGTTATCCACCGTTTTTATCTACGACCACCGTCTCCGTCGTGTTCAATGTCGTTGTCTTGTCCACGACCATCATCTATGTCGTAGCCACCGTCATTGTCGTCTCCGTTATGGCCACCATCGTCGTCGCCGTGGTGTCCACTGTCGTCATCTTGTCCACCACCATCGTCTATGTTTCCGTCGTGGCCATTGTTGTTGTTGCCGTTTTTGTCTACGACCACCATCGCCGTTCACGATCACAGTGTATGTCTACGACCATCGTTGTCGTCCACGTCAGTCGTCTCTGTCGCTGTCCACAATCATCTTCTCCGTCGCCGCTGTCAATCACCGTCAATCACGATCATCTTCTCCGTCGCCGCCGTCAATGGAGAAGGAAAAAGATGAAGAAGAAAAAAGAGAAAGAAAGGGAAGGAGAAGAGAAATGAAAAGATAAGTGAGGTTATTTTGATAAATTGAGATTCACTGGAAGACAAAATGTGATATAAAAATAAAAAAGTTATGAAATTGTGGTACATTTGGTGAGAATGGGAGTTATAAGTGCTACCACTTGTAATTTTGACTTTATATATTAAAATGATAGATGCAAGTGGATATGCCAAAAAGAAGAAGAAGCAGTGGCTATATAAGAGGTGGATGGGTTTCAAACGTTAGTCTCTTTGATCAGGCGAAAGGTCATCTAACAAGAGTCGCTACGTATAATACTTAAAATTATTTATGTTCATCGTTAGTTTAATTTCGTTTAATATGTAAAAACAGAGATTTGTATTTGTATTTATTTTGCGTATATAGAAGTTGTCGCCTTCACATGCATACACATGTTCCATGTTTCTAATCGTGAACACCAATCATAATACAAGATATATACAATAGAGGATATAAATTGGTTTGATCCTCTCTCAAACGAATCTTCGATTACCGGTTAATATGGTCAATTAATTGACTCGTTATAACTTAGACAAAAAGTAATGTACTTTTGTAGAGATCGAAAGAAGAGCAAACATTTAAGATTGGTAATTGGGTTCTTATTTGGACAAAGCAGACAAGACCATGTCTTTAGGTTTGAACCTTCTTACCTTCATACAATCAAATAAAAGAACATATAAAGCGAAGCCAAATCGATTTAATAAAATATTCAACCTACCTTTGATCTCTTAAAAACAATAATGATTTCTAAAGCCCAAAGATTCTGCCCAAATCCCATTTACACAATTGATATTTAAAAATTTATTAATTACCATGACTACAATCACCTATCAAAACAGCATAACACGTAGAAAAAACAAACACTACATGCCTACATCCATCAACAAATATATAGTAATATAAATATCTTATCACAATTGACAACAAAAATCTATTTGCCATGATTCGTTTTTTTGTTCATCGTATTTTTTATGTTCAGTGAAACAGTTGGTGAGGTGTGACAACATGAATTGAGAAAAAAAATGTAAACTTGCGATTTTACACACCGACAATATTTTAATATAGTACCACCAACAAATAAATGCTACGTTAATCGTCGTCATAAGACCATGTTCACTGGCAGTATCTTCATCGGGTTCTTATTTTTGCAAAAAAAAAAAAGAAAAAAACAATACTTCCTTCCTTCCATTATATAAGTTATTTAAGTGAATTTTGTTTGTTTTATTTTGTAAGATGTTTTACTAGTTTCTATGTAAATATTAATTGTATTTAATAGTTTTGACCTTTAGAATTCTGTAATCTTTTAAATAATTGGTTGAATTATACTTTTTAATTAATTATTAAATATGTTTTAGTTATAATTTACTTTTCTTAATTCCCGCACATTCAACCAAAACATCTTATAAAACGGAACGGATGGAGTAGAAAAATGTGTGGGTATCTCAAAAAGTGAAGAGACTCACTCAATAGTTTCTTAAATGAAAGATTTTGGATAAGTTTCTCCACTTTTTAAGATACCCATACATTTTTATATCAGTATTCTTTTTTTTTTTTTTGCAAAAGTGAGAACTCCATGAAGAAACTACCACGGTACATACTCTAAACACGGCAAAACGGGACAATAAGGGCATGTATAATGGAGACATTGTGATAAGTATCTAAAATTTTTTAGAATTAAAAATATTAAATTTAAGATCCTTAAGTGTCTAAAACTGGAAAAACAAAATCTAATATTGAATATTTTTTTCTAGTTTTAGACACTCAAGGATCCTAAATTTAATATATTTAATTCTAAAAAGTTTTTAGACACTTATTACAGTGACTCCATTATACATGCCCTAAGGTATCTTGAAAAATTCATGGTATCTTCCGACTAATTTCCGACTAATGAAAAACAAATTTCTCCATTTAGAAAATTAGGTCACTTTTGTTGTACTTGAAACATGCATAACAATGTAGAATATGAAAAACCAAAAGAAAAACAAAGATTAAAACCAAAAGGAAAGAAAAAGACTCGATATATGGGTTGTCGCCCATAAAGCGCTTGTTTAAAATCAATTAGCTCGACTCCTTGGGATTTTTAGACTTGGAAATTGTCTTCTAAAGGTTTTGAGTTTACCTTTAGAGTTTGAGCTCCTCCCTTGGTCGTGGTCTTCATCATGCAAATGGAACGAATACTATTCAAGAAGAAGGGGTCGACTTTACAGAAACCTTCAGTCCTGTAGTTAAGACAGCAACTATTCGCATTATTTTGGCTGTGGCGACTGCCAAAGAGTGGCCTCTTACACAACTTGATGTGAAGAATGCATTTTTACATGGAGAATTACAAGAAGAAATGTTTAGGACTGATACGCATGTTTTAGTATGCATATGAGGTTTTAATAATTTATAAACCCTAATCTGCAAGTGCACAGACCACAATTGTAGTACTTAGGGATCGATCCACAAGAGACTATGTTGTTACGCTATAAATCTATATGATGCATAATAAGCTAAGAGATTTTTATATTTGGTTTTGGGATTTTTGTAAATGCAAGAAAAGTAAAGGGATAGATAAATCAAAACACACAAGATAAAAGAAATCTAAAGAACTTATGCAACATATTCTACACCGGTTTTAAAGATATGCAACTAGTGTTCAGGATCTCAGATCACTGCGGTAGGTTCATTCCCCTTTCGAGGCTCCGAATCCTATGAAACCGACCCTAATAGACTCAGATTTCGCATTGTTATTAGAAGGTGGATTCACGCATTAAGATTGGTATCTGATTGTTCACCAAAATCCTTAACTAACTGATTAGGTTGTTAAGACGCTTGGCCCATCGAATATTTTGTCCGGTCGATATCAAAGCTTTTGGAATCGATACCGGCCTATGATCGATCTCTAGGTAGCTAATCTAGATCAAGCATTAAAGCACGAATAAAGACAGAGAATCAATCTAGAAGCAAATACAATAAATATGTAAAAGATGCAAGCAAAAGACTTTAAAATAACTTTATATCAAGCATACAACAACTCTACATGTTATGAAACATGGAGCAACTAGAGAAGTTGATAAAAAAAGTAGATTCATGATAGATAAGTGCTAACTCAGAGCACAAAGCTCGAGAAGAACACCATGGCCTTCATCGCTCTTTTACAAAGGATAAAGATGAAGATCTAAAGAGAATAACAAAAATACATGTTTATTATTGATTTGTGGTGCCTAGGACTGCTCTCCTTCTCTCAAGAGGCTAAAAGCAAGTATATATAGGTGTTGGAGGAGTCCCTAGGTCGGCAAGCTTCTAGGGTTTCACCTCGGGGAAAAACGTCTTTTTGTCGAAAAGTGACCAAAGGTGGCCACGGCACCGGACGGAGGCCCCAGACATGGGAATGTGTCCAGGGTCTGGGCCATTTTCATCTCTTTGGTCTTGGCTAGGGTCACGGGCACCGGTGCAACCCCTTGAACGGTGTCTTGACTCCTTTTGCACTTGTTTCTTCTTCGAGGCAGAACGACATGTCTTCAGTAGAACTTGAATATCTTGGTAGTTATACCCAATTATCATACTGCAAGTGCACAACAATCACAGTAGTACAGATGGGATCGAATCCATAAGGACCTAGATATTGCACTACAAAGTTTTAGGAGTTGAATAAAGCTAAAACAAGATAAAAGGTTAGGGGTTTTGAAGTCACGGAAATAGCAATTCAAGATAGTTTAAAATCAAATTAAACAAACGCTAGGTAGTAGGTTTATCGCAGAGACTCATAAACTATTAACTAAATATCGAAATTCAGGGAAATTGATCTAGAACTCGAATCACTAAGGTATAATCTTTCCACTTTCGTGGCTCTGACTAATATGTTTTAACACCCTAATAGACTCAACTTTCGATGGTTATTACAAGGTGAAAACACATGGAAAGCACAAGACTCGATTGTTCATAATACTTTATAACTAACCTGTTAAATTGTTATAACACATTACTCATCAAATACTAGTTCAAGCAATATACAAGCTTTTGGAGAGTATATTAACCCATGATCTGATGCTAATTTGATCATAAAAGCATACAACATTAAGCTCAAGTAAAGATGAAGAACAATATATTTTCCCTAAAGGTTTCGATAAAAGCTAACAATCCATGAACTCTTTGATTTGCCTACAACCTAACTAACGAAATTACTCAAGCATGGTGCATGAAAAAATTAAATGACAAAAACATGATGAATAAACTTGAATTAAAGAGTAAGGGTTGAAGGATTCTTCTCTATATCGAGATACAAAGCGAGATCATCCACCAGAAGCTCTTGAAAATCAAATATATGATGGAATCCCCAAGGGGACCTGGTGGCTGCTTCTCTATGATAAAAGTGTTTATAATTTCGGCACACTCTAATACAAGAGGCTAAAAACAAGTATTTATAGGTCTAGGGTCTTCAAGGGTTTAGTTTTGGGCTAAAAAGGATTTTTGGTGAAACTGCTCCACGGCATCGGTCCATGGCACCGGTCAAGATCACATGTCTGGGTCTGGGTCTTCAGTGTCTTCGAGAGGCTTGGCACCAGTCTGTGGCACCGGACCACGAGTCCATCCGGTGCGAGGCCACTTCTGCGCCTGCTTCACTTTCGAGGCAGTTTGACATGTCTTCAGTAAAACGAGTGTATCTTCTTGATCACAACTCCAATTGAGATAATTCTAAGTCCACTAGAAATCTGACTCATGTATCTTGAATGTTTCAGAGTTTCGTAATCTTCCAAGATGAATTGACCCTCCGTCCGTGGCTAAACTTTGGAGCTATCAGTTCTGTCCATCTTGATAAAGTATGATATCTTGAGCAATCTTTGGCTTCTGCTGTGTCATTGGCTTGTAAAACTTGTTGTGGATTGAAATATGCCTCTTTAAGCTCTTTTTGCTACCTTTTGATAATTTTCCCTGTTAACAACCTAAAACTAGAAGTACGAGGAAAAACTACCTCTTTGGTGTAAAACCTTATTGAAATGCTTAGAAAGTAATTTAAAATAGATAGTAAAATAGGTAAAAGATAGGGTATATCAACTCCCCCAGACTTAAACCTTGCTTGTCCTCAAGCAAAATCCAAGAATAGAAAAGAAGTTTGAAAATACGGGAGACTTACAATTTCTGATAAGCATAGCGTTGATGCTAAGATTCGAGATTTTTCCGAGGGCAACTTCTTCATCTGCCATTCATAACTTTCATAGCTTGTTCCATACTCAAATAACAAATCTCACTAAGTTTCAACCGCACTTTTAATTGACTCTAAATGTGGAGTTTCTCATCAAGGAGTCGTTAGGTAAACGACTCGCTATAGGAAAGGCTAGTTTAATGGGTGAGGCTAAAAGTGTTTAGGGTTACCATTTTCTCTGGGTTGCGCGACATTATGCAAAATCGCAAGAGAAAACGGATCAATTGAAATCCACAACTTCCCAATCACTTTGTAGTTCTCCTTTTTCTCCCCCAGACTTAGATTTTTCTCCAGGAATCTTCCGTAAAAACTCTTCCACTCATCTCTCCATTGTATCTTGATCATCTTTGGGTATTATCTAGCCTTAAGACTCTTTTAATACCATTTCCTTACCCTTTTTTCAATTTTTTTTTCCGAAAGGGTGAAATGGATTCATAAAGATATGAGTCAAGTAAGGCACGAAATTTTACCGTATTATAAGCTTCCAAGGATCAGCCAAACTCTCTGTAATTTCTTCTGTAAATCCGTTGTTGTACTCTTTTCTTCTAGTGTTGGTCTTCGCATCTTCTAGTGATTGAAAAATTGCGTCGACCCTTTTCTCTCCGACGTTTTTACACATATCTGCATAGGGAACATAGCAAAAAAAGTGCAAGTGGTCTGAAAGAGAGGTTAAGGGCTTAGGTAGGATATCAACTAAAAATGAGTTGGCCATTCAAGACATAAAAAGGGGTAAAAAGAAAGGCAGAAGTGTCTTGAACGTATACTACGTTTCCAGGTCTAACTCCTTAACGAGAAATAATGAGATGGTTAATGTAAATAGAGTCAAGATCAGTTTAGTATTGGTGAGCCGACACCGTATTCAGATGGGGTGAGTCTGGTCATGAGGGTTTCTAAATCAGCTTTCCTGAACTCATCTGGTTATAAATCACTGAATCATAGCATTTAAGCATACATTCCTGAAAATGTTTATGCTCCAAAACATATACTTTAAATTTTTGAACACGTTTTTGAAAATCGAATTTTTGAAATGTAAAAACCAAAACACGAGCAAACTTGTTAGTAACAACAATCCCCCAGACGTAATTTACACCGTCCCGGTGTAAAATTAAAAATAGTAAAGGATATAAAAATCAGAAATGAAAATTATGAAAAAGAAAACTTACCTTGTTCGGAGCTGGTCGGTACAGTTCGTATGTCGGCTCTTCTGGAAGGATATGCGCATGGGTGCGTGTTTTGCGGGACAAGGGTGCTCCGGTACGCTCGGCACCGGGTTGGTCTACGCGTCCGGGGTGAGTGATCGATGTGGGTTTCATGCAACTTGGGGTGCCTTCGGACAAAACGCTCGAGACGGGAGTTCCGGTGTGGTTATGGCACGCGGAATGCACATCACAGGGCACCTGGCACCGGTCCGAGTCCCGTGTCAGGTGCCAGCGTCTGGAGTCTGGGCGGTACGTAGGTTAGCGGCTCGGCCTCGCACCGGTCACTGACGCCGAGCATACCGGAGCGCCCTTGTCCTGCAAAACACGCACCCATGCGCGTATCCTTCCAGAAGAGTG